>JAJGRX010000867.1:0-600000 GCA_025461125.1 Carex kokanica | reverse complement strand
GAATTGTTTTTTATTTCCTTTTGAATTCTTGTACAATTATTTTACTCATAAAATATCTCTGTGCTAACTGAACTGATCTTTGAAAATATGCTATTCTGTTTACTCAACAGGTTTCAGATATATGATGTTGATTCACAATTTCATAACGTACCTGAAAAGGTAATTTCTTAATATTTATCAATTTCTTTCTGTTTTACTCTAATAGACTTTCTTAATTCCAAAGGAAGAAAAGGACATGGGATTAATGTCGGCATGTAGCAATTTTAGGTTTAAATTTGTCAATTAGCAAAAGCAGGGTTTGTACTTATTAATATGATAAGTTTAATAATTATATTTGAAGCTACTAATTGTTCTTAATATTTTGACTGAGGAAGGAATAGGTATGCGTGGAATAAATAGTTAGACTGAGTTTCTCAACTGACCATAAGATACCTAGCAGGGCCTCGTTGTATTTTCCACACTTATATTGTATCTGAAACTGGGTTTAAGATAGATTCTTTCTAATTTCCCATTGAGGTTGCTCCTACAATGTAAATTGGATTACGACGTAACTATTATCTAGTATTATCAATTGGAAGAAAATTTTCCTATAAAATGTCTACTGTTTGTTTTCATGAAATTTTCAAATTTTCATTGTCGACCTGTGCTTTTTTACTAATCTGATATATTTAAGTTAGCTATTAAGTCTATATAATTACAATATTTAAATAGTTTTGACCCTAATCAGATGATCAGGCTAGAAGAGCAGCAGTTTCTTGGGGAGGCTACATGTCTGCTGTCTGAGGTACAACCTTCTTACCTTCTTTCTTTAAATTTTCTCCAGAATTAATATAAACAATGGATTATGGTGCCATGTTGGCAATGTAAAATACTGGTAAATGCTGGCAATGATATTGCTACCTGCTAGGTACCCTTTACTTTTTTCTCTTTGCTTGGTTTTCTTTTACTGATGGTAGTACTGTCGAGGTTAAATCAAGTAAAAGTTTTCCTTTGGCACCTAATAACTTTAAAAATATAGTCCTATACTATCACCCTTTCACACAGTTATATAACGATAAAGGAGGGTTTGGGCTTATGGTGCAATTTGTCACAAACAATGCTATTAACATGTCTTATACAGACCCAGTGATATATATTGTAATCATACTGTTTCTTTGTCTTGTGGTTCTAGGCGGTGACAAAATCCACAAAGACTTTGGCTCTAAGTGCTGGAATGTTAACTGTACATGCAGAAGAGATGTTTGGTGCAAAGATACAAACAGAGATGGTATTTCGTGGCAGTGATCTTGAAAACAAGGATCTTTTCTCTAAAAGTGTAAGGCTTTCCTCCTCTCTATTACATTTACACCTATCATTTACTACATTTGCATACCTGAAATTTCTTGTCTTTGCAGCAGTACATTCATTGTTGGGCTTTTGATGTTGTACAAAACTGTTTCGAAATCTGTAAATTTTATGTGCTTGCATCACTTATGATGTAGAACAATATCAATGGTTGAAATTTGTTACTTGAATTTTGGATTTTGTAATATTAGTGCATATGAGTTATGGCAACTTGACCAAAATCCTGTGGGTAGAAACCTTCCCCATTTGCAAATAACTCTCAGATATTAGTTTTTATTTAGAGTTTCAATAATACCCATGGTGTTGTTGCAGAAACCTTTTAAATTTTGAAACTGAATAATTTCGTGTGTGGACCTAGAAAGCATGGGCATTTTGTTTTATCTATTTTTTCTAAGGCCAATTATACTGTCTGGTACAATTTTGGTAAGGGTCAGACACACCTATATCTAAGGTTGAAATTCTTTGCTTCTCAGAAGAAACACAATGTAAAATATTGCAGGGGTATTCTGGATATATTCCAATGATGCTTGTTGCAATACTGATTACCTTTTTTCTTTTGTTGTTGAAGGACCCATTCTTGTTAATATCTAGAGTGGCAGAGAGTGGTGCACCTATCCCAATTTGTAAGACCGAAGTAAGAAAAAATGACCTAAATCCTACGTGGAAGCCAGTTGTATTAAATCTTCAGCAAATTGGCAGCAAAGTAAGGTCATTTCTCTGATAAAAACACTAATCAGGTTTGCTGTAGAGGCATATCCATAATTTAAAGATCTATACAAATACCACATTGATTGAAATACTCTTCGTGGTGTTTTTTTATTTATCTTCGGTGGACTCTGGTAATTATTTCAAATTTGAATCTTTTGCTTGTAGGAGAACCCTTTAAACATTGAGTGCTTCAACTTCAATAGCGGTGGGAAGCATGATTTGATTGGGTAACTTACATTGAATGTGCCAAAACAAAAATTAACTCATAATTTGTGATTCTCTGAGGTGCTAGACTTATGCTATCTATCTCCTTTTGGTTTCCAATAGGAAGGTGGTTAAATCAATGACAGAATTGGAAGGTCTCCACCATAGGCATCAGGGGGATTATTTCTTTATTCCGACCGGGGTTGGTCACGAGCATCATAACAAGGTTTCCATATCTATGATAGTAAAAAGGGATATAAAATGTCTTATCTTCATGACAGCTTGGTTTTTTTCGCTATAGGTTATTTTACTTATCAGAGCCAATTTTACTGTATAATTGAACAATTCCAAATACTTTTACTTCATGAAACCTAATGTACACATTCTTTTGCTGGGATCACTCCATGCATTATAAATACAAAAAATAATAATAATAATAGATAACCCACATCCTACAATGTTGACCTGAGGCAACAGCACAACGGAGACTTCACCATATAAAAAAGTTGTGATTGTGGTTATTGCTTGTTTTCAGCCTTGTATACAAACTGTTTAATCAGATTTTACCGCCAAACGATTACTATTATTTTACCACTTTTAGTGAAGTGTTTATTACCAAGTAATATTGCTACAAAATATAATTTGGTTGTAGCCACTTCCAATTTTTTCTCTCTAAAAAAAAAAAAAAACTTCTATCAAGAAACTTATATATTTTTTTTCTTTTGTAGGTTTTAAAAAGCCAGATATTTGTAGACAAGTATTTCGAGAGCCGGCAAAAGACTTTTCTTGATTATATTTCTGGAGGATGTGAATTGAATTTCATGGTTGCTATAGATTTTACAGGTTCCTGAAAAATACATTCGCACAAAATGTTATATACAGCACTATTCACCTTTTTTTTTTTTCCTGTTTCAAGTTTGCTTTCTGTTGGCTCGTTAGGTTTTTGACATTAGGTTGAATTAGAACTCCCTTGGGTAAATTAAGGGATACGAACTTCATTACCAAAGGGCATTTAACTGGGGTATAATTGTGCTCATTATTAGGTTTTTGACATTACGTTGAATTAGAACTCCCTTGGGTAAATTAAGGGTAATGAACTTAATTACCAAAGGGCATTTAACTGGGGTATAATTGTGCTCATTATAAGGAACAGAAATGGCTTGCTAGCATCTCTTAATATTCGTACAGACTAATTTTAAACTAATATGGAGGAAATTTTGGCGCAGCTTCAAATGGAAACCCTCGCCTTCCTGATTCGTTGCACTATATTGACCCCTCTGGCCGGCCAAATGCTTATCAAAGAGTAAGAACTGACTTTCTCCGTTAACTCACAGTTGTTACTGAGATGTCATTAAATACTGATAATTCATTTGGGTTTCTTTGATAGGCAGTTATGGAAGTAGGAGAGGTGCTTCAGTTTTATGATGCGGATAAAAAATTCCCTGCTTGGGGCTTTGGTGCGAGGCCAATTGACGGCCCAGTCTCTCATTGCTTTAACTTGAATGGGAGCACATACCAGCCCGAGGTGGGTGCTATTCTCATGCTGAGTTCAACATGTACACTTTGAAATCTTGTCAATTTCTAGTACCATTTTATTCTAACAATTGAGCTTTTTTTTTTTTTTTTTACTTGGATTAATATGTTATAATAGGTGGAGGGAATACAAGGCATCATGTCAGCGTACATTAGTGCACTGTACAATGTTTCATTAGCAGGGCCCACTTTATTTGGTCATGTGATTAACACTGCTGCCACAATAGCCGGCCAGTCTGTTACTAGTGGTTCCCAAAATTACTTTGTTTTGCTAATCATCACGGTAAATTAAATCCCAAATTCTATCTGTTATTGCAGTTAAAATGCCTATTCTTTCATCTTTTAACTGAGAAATACAACTTAATTATAGGATGGGGTGGTGACAGATTTGCAAGAAACAATTGAGGCTATTGTGAAGGCATCAGATTTGCCGCTGTCCATTCTAATAGTTGGAGTTGGTGGAGCTGATTTCAAGGAAATGGAGGTTCAGATTTTGTACCTGTTATCCTTGTTTTTTTGACTTATTTTACACTGGTTTCATGTATTTCTAGCTTGTTCTGTGGCATGCCTATTTATCATTTCTATTTTACTTTTCAATTATTAAGTCTTGATAAGGATTTTCTGCATTAATACTTGTTATATGCAGTCTTACTGGTGAGGACCCATTCAGAAAATAAATTAGTAGAAAGTTAATCTAGTGGAAAGGAATATTTAAAATTAATGAAAAGCATGTATAACAAAGAAATAAGAAGAAAACAGAAGGAAATTAAACTATTAGCTGTGTATAATTCTTTGCATCTGTTTGCTTATGCAGTTTCTTGATGCTGACAGAGGAGAGAGACTTGAAAGCCCAAATGGCCGCGTTGCCACAAGAGATATTGTTCAGTTCGTTCCTTTCAGGGATGTACAAAGTATGCCTCCCACTGTCCCTCCCTCCCTTTCTCCCTCTCTCTCTCTCTCTCTCTCTCTGTCTCCTCACACACACACACGCAAACACACCCACAGAAAAATAAATTTAGTTTTAGTTCTACAATTTTTTAGTACATTCCCCTAAGTTTATATTTGAACACGGAAGAATCACCAATATGTCTTCTTAACACGTGGTTAATATTATTATTTAGTTTGAGGTAACAAAGAAGCTTTTTCATCTTGAGTTGTAGATAATGAGATATCAGTGATTCAGTCGCTTCTAGCCGAGCTACCTGGGCAGTTCTTGAGTTACATGAGGAACCGGGATTGTTAAAACCTCATTGTTAGCCGTGAATTATTTTTTGAATCCTATATTTTCTTGAGATTTTGTGGTATTCAAGGGCTGTCTTGTTTTTATTCCATTATCCCTCTATTCTTGAGCATATGCTTGGCAATTCTTTCAAGTAAAATATACATGCATGCTCTGCAAAATTATCATGTAATATTCCCTATAAACTTAGGAATGTCGCCCTTTAGCTACTTTCCTACTTTTCCAATGAGTACCCATATGACGTCTTTATCTGAGGGTGATAGTGATGAAGGATAGCATAGATTGGAACATTTTTGAAGAGAGTGACAGTGTTCATGCTTCTTTCCTTTCTTGGAGTTATGCATGATATTTATCATTTTGTAAGTATATTAAAAAAATTGATCTTTGTAGTTGCCTTGATCATTCGTACAGAAAGTGAAGCAAAAAGTTTGAGAGTGATTTAGTATTGTTTAGTTTGCAGTCGGTTTTTTTTTTTTTTTTCTTCTCCCCATTTTGCTTAATAATCCAGACACAAGTTAATTGATTGCTCAAATTTATAAAATCTTAATTGCGACTGGCAATTGAAAAGAACAAGTTAATTGTAAGTATATGACAGACTTAAATTTTCAAATTTTAGCCATGTAGTACAATATACGCTCACAACTGCCTCACATCCATTTGATCTTGTTTTTGTTATTTATTCTAATTGAACGACGTATTTATTGTACTTCTTTTTTCATTTAACAAGGTTGCGTTAGAGATGTCTGAGATGTAAACAAATTCTTAAAATGGTATAACTCGGTTGTATTCATTATTTTCACACGATTTGTGTATTTCTCCGTTGTACATATTATTAGCGTTTTGAAAATAAATATTAATGTGTCTACAATATGCTAGGTGCAAAATCTCTTTGGAGATTTGTCTTCCTTAATTTTATTTTTAGAATGAAGTCCGGGAAAAATCCAAGTCAATAAAAAAGAGGAACTAAGGGTGTGCTCCACAAATCTATTAAGAGGGGAAGGGGAGGGGAGGAAGGAAAGGGGAGGTTGAGGAAGGTAAAAATTCAAATGAAGTTACTTGCTCCACAATTCTACGGGAAGGGAGGAAAAATTGTGGAGTAACTTGACATTTAATTTATATATGTTTAGATATGACTATTTTACTCTTGTATGATTTCTGAAACATGTAACACAAAAAGAATGATACTTATGTTTCCGTGATGATTTAGAAATAGATCATTTAATTCACCAAATCAGAACTCCTGGATTATGAGCTCCCTACGAGACCAGCTTTCGATCTGCCATTATGTCGAAATAAGGCACAATAGTAAGCTATTTTACTTCTATTGTAGAGAAGGTGATCTATTCCTGAATATATTTGAGTTTTTCCAAGAAATATGGAAGGACCTCAAACCTTAGCTTCAATCATCAATAATGCATAAAATATACATTTAATGTTGCAGTACATGTATTGCAAATTTAAGACGATCCTTAAAAAAAATGAGTCCAAGAAGTCTGAAAACCGAGAAGTTAATCCCATCTCAATAACTTCAATTTTATTTCCTCAAAAATATTAAAAAATTAACTATCTCTATTGACAATATATCCTAAGCATTCTAACACCAAACAATTCAACATCCATATGAGTTGTATTATAAGTTTTGTTGCAAGAAGTAACCACATAAAATTCATCTCATTATGAGTTGCTGTTTAGGATGCACTGTTGGATTTGTTCTGATACAGAAACTGTTTAGGATGCACACGTACAATAATTTGAACTAAACGGACATTTTTAGTTGCTATTTCACCAAAAAATATAGATGGAGGTACCATAACTTAAAAAATATATATTTATATCAGCTACACAAATAACCAGTGTAATAAAATGCAGTTCATGCGGTGCGTATGCAGCCCACTACCGCATAAAATTAGTCTATGCGGACCGCATATTAAATATTTTATTTATTAAAAATTAAAATTTATTAAAAAAATTCGAATTTGTTTGAATCCAAATAATATTATTAATTGAAGCGAATCGGATATCTGGTAATAACTGAAATCCAATCCAAATTCGAACCCAGACGGAATCCAAATGAGTAGTTAGGTAAGTAGTTCGCAGCTTCTTTTATAGAGTAGGGAGCATTGCTTTTCTCTTGTTTAGGTGTTGTGGGACTAAAAATTTAAAAGTTATTTCCGGACAAACACGAAGTATTGCTTTTCTTTTTTGTTCTCTGGACAAACACGATGCACAACTTTTCGCTGGACCATTATCCCACGCCATCATGTGCGCTTACCATCCCTAAATTCTGTTGGGCTTGGGCCAAAGGATTTATTATTTTATTATCAAAGATTCAAAAAATGTTGGGCCTTTATATAAGAAATGTTGAGCATGATACTTGGGTCAACGGAATTAAGGTGATAGGGATTTAGAGATAGCTCATATCTGTTCAGAACTTGAAGTTCAGAACTGTATTCTTTGATCAAGGTGAAATCTATTTCACGTTGAATGATTTTTACTAAAGTTCTTTCATTATTTTATTACTATTTTATTTAATTACATCATGATAAAACCGCATATATAAATCCGCATAAAAATCCGCATATGCGGTATGTGAACTACCGCATACCGCATAAAAACCGCATTTTAAAACACTGCAAATAACAGTACACTCCGAGGGAGATGGTACTACACAACTATTAACTGCTCAACCAAATGGTATTAATGAATTTTTTTCTAAAATTATGGCATCTCCGTCTATTTTTTTTGGTGAAATGGTAATTAGGCTAAACGCATGCTTTGAGACTTGCCAAACGCACTGTTCGTGCCCGCCTTTTTCATTTGGTACTTAAGTTTTCTTCGCACAATTGGATATAATTTGTTGAATTATTGAAAACAAAAGTGTTATTGTTATATTCTAAAAAAATTCTCCCCTCTTGGAGGCCTAAACCCTAAACCCAAAGAACCTACTACAACAACAACAACAATTAAGTTTTTAGTTCCAAACAAAAACCTACTACTTGAAAAAAAAAAAATACGCGTAGCTCATGTTAAGGAGTGGCACAAAAAAAATTTATCTGATTTGATTTCAGACCAACTGAGCTAGCGTTGTTTGAGACATGCTAAATTAAGTCGGTCTGTGTGTCCAATTCTTTGACCAAGTAGATTGACCAGACAAATCCTTGGCAACAAAGGATTAAGAGTGAAGGATTAAGAGCTTAAGAAGCGCTAAGGAACTGATGTTCGGTTGTCTTAATCCGTGAATGACAGTTAAGGAAGCTAAAGGAAGAGATAGAGGTGCCTTAAGGTCTGGCAGATGATTAAGATCCGAGCAAAAAGAGACTAAAGGTGTTCTTAATACACGCTAAGAAACTGGTGTTCGGTAGGATTAAGCGGCTAAGAAAGCTAAAGAAAGCGGATTAAGTTTTAAAAAGGCTTAATCCCTTGTTGCCGAACAGCCCCGGTCTAAGTTCAAAATCCATCTCTAAACAGTACTAAACAAATTTATGGTCAGCATATGAGGAATAGCAACTTGGTTATTGGTTACTTCGAGTTTTGCTAATTTGTTTAACAAAGAAATGAAACATCACTGTTGAAATAGCAGCACCGATTCGAAAGGCCCAAGCCCAAAATAATTATTCTGGAATATTCAAGAACCAACTTATAAAGTCGGTAACATGAAATTGTGCTATAAATTTGTAAAGATAGAGTATAAGCTAGAAAGTGCCTATACCGACTCTAGCTAAGTCGGTTAAATGAACATGTAAAATCTAGAGAAATCAACAACCGACCTAGAGCTTGTATAAATAGATGAGTGAGGTCCATGGATAAGGTGAGAGTGAGAGAATAAGAAATACACATGAGTCTTGTAAACTCTTGTACTTTCCAATTATAATAGAAGATAGTTTAATATTCAACAATCACTGAAAAGAGCGATTCTCTAGTTTCCGTTTAGTGGTGAACTTATCCCCTCTAATTGCTCTCGGTTTTCATCGGGACCCCACATGAGGTGGGTTGGCCTCAACCCACGGACTTGCGCATGAGCTCACCTTCAAATTCTAAATAATTTTAATAATTTTTCTACGTATCATGAAATGTGTACTCATGATTAAAGTTAAAATATGTCATGCAATTTTAACCAAGTTAAATATTTTTTTGACGGCTGACAACAGATGTTTTAACTTTGCAGATTCATTTTTTGAAACCCAATACATACTTGTATATTGTTCAATGCATGATTTTATTCCTTTTATTAGAGTAGTGCTGGATGTAATGGTAAAAATTACAGCTAACTAAGATAAAGTTACAGTATTTTGTCAGCTTCCATTAACACCGATTTGAAAGTTAATTGGTATTAGTGAGAAGCTTTATTCTTCATAAGTGTCGTCATACCGAATTATTTATTAATATTTAAAAAAATATAAATTTAACATTTTGCATCTTAATTAGGGAAAATTCGAAATCTACCGATCCGGAGAATTATTTTTCAGATCCAGCGTCTCTTTCCGGAAAATAATTCTCCGAATCCTAAGTTCACTTTCTGGAGAATTATTCTCCGGATTTGGAATTCCGGAGAATTATTCTCCGGATTTGAGTTTTTTTATAAAACAGAAAATATTATGATTTATTTATTTTTTTGTATTGAAATATTAGAATTTTTTTTGAAAATAGATGGAATACTATATAATTAGATTTATTAGAAAGACTGCGATAAATAACCCGGATCAACATTCTTCAGGTCGGATTTTTTGTAGTTGTAAGAAAAATTAAAATATTTCTTTGTGTGTTATTTGAATCAAATAAAAATGTTTTGGATCTGAGTTATTGATCCCGGTTCAAAAGTCACTTCTGAGTAAATAAAGAAAATATTGTGGTCCTTCTAGTACATTTAAATTCTAAGATATTATATCTATTTTGAAAAAAATTTGATATGAAATCATTTTGTGTCAGAGCAAATTCTTATTTTTTCAAAAATAGAAGGACCATGATATTTTTTATATTTACTCAGAAGTGATTTTTGAACCGGGATCAATAACTCAGATCCAAAACATTTTTATTTTTTTTCAATAACACACAAAGAAATATTTTAATTTTTTCTTACAACCACAAAAAATCAAGCCTGAAAAATGTTGATCCGAGTTAATTGTCGCAGTAATTCTAATAAATAGATTATATAGTATATCATCTATTTTTAGAGAAATATATAATATATTTCTTAGATTTTAATATCAAAATAAATAAATCATAACATTTTCTATTTAATTAAAAAAACTCAAATTCGGAGAATAATTTTCCGGAACCTCAAATACGGAGAATAATTCTTCGGAAAGTGAACTTTTAGATCCAGAAAATAATTCTCTAGAAAGTAAGTTCGGATCCGGAGAATTATTATCCGTATTGAGCAGAATTGGAAAAATCGTGGGCATTTGTATTAATTTTTATTTAATATTGGATATTAATAAAAATTTCGGAAAATGGGACGGTATATATTAATGACAAAATCGATTTTAAGAAAATGTTCTACAATGAGTAGAGAGAGTGCCCACTGCCCAGTAGATAAAATTTTATCGAGGAAGTCTACTTAAAAAAAATAGGAAGAATATTATATATAGTACGCCTCAGAAACTTCAAAATTACATATTTTCTCCTTTAAAATTCATAATATCATATTTATCTTTCTAAACTTAAAAAACATCA
Organism: Carex kokanica; assembly: GCA_025461125.1. Taxonomy (NCBI): domain Eukaryota; kingdom Viridiplantae; phylum Streptophyta; class Magnoliopsida; order Poales; family Cyperaceae; genus Carex; species Carex kokanica. The sequence continues at coordinate 589,298 of JAJGRX010000867.1, read as the reverse complement.
TAAATTTACTTATTTTATTGTATTTTCTATTAAAACTCAATTTAAATTTATAAAGTACTAACTCATTTATCTTTTATTAAAAAAAATAGTTAGCATGTTTAGAAAAAATGTTAGTCTTATAATTGATCAATTTCTAAGGGAAAATGATTCATTTTTCTACATCTAACACTTTAGATGAATTTCACTATGTATGCGTCAGAAATAGAGAAATGAACTATTTGTTCTCGGAAATTGACAAATTAGAAGACTGATTTTTTCTTAAACATGCTACATTTTTTTAATAAAGAAAAAATGGATATTTTTATACACTTTAGATGAATTTTAATAGAAAAGAAAAAAAGGTAAATTTATGAGTTTTTGAAATTTAATTAGAAGGGTAAATATGATATTAAGAATTTTACAAGGAAAAATTACATAATTTTGAAGTTTTTGAAAAATATACATGAACTTCTAGAAAAAAAAGAATACTTGCAAGTTGCAACAAACAAGTTACTGCATATATACACTCACGCTATGTTACCCTGATACTTTATGTATGGTTCCATATTTGTATCCGATACGTATTTATCGTTTGATACTCGTATTGTGTTATATCCGTACTTGTATCCATGCATCATAGAGTTGAGTTCTAGTTTCCCTAACTCTCTCTCTCTCTTGAGAAATTCATTCGGTGCACGTACAAAAAGAACAAACAGAACCAAAATAAATGTATGGATGGCATTAACACACACCTACACACATATCGAGTATTATTCGAGTGCATGAACCTGCATGCCAACTTATGCAGTGCATGTGAACTTATAGCCTTGCCAACGTATATAGTGCATGAACCAGCAAAAGTATATATATATATATAGTGCATGAATCATTGCACTGTATATATCTCTTTTCGTCCATTGGCAATTTGGCATCATCGCATGTTCTTTCTAATTTTATTCCATTCGGATACGTGGCCACTTAACAGTCGGTACTCGTAAACTCTTCAACTGTGTACAAAACAAAAACCGTCGTACCGTACGTGCACTGTGTCCGATCTTTCAGTTTCAGCAAAAGCAAATGAAAAATGAATATATGGCATTGGCATTTCATCAAAAATAAAAATGACAATTAAATGGCATTTCAAGAATTCAAGCGTCAGATGCACCGATCCCAACCCTTTTTGTTGTGTGAAAAGGGCCAAAAGATGAATGGATTAATTTAATGGGCCGAAAAGGTTGACGCCGCAAAGCCGAAAGTACCCCTAAAAGGCTAAAGTGGAGAAGACCCAACCCCAAATTTTCCCACGCGATGATGCAAACAGAGAAAACAATAAGGTACAAATTTAAGATAAATAAATGTTGGTAAAAGAAACTTGTTAAGCGTGACAAAAGGATTCTGAATGCTTAGGAATTCGTAGCATCTAATCCCCCTCGTTATGCGTGCCACGTGTGATGTTTAAGTCTTCGTGTGGGCCCCCTCAAGCCGGGCTATAATCCCACCTCGATCAGTGTGTCAGCCACGCGATCTTTAGTTTTGAACTATCGTGTTCGAAGTAAATCACTTTTCAAAGAATTGGCGTGCGAAATTGTATATACGGTAAAAAGTGAGATTACTTGGATAAGATGTAGTAATTGGATATAATATTAAATTGTGAAATGTGATTTTTAAAGGATTTTATGTATATGTACCCAATGAAGCTGAAATTTTTATCCATATCCTTAAGAATTTTTTTTTTCAAAATTGTCCTGACATATTATTTCTTAAAACTGCCTCTACCATTGGCTTTTCCAGCATTGTCTTCATAAACAACTGCTGGAAAAACCAATGGTATATATTTTTCTTTTAAAATTTAAGAAGATTTGACGCATGAAAATATCAATATTTTTGTAGTAAAACATTGATGTATTTGAACTGTGATTAATCAGGATATAAAACATTGGTGCGTCATTAATATTTTTGCAGTAAAACATCGATGCACTTGTGTTGGGATTAACCAAAGTATAAAACATCGACGCGTCATCAATGTTTTGCAATAAAACATTGATGTACTGTTTTGCAATAAAACATTGATGTACTGTTTCAAATTTTAAACGGTCATAAGTTTTGGTATGAAACTTTGATTTGAGCGTTTGATGACAATTCATAAAGCCCACAAAGAGATGGAGGGCCTAGAGTCCGAGGCGTAAGCTTCCGTCCGTTGGAAGAATCATAATTGCAAAAAAATATCATTTAGGACCTCAAAAATTTAGTTGCAGTTGTTTATGATTCTACGGTTTGTTAATCATTCATCAGAAAAAAATATTTTACAATAATAAACATTCGAAAATTGAGTATCAATATTACAAAAAATGAAGAGCATCATTATTTTATTTTTTATTCGAACTAATGCAGTTTCTGTTTTATTATGTCATTTAGTTAAGGTTATATATAGTGAGGTTGATATTCATTATTAAAAAGTTAATTGATGAACACTTTACTCAATTAATTCATCATCTATATGTTATTTGTTTGATAATTTTTCAAAAAAAGAAAAAAGAATATACCGCTGAAACGGTAGGGGGAGTTTCCAAAATAAAATATGTAAGGGAAGCTTTGAAATTTCTTTTTATTTTTCTTGAGGATAAGAATAAAAATTCCGGCCAATGAAGTTAACTGATTTGATTCATTTTAAAAAATATTATATTGCCATATGTTTAATATATTTTAGACACTGTAAAATATGAGGAGGGATCAAATTACATCTTTTTTGGTGACACACTTTGACACCTATCATTTTCAAAGTTCAAATAGTCGATCCAAACCGTTCAACATGATGGATATATTAAAATGTGCTTGGAGATCAAATTTTACATTTTTTTTGAATTTTTTTACTATTTATTAAGATGGTTACAAAATCGTTGTTTTCAGACCATTGAAAAACAACAATTTTGTAACCATCTTAATAAATAGTACAAAAATTCAAAAAAATGTAAAATTTGATCTCCAAGCACATTTTAATATGGTGATCATGTTGAATGGTTCGGATCGACTGTTTGGATTTTGAAATTGTAAAATTGACCTATAAAAAAAACGGTGTCATGATGTGTCAAAAAAAAGAGTGTAATAGGATCCCTCCTCTATATTATACAACATGAAAATTTTATATGATTGTTCTCATTTACATTTGATGTTCTTAGCTCGAAAGTCTGACTCTGCTTCTGAATATCAATGATAAATTTATTGTCCAAGGATTCTTTCTACAAAACAAATAAAAAATAAAATTATAAATAAAGAGTAAAATATTGCATATATTATGTTAAATTATTAAATAAATTGATTGCAAAACATGTGCAAATAGTGAAAATAATAACATGACAAATGAATGGGAGCATCTATATATAGGATAAGATATAGGCATATAGCTAATTAAAATGATAACCGACACCAATTTAATAAGAAGATCTTTATTAAAGATATGTTAGTAATGAAAGGTTGGCATGGTTGTCAAAAATGCATGGTTTGTGATGTGACAAACTGACAATGACGAAGCACTCAGATCACTACTTTGTTGTATATATCTTCATGCGCATAACTAGATATAGTAAGGCTATGAGTGGCAAATTATCCGCTCTTATTAAGTATCTAGATGTTTTGATTCGCTAACTATTGTAATTAAAAGATGAAATTTTGAATTGAATATCCGTTCTCTAATTAAATAATTTATTTTATTTTTATATTTTATACATCTTTTTTATGTTTTTTATGTGTGTAAGTCTAAATTTATTTAGTAAATTTTCAAAAAAATATATAAAAAAAACGATGTGTTTAATATTAGCAGTGGTGAAGCACGTGTAGACAGAGGGGGAGGCACTTGTCACTCCTTTTATAAAAATATTTTTTGAAGTATGTTTCTAAAACTATACTTCTAAATATAAAATTTTGTGAAAGATGCTTAATTTAAAAGATAATTATTAAGTCATGCTCATTTTACAAAATATATATTTCTCTAAAACTATGTTCATAAAAAAATATACAAATATACATAACTATAAAATAATGAGTCATTCTATGTTTTTTTCCATCCTGCCCCTGAATATTAATTGGCTGGATTAGAATATTCTTATTTACATATGATTCGTATGTATACCAGATAATGTTCAAGAAGCTGAAGTGGAGGTGAATCTAGGAGGACGGTACGGCCGTTCATAATGACCACCTCGCGCAATTCATCACACAATACTTCACCCAGCTAATCGGCCAAAGCGAGCCACATGAGAGACCGTTCAGTCTGACAGGTAAAGTGGGCCCAACACACTCGCAAGACCTTCTCTCACTGGATAGCCCGATCACCGATACTGAGGTTCTGGCAGCTATCAACGAAATGCCTAATGACAAAGCCCGCGGTCCGGATGGATTGTCGATCGAGATCTACAGGACATTCTGACCGATCATTCGAACAGATCTCATGAACCTCATTGGAGATTTCCACACAAACACACAATATCAAGGCACTGAACAAGGCGGCCATAACCCTCATACCAAAAAAAGGAGATGCCAACCATAATAGCGAACTACAGATCCATCAGTGTTATTAACACGGTGGTCAAGATAATCACCAAAATGCTCGCAAACAGGTTACAGGATCACCTCCAAATGTTGGTGGCTCCTAACTAGATGGCTTTTGTCAAAGGTCGATCAATGATGGAGTCATTCCTGATTGCCAGACGGCTTTTGATACAGTAGACTGGTGTTTTTTGATGAATCTCCTTATTGAAAGAGGGTTCCCGCCAAAATGGGTAACCTCAGTACTGGCTATCCTTCAGTTTGCAACTTTGCATCATCGGCAGTTAGAGTGAATGGCTCCCTTACCAGATTTTTCTCACACAAGCGAGGACTCTGTCAAGGAGACCCCCTCTCACCAATGCTTTTTATCTTGGTAGCCGACTCACTAAACATGTTTCTAGGCAGTGTTGAATAGACAATGCCACCACATGTTTGCCTTACATCGAAGACAATCCAGTTTGCGGATGAGGAGTTGACAGGGTTAAAAATCCAGGGTTCTCAAGGTCTTTGAGGAGTTGACAGGGTTAAAAATCAATAGATCTAAAAGTGTATTTGTCCCAGTAGCAATCCCGGTGCATCTCACGCAGGTAATACAAAACATTCTTGACTCCCTGGAGGAAAGACTATCGATCAAGTATCCAGGTTTACCGCTATCAATTAAGAAACCCACAAAAATAGATTTCCAACCGATGATACAAACTGTGCAACACAGAATGGAAGGCTAGAAGTCTAAGTTGTACTGTCAGCAATTCCAATTCACTCTATGCAGGCAACCAGACTGCCAAAAGGGGTTACTAAACACATCGACAAGATGAGGAGAAGTTTTTTGTGGAGGGGGAATAATCCGTGAAAGGCAATACACTGTCTGGTCAACTGGGATCAAGTATGTGACTTAAAGTGCAACGGAGGCTTGGGGATTATCGACTTGGATTGCCAAAATCAGGCTTTACTGATCATATGGCTCTGGCAGATAAGTCATGAACAAGAAGAGATCTGGGCAACCACACTATGACAGCTGTACAACATATCAGAGGTCTCTCATCTCCCAAACGGGTCCAACACTTCTTTCTTTCTAAAACAATTATCGAAGCTTACCTATTTTTATGATTGTTCGGTTATAGCGGTAGGCTCAACAAACTAGAGATGGATGCCCTTAGGACTCTTTACATGCGCGTCGGCGTACAAAACCATGCGCAACACGGGAGTAATTTCTACTCACTACGGAGTACTTTGGAAATTAAAAGCGCCTATTAAGGTACGTATTTTCTCTGGTTAATGATGGATAATAAGATCCTAACCCAAGAGGTACTCACGGGAAGAGGATGTGAGGTTCAGAATGGATGTGTGCTATGTAACTCCTCTCAGATGGAAACAAGGGACCACTTATTCTTGACTTTCTAGTATGTCGTCAGATTCTGGATAGGTATGACTACAGAGCTCAACTTACCTCAGATATCAGGCACGGATCCACAAGATGGTGGAGAGCAAAAAAGCGGCTGGGGTGAGTAAAGAAAGAGGTGGGACGTGGGATGGGTAGCAGGCTTATGGGCACTGTGGAAGGAAAGGAACCGCCGGACCTTCTCACAGTTGCGAAAGCCATAGCACATTCTCATCAATGCGGTGACAATCGATGTGCACAATTGGATGCTATTTATATAGGGCGACAAACTCACCGTTTAGGGTAGGGAAACGAGGGGCCGACCTTGATAGGATTCTAGCCTTTTTAATTTTAATAGCGGGCCTTTTTAGTAAGTGAGTTGTAATAATATAGAGAAAAACAACTACCGTGGGTGGTTGGACCATTGTAAATACTTTTTCTTATCAATATATCTTTTAGTGAGACTATCCCACTAAACTTCAAAAAAAAATTATGATTGTTGTCAACCTTCAAAAAAAATTATGGTTGTTGTCTACGAGTATGTGATAATTGAAAGTGACATGGGATCCCTTATTCCCTTCAAGTGGAATAGGAGTTCAAATCCCACTAGTGTGTGTGTTGGGTACCATATTATCTATCAAACTGCTCTATGTTATCACGTCACGGCACGGCACGACACATTTTTTCCACTCTAGATATAGAGGATTAGGGGGTTAAGCCATCCCCTATAAATTGAAAATTTTCAATTGTCCTTAAAAGTTTTAATTTTTACAATAATAGTTACTAGTCTCCTCGTATATAAAGGAAATTATAAGACACTTATTTATCCAACTTTTCCGATCTCAACTTGCATACATTGAAGTTGGTTACTAACAGAGACAGGTCGACCCCAAAATAAAGAAAGCTGGCATTGATCTCTTTCTTAATTCTTTTCCTTTTCTGAATTCATTTTGCATTTGCTACTTCATTCATTGGGATCGCTCTCTCACGAATCAAGAAAGAGCTTTTAGCTAGCTAGCTTCCTTTTAGTTCCTCTCTCTATCTTAGCAGTAACGGCTACATACAGCCAATAAAATTTGCCATGATTTTTAAAGGTTGCAAATCCTTAAAAAGCTCCATGCAAACTAAAAAGGAATACAAATTGGGATAATTATTGTTATTGATATAATTGACTGGTGTCGAAGCAATAATTGCACTGGATATAACTAGTAATTAAGTCATTTTAATTCGGCACACATGCACACTATCTATATATATACAAATTTCATGATTCAGATTTATGCATACCTGACAGCGATACACAAGTAGTTAGGTAGTGTAAATGTGTAACATATAAATAAAAGAAAAGACTTCTCTATGAAATTTGAAGATCGGAAAACAACCATAAAAAAATTAATGCAATATCAATCTGCATGTAATATTCTCCTTTCGGAGGTGGAACTATGAAAATTATTATGACAAAGGCTAAATTTAATAAAAAATAATATTTAACAAAATGTATTTTAGAGCGATACATATTTCTTGTTTTAATTAAGCAAATACTTCATTTATAGAGGATGTAAAATATATAATATTATTGAAAGATGTAGAAATTACATATGAGGAGGATTCCAATACTTCATGTTTTTCATACCTCATAATGTCTCATATTTAATATTTTTATTTTTAAAGTCACAACTGTCGATTCAAACCGCTCAAAATGATATTCATACTAAAATATGCTTAGGGATGAAATTTCATAATTTTTGAATTTTTTTATTATTTTTTAAGATAGGTACAAAATCACTGTTCTGGACCGTTCAAAAACAGTAATTTAGTACCTATCTAAAAAAATAGTAAAAAAAATAGAAAAAATTATAAAATTTGGTCTCCAAGTATTTTAATACGGATATCATATTGAGCGGTTCCAATCGACAGTTTGAACTTTAGAAACAAAAATATAAAATGTGAGACAATAAAATATAAAAAATATGAGATATTGGAATCCTTCAAATGTAAAATTTACAACCTTTTTAAACTATGAATGGGAGAGGCTTAGTAACCCATGAACCCCCTTTAAATCTGTCTCTTCCTCTGGTCCTACAAATCCAGCGTGAGCTGGATATAAACAAAAAGAGAGAATGGAGCCATTTTTCATTCAAAGAAATCTACTAATTAATAATATCGCGACAACTTTACTATCATTGACGAATCTAGCAATTGAACTAAAAAAGATCTGTAAATCTAAGAAATTTTATTGAAAAATGCACCACAAAAACTGTTAATTCTAACAAGAACTTGTATCTATACAACAATTAATTTTAGATATAAAATTTGTCCGAAATTTTTGCACAAATTAGTAGATATCTTTTCTCGAGACGTTAATGGCACCAACAATGGTAAATAATACGATTTAACCTGCAGTAATTCAGCAGAGAAAATAAAAAAGTTATATTGCATTAAGAATTACAATGCACCATATGCACATCAAACACCGATATTTTTATAATAACCTCAAAAAAAAAAATATCAAATATAACTTCACAAGGTTCGATATTTTTTTAAATATAACCAAACCGCCCAGGAGCGGGACGGTCAGCTTTTCCAACGAACCGCCCGCCCGTGAGACGGTCCACTGCCTAAAAAAACAAAAAAACAAATCACCAAACCGCCCCTCCACTGTGGGGCGGTTCATTAATTTTTTTTTTTTTTAAAATTTTGAGAAAGATATTAATAAAAAAACAGTCACTTTATCCCGGACCAGTCCAATACGACTCCTACAGATAGCCATGCCATTCCCTCGTGAAATGTATGGTCCCACTTTGCCACGTGGACATTTGTCAGGTACTTTTGTACATAATTTCTATATCCGGCCGCATTTGGTGGAATTCGTATCCTCTGCATTAACTCAGAAGGGAATCTTTTTGAGTTAATGAATCCGGACCGTTCAATCTGTTTTAAGATTCGTGCAAACTAGATCTGCACTAATATTAAAGAGCCCCTATGTTATAGGCACGAGTTGGATTGGCTCCGTTTCAAATCAAACGGTTGAAATTTATTAACTCAAAAGATTTAATGCAGAGGATACGGATCTGCATTTGGTGTGTCCCTGCAGTAAAGCATGAGGCAATCACATGCGCAGTCAGAAATCATTAGTGTTGTAAATAATGGTATACGGTCGTCGGACGGACAGAGTACCGCTAAACGATTAATCGAGAATAATTGAGAATAATCGGCCATAATTGAAAATAATCGGCCGATTAATTGGGAAAATTCATGACAATTTGATCACCGCTAACGACTAATCGGCCGATTAATCGATCTAAACGGATGTTTTTTATAACACTAGAAATCATATAGCGCATTTTATAAGGAGGTATAATCATCTAATTAATATTTCGACAGTTATGAAAAATGAGGTATTTTGGAGAATAAATTTAATGTGATTTAAAATTAGATTGATTTTTCATCTCAGGCCAGTAACACAAAGCTGTCGAGTGTTCATAATTTTTTATGAATAACTGGTTAATTTTAATTTTGATGAATAATTGGTTAATTTTTTATGAGTAACACAAGCTGTCGAGCTGTCGAGGGAATGACATGGCTATCTGTAGGAGTCGTATCGGACTGGCCCGGGATAACGTGACTGTTTTTTTATTAATATCTTTCTCAAAATCTAAAAAAAAAACAGTGGGGTGGTTTTGGTGATTTTTTTTTTAGGCAGTGGACCGCCTCACGGGCAGGCGGTTCGTTGGAAAAACTGATCACCCCGCCCCTGGGCGGTTTAGTTATATTTTAAAAAAAATCGAACCCAAGATTACATGTGATATTTTTCATTTTTTAGAGGTTATTAATAAAAATATCGGCATCAAACACATCTCCTTTAAATGAGAGGAAAAAATGATACAAAAATGATACGATACAATGAATAAAAAAAGAGAGACTGAATCGGATAGATAAAAACATAAATTGACGTGACATAACAAAAAGTTAAACACTCAACATCTTTTATGGAGTATCAATTTTATATGGCCTAGCATTATTTGTTAAATAATTATTGGCATGTGTAGTCAATACGTGTTTACTAGTATAATGCAGGGATGCTATTAATTATGTTCTCATGAATTGTTATATTTATTAATAAATTAACACTTAAACTATACATTCTATGACACTTAATTAATTATGTTATCATGCATCATTATGTGCGATAGATATTTAAATATATTTAAATTGATATTTTGTCAAGCTGACTGATTTTAGATGTTGCTGAGAGGGTGGCAGTCTCACAGATCCACACAAGTGATAATAAACAGATATAAATAGCCACAGAACATCCAAAAGAACTTCGTCCAATCCAAGGTTCTGTTCTCCAGTTAAAGTACGCTGAGACTGTACTGGAGGGGTCGATGACGCAACGAGACCAAGTTGTGTGATTTTAAAATAAAAATATAAACACATAAATAGATGCAAATATTTTGAGACTTCCCCAGTGTAACCGAAGACATAAACCTCAGAATCTTAAGCCGAATTTTTTTTATTTACCACCGCAATTAATCAGAATCAAACAAGACGCGCACCAAATTTTTTGATCGCCGGCTGGGAATGCGCACTAAATTAATTTTTATTTATTTTTTAGTGTGCATTCTCAGGAAGCGCACCAAATATACATATTTTTTTAAGTTCTGTTCTGTTCTATTTGAAAATTTTGGACTAAATTGTTATATTCTATTTTGTTCTGTGGTGTTTAGATTGTACATATCAAATTTGACAGTGAAATTGTAAAAAATAAAACGCACTTGTTTAACAAATAAAATTTTGTACTAAATTTAAACTAAAAATTACTACAACAAATTATACGCACAATCTGAACAGCGTTTTGTACTAAGTAGTGCGCAAATTGCTATAAATTATATGCACAATATGATCAACGTTTTATACTGCAAAGTATATGCAGAACAAAACAGAACATAACTAATATATATATAGAGAGAGAGAGAAAAGCTAGGGTGTGATGTGCTCACCAAGAATATAATTTGCACAACTCTAAAAGTATATCGGATCGGCTTCAAACGACGAATCCAAACCGTTGAAATCCATGTACTTCATAAGTGATGCATGTACATGCAAAATTTTGAAAATTTCGAATTTATTTGCTACAAGATCAAGCGGTCAAAGAAATGATGAAAAATGAATATATAAAACAACTTATAAAATAACTTATAAAAGGTTTATTTCTTTGACCGCTTGACCTTGTAGCAAATAAATTCGAAACTTTCAAAATTTTGCATGTACATGCATCACTTATGAAGTACATGGATTTCAACAGTTTGGATTCACCGTTTGAAGCCGATCCAATATATTTTGGAGTTGTGCTCACCAAACCCTCTTGGTGGCATATCACACCCTAGCTTTGTTATATATATTTGGTGTGCTTCTTGAGGCTGTGTACTAAAAAATAAAAAATAAAAAATAAAAATAAAAATAATTTGGTGTGCATTCCCAGTTGGCGCACCAAAAAATTTGGTGTGCATTTTCAGGGTGTGTGGATAATAAAATTTGAAATCTGAAGTTTTGAGTGGTGGTTGTTTAATTTCAATAATATTATTGGTGCGGTACCTAAAAAATTTCGGAATCTTAAGTAAAAGCATGTGAAAATTCAGAAAATGTTTGCATTGCATTAAATGCTAATGGATAGTGGTCCTTAATTTAGCTGGTCCACAGATCAGATACAAGCGACAATTAATTCATGGTTCTTTAGGCATGCCAGTTTGGCACGCCTAGTACTTGCTCTCGGAAGGATATTGATTAGAAGTGTCTATTACTAGAGTTACGTACGGATCGATCTAAACTGGCGTGTGAGAATTATTAAAGAGATCGTTGTAGATATGATTGACAGATAACAGATTACGGATCCAAGATAATCTGATTTTTTTACCCTCGTTTTTTCTCCAAAAACAGATCGAAAACTCGATTTTTTTTTTTAAATTATTAAGATAAAAAATTAATGTAAAGCATTGAAGTATTAAAACATAATCCACAAGACTCTTCTTTTTAAAATTCAGTTCGTTTTTAAACAGTTAAATCTCATAAAATAATTTAATGCATTACATTAAATTTCAACATATTACTTTGTAAAACATTTTAGTCTATTTCTTTGAAAAAAAAGTAACAGATTTATTGTGGTCTCACTATCAAACAATTCTTAATCACCTTATATTTCAAAATAGATTGATGAAAAACTACCAAATTTGCAGCGACTCGGCCGATTTTACTGAACAAGAGCTTTGACTCAGTCAGGAGTAGGCAAAACTCAAATCCAGGAGTAGACAAGACTCAGATCCAAACCAATTTATACGAACTTGATACCGTTATTCAAAATCTAGAAATAGATGTACCTACAGTCACCTACCCATGAGTATATGTGGCGCCGCCACTGCACGTAATATATTAAGTGATCAAATTTTCTAACATTAATTATATTTTTTAATTTATTTTGAAAATTATTTTTTATTGTTTAAACATATTTTTTAATTTTTTTCCTGAATTAATTTAAAATCTGAAAAAAAAACTAAAATGTGACCATTCGCATAACGTGCATGTGATGTGTAAAAATAATTTAGGCATTTGCTTCGGTGGACATAAGGACCTATTTGTAAAATGAACATATTTTCATTTCAAAGTTCAAACAGTCGATCCGACCGTTCAACATTATCTCCATATTAAAAATGTACTTGGGGTCAAATTTTACATTTTTTTTAATTTTTTTACTATTTATAAAGATGGTTACAAAATCGCTGTTTTTCAATGGTCTGAAAACAACGATTTTGTAACCATCTTAATAAATAGTAAAAAAATTCAAAAAAAGAGAGTAAAATTTGACCTCCAAGTACATTTTAATATGGAGATAATGTTGAACGGTCGGGTCGACTGTTTGAACTTTGAAAATGAAAATATGTTCATTTTACAAATAGGTCCTTATGTCCACCGAAGCATCCCTCAATAATTTAATCACTTATTTTAGTTTGACGTGATCAAATAAAACGTCAGGTCATTTTTTTTTGTTTCATTTAATAGTTCACATTATATGTTTTTCTTAACTACTTTATTGATAGAAAGTGTTGAGTTGGGATCCCAATTTGAATTCTAGAATCTTATGAAATCTAGGAAGATATATTCAATGCAACTATCAATGGTTTACTATGTAAAATGGTTCAAAATATTTTGGCAACAATTTGAAAACCAGGTAAAACAGTTTGCATTAATTGTGAATAGGAACCTTCCTAGTCTTTTCGATAGAATGAATGTAATGTGGATTGTGGAGCCAATTTTAGACACCGGAAAAGGAGACACGTGGCATGTTGCTGATGAGTGGGCCTATTGCCTCATGTCAGTTCAGTTTTTGTCGTGGGCCCACTACCATTTGTTCAGACCCACCGCTTGACCACACGTTAGTCATTACTTATTAGGCACCGCTATATATGGCTTAGCTGGATGCGTAGAAGCAAACATATATGACAGTCTTTTACGTAAAGATATAACAAAAGGGGGAAATGTAACGCAACTGTATTATTGTTTATACCTAACGATTATACTATTGTTAAATGATTGTAGTGTCCGAATCTACATCTCCTCTCTCTTATTGTTACTTTTCTGTTAAATTATTTGAAATGTTGTTTTAGTTTGGACTTGCACGCTTTATACAAAACAGTTCAGATTTGTTTATCATGGATAGCGATAATTAATGGCACAGCGAAGTAATTCTGAAAAAAGTCAAAAATATTTTTCAATTCCAAATTCGAACACTCTACTACAAAAAATTCAATCATACACATCACATCATACATGAATTCAAAAAAGTTTTATAAAACAATGTGTAATACAGGAAGGCACATGCGCAAAAATAAGTTCCGACATACGTACACATGATCCATTAAAATAGAATAGAGTATAAATAAGCTCCAATATTTATACACGGTTAAGTTAACTTAATCTTATATATATATAGATGAGGAGGGATCAGATTACACGTTTTTTTGACACATTTTGACACCTATCATTTTCAAAGTCCAAATAGTCGATCCAAACCGTTCAATATGTTGGATATATTAAAATGTGCTTGGAGATCAAATTTTACATTTTTTTGAATTTTTTACTATTTATTAAGATGATTACAAAATCGTTGTTTTCAGACCATTGAAAAACAATGATTTTGTAATCATCTTAACAAATAGTAAAAAAATTCAAAAAAAATGTAAAATTTGATCTCCAAGCACATTTTAATATGGTGATCATGTTGAACGGTTCGGATCGATTGTTTGAATTTTGAAATCGCAAAATTGACCTATTAAAAAACAGTGTCAAGATGTGTCAAAAAAAATGGTGTAATTGGATCCCTCCTCCATATATATATATGCTATCATGCTTTGGGAAGTAAAGAGAGTGTTTTACTTCCCGCCCATATCTCCATTTTTAAAGTTCAAATAGTCGATCCAAAGTTCCCAACATGATCTTCATATTGATATGTGCTTGGAGACCACATTTTACATTTTTTGGAAAATTTTTACTATTTTTCTAGAATTTTTGAAAATCACAGCTTTTCATTAAATAAAAAAAAAATCAGAAAAAACACTAATTTTAAAAAATTCTAAAAAAAATAGTAAAAAATTTTCAAAAAATGTAAAATTTGGTCTTCAAGCACATTTCAGTATGAAGATCGTGTTGAGAAGTTCGGATCGACTATTTGAACTTTGAAAATAAAGATATGAGAGGGAAGTGAAACACCATATTTACTTTCCAAAGTATCGTAGCATCACTATATATATATATATATTTTGTAAACATTCTTACACGGTTTTCTTTCTACCAACCGTGTATGAATGTTGCATAGGATTTTACTAACAAAAGACTGCTTGTTATCATACACAGCTTCCTTTCTATCAACAGTGTATGAATGTTTCGCATAATTTTTCGGAAAAAAAAGATCGCTTGTAATAATACATGCTTTTATTGTAGGATCCGTGTGTGATGAGAGAAACACAATTTTTTTTCATATCGATCCACGTCTGTTTATTATAATGCATTTCTATCTATTTTTTCTAAATCATCTCTATCATTTTCTAAAAACGCTTATTTCATGTACATGTATTTCTCTAAGGCACCTATGTTGTTGTAAGTAATCTTTTGCGCTGTTTGAATAATTTGCAAAACATATAAACATTGAATTTTACAATTTCTTTGTTTGAGATGTGTGCAGGTTAATGGTTATGTCTGAAGGTCAAAGAGAGTCAAAGATAACAACCTCTTCTAAACGGGTGAGGCAAGGGTGAGGGGTAAGTCAAGGGAGATGATATATTCACCGAAAAGGTGATCAGAGATGAAAAAACTTCAAACGGGTGTGGCTTTTTGCTCGATTGTCTGATTTTAGCATATGATCCCAATTCGAAAAGTTTGCAAAAAGATCTACAGGATTTCCAAGATTTACTCGTATTTGCATTTTTCAGGGCAAAAAAACATAGGGAAGGGCCATAACACTTGAGTTGAAGTTTTAGATTTTTTTTTTCTATTTTTTGGTTTTGTATTTCTTTACCATATATTTTCTTAAGCATTGTTCATGTAACTGTATGTAAAATTAGATCTAGGTTTTTTTTTTTTTTATGTTTTCAAACTTTTTTAGTTAGAATGGTTGTAATGAATGAATTCATACTTTATTTGTGTAATGTAGTTATAAATGTTGTTTATATTGGTAAATGTAGTGTTTTTGGTATGTGTTCTGTTTAAATTATAGTTTTTTTAATTTAGTGTTTTTGTATATTGATAAATATAGTGTTTTTGTATGAATTCAAACCATAACATAAATAAAACATAAATATATATTAAAACTTAATTAAGAATTCAAGTACAACCCTCACCCTAAATATGAGAAATTTAGCTTCTCATGGCCATGGAAAAATAAAAGGAATAAAATAAAGAGAACAGAAATTACAATCCAATTGAAGATGGAAGAACCTCTGCCTCCTTCGATAACGCCTTTTTCTCTTGCTTGACTTCTAATGGCTATCATTTTCTTTCTCTAAGTAACTCTCTAACATAACCTAACAATGAGGATTGCTAGCTACAATTCTGGACTTGACACAATTAAACACGCACACTAAATCCTATTATAAGAGGGGTATTTATTGTCTTCCTAAATGAGAGGTGGAGTAGTGGAAGTAGTGGGGGACGTGGGGTCCACCCATGATTGGATAGATGAAGCCAAAAATAGCTTAGATCTTCAGAAAATGCGTCCTTCTAGAAGGCCCATCAGGAAAACACGTTCTTCTAAAAGGCACATCAGAGAAAGCCTATTTTTAGGGTAGTCCATGGATCGTGCGGCCTCAGAGTATGCCGCATGCGGCATAGATTTTCTTGTATTTTTTACTATTTTGCATGTTGTGCACTTCGTGTGAGGTGTTGCATGCTCCATTTAATGTCTCATTTTGACGCCTTATTCAGAAATCGCCTAAATACGACACTTTTGCTATGTTTTTGTCCTAAATAATCAACTTTCTCAAAAACCTGTCAAAAAGACCTAAAAACACGTTTGCGGTAAATAAATCGAAAAAATAACTACTTTGCATTTTCTTTTCGCCATTTTTTGGAAAAAAATAAAAGATGGTGATTTTCGCTATATGTTTTGGCTTCATCAGAGACCTTACTTTAAATTTTTGCTTTTTTTTTTTTATTTTCATGGGTTAGATATTTCAAAGTTGAATTTAGCATTTGTATGTCTCATATCTAAGAAAGAAGTGGCATCATCTTTATCTAATTATAAACCTATTGGCCTTATCAATTGTAGCTTTGAAATTATTAAAAAATTGTTGGCTGATAGGTTAGATAGGGTTATGGATCTTTTAATTAATGATACACAAACAACTTCTATAAAAGAAAAAATATAATGGATAATGTTGTTAGTACAACAATAGTTTTACATTAGGGCTTCAAAATCTAAAAGATTTTTTTAAATTAGATTTTGAAAAGACTTATGATCTTATTAATTGGGATTTTCTAAAAGCAAGGAGTTTTGGAGAAAAGTTTCAAAGGTGCATTTATGAGATACTTTCAGGTAATAGAACTTGCATTATTGTGAATGGATCTTTAGGTGACTATTTTAATTGTAGGAGAGGTTTGACGCGGGGGTCCTTTATTACTATTTTATTTAACATTGTAGTACTCTTTAAATAGAATTTTAAGGCTAAGAAGGCTGGATGTTTGAAAAGATTAGGTAATTTTGAAGGGGTTGGTGAGATTTTGAATCTGCATTTTGCAGATGATACCATTTTAGTTTTATAAGCCACAGATCATATGGTAGAAGCTTTAAAAATCTTACTTTGTGGTTTTGAAAATATGATTGGGCTTAGAAATATTTATCATAAGAGTGTGATGATTCCTTTAAACATTAGTGAGGTGTAAAGTGCTAGACTATCTGGTAATTTTTGTTGTACTATTTCTCAGTTGCCAATTACATACTTAGGAATTCTTATTCAATTGGAAACAGTGCCTATTGAATGTTGGAATATATTGTTAGATAAAATTAAAAAAAGCTGCAGGGATGGAAGAGTAAGTTGTTATCTATATGGGGAGGGTAACCTTACTTAACTCTGTCATTTCTGTTATTCCATTATATTGGTTAGCTATTTATAATATGCTCTCTAAAGTTAGAACCGATGAGGAGGCTTATCTGGTATTTTTGGTCATTCAGTTAAGAAGAAAAAAATCTCTCTAATTTCATGGAAAGTGGTGTGTGTTGGTAGGGATCAAGGTGGTTTGGGTGTGATTAATTTAAAAACTATTAATTTTGCTCTTTTGGTTAAATGATGGTATAGGTTTAATGATCCTGGGGTAAAGGTAAATGGAAAGACATTATAAAATGTGCTTTACGTGATAGTAATATGTCTGCATTTTGGGTAGGTGTGCTTAAACATAAGTATGTGTCCTTATAAGGTTTAGGAAGCAACTTGGTAATGGAGTAGATGTGTTTTTCTGGACTGATATATGGTTACATAAAATGTGCTTTACGTGATTTATATCCAAAATTTATTTTCAACTGCTTTAGATAGTAATATTACAATAGCTAATGTGTGCGTCGCTGGTAGCAGGGCGGATCTAAGGCTTAGTCAAAGGTGGCTAAGCCACTCCTATGATTTCAAAATTTTAATTATTCATATAGAAATTTAATTGAATTTTATTTTTTTAAACTTTTTATATAATCTAGCCACCCTCAATAAATGATAAATATTTAGTTGTAGCCGAGTGGTTAAAGCTCTATTTTGTAGTTCAAATCTCACTCACTACAATTGTGTATTTTAATTTTCAGCTACTCCTATCAAGATTTTCTAGTTCCGCCCCTGACTTGTAGTATTAATTTGTCTTTTAAAAGACAACTGATAGGGATATTCAGAGATGAATGGTTGCATCTGATGAGACATTGAGTAATGTGCATATTTTTAGGGATATAGAGGATACTCTATATTGGAAATGGAGGTCATGAGAGGTTAACAGTACATTCCATGTACAAATGGTTGGAGTTTGGAGGAATTACAAATAGAGACCATAATATTGTTTGGAAGACTAAAGTAAAAAAAATTCTTTGGAGGGCCAGATTAGTCAGGAGCCTGCTGCCTATAGGTGGATTAGACCCAAATTTACACTCATGTGAAGAAGGATAGTTTGTTTTAAATAGTAATCTGGCTTTTGGAAGTTGTTTTGTTCTTGTTTTGGTTTGGTTGATGTGTAGGGGTATTTTGTTGTTATTTCTCGTGTTATGTTGTTTTGGTTATGGTAGGTGTAGTGTCATTTTGTTTTTTTTACTGTAATATCAGGATCGGTACCGGTACCAGTAGTTTTGTTCCTAGAATTTTATTGGTTCTGGTAATAGAATCGGTGGACTATGCCACTTTAATAAAAAAAACTTCTAAGTTTACATTTTTTGGTACAAAATTTGTAGTTGTTCATCTGCTTCCTAACAAAAACGGGAATGATCAGAGAACAATGGAGTTATTAATTGACGGGGAGCTGCTAACTGTCGCCGCTGATTTCCCATCGTCTGTCTCGCCAGCTGCCTATTCAATTTTGAAACGTAACTATAAGTCGATTATACTGTTGCAAGAAGAATAGGGTCAATGATCCAACTCTTGAAAAGTGGGGAGGATCCTAGATGCTATCATACTAAATTTTAGATTTTATGGTTATCATGTTATATAGCAAATTATGTTGCATTTTAATGCAATTTTCTAATTGAAGAGTTAGATATATGTTTCACACTTTATACAAATTTAGCTATTACTTGTCAACATATAATTTTTATTTTTGAGAAGATTTTGAATGTTATTATTTTTTTTTTGGTTTCATGATGCCTTTAAATTTAAAAAAAATTAATAATAAAATTCTAAAACTATTAGATTAGATGTTATCTATATTTGTTCTCTGCATGTACATAAAAAGTTATTACTTTTCTGTTTTATTTTTAGTAAATCAATAAGTTAAAAAATCAATGATCAGAAATTATCGACATCAGTGTATATTTGCAAGTTTTTAGTACAATTAACATAAAATCAAAACGTCATAATATTTTATATGTGGATAGAGATAATTATATATAGATCATATAAAAAAAAAATTCACATTTAAGTTTTAAATTTCAAGTTATTGAAGTTTTACACATAGAGGCATATTAAAGACCATTAGTTCAGTAAGGATATCAGTCATCCAACACCAACAGATGGTAAAAGTCACCCCCTCAATGCCATCGTCCGTTGAGCCAAACCGATGTCGAAGAGTCACTCAATACTAATTGTACTCAAAAGTTAACCGATGGCAAATGAGGGCAGGCATCAACGCCATCGGTTGGTTAGACCGAACAGTCGGCAAAAAGTTCAAAGTAATTACAGCGTTGCTACTGATTACATACACCATCCGTGTGGAAGGACACCCGATGATTGATGGATGAGAGCATACAACAAATAATCATTTTTATCTTTTAATTTTTTGCAATAACTTAAAAAATTTATATGTACAGGACTGTTTTGACTATATATAATTCACAGATAATATAATCAAAATAAAAATCATATAATTTATATGCTGTATAAAGTCAAAAGAACTTTGTCAATATCTTTATCCACACTACTGACTGTCAAAAGAATGTTTTAATTAATTTTTTTTTTAATGGTTTAAACTGTGTTACCACAGAAAATTTGGCGATCTATAGGCGACGATCAATTATACTGTTGGTGAGAAAAATACAATCACACGTGGAGGGGTGCGCGTCGTCCGAATCACATGACTCACGTGAAGCCCCCTCTGGGACACGTGGCTGGCTCAAATTATAGCTCGCCACGTGTTACATCGTTCGGAAAAGCAACTCTTAAAGATAGAACGATAGATACCAAACTCAACCTACAGTTTTTAACACGTGGCTGTTTTAACAACTCTGATAAGTACCACCTAAATTATTGATACTTCTAATTTTGGAAATACCTCTTTAACTTGAGTTCCAATTCCCAAGTACCAATCTCAGAATAGTTAATCTAATATATATATTAAATATTTATTTGTTATGATTAAAATAAAATAATAACAATCTGTATGTTTCTCGTAGGTTCCTCGATTGGGGATTTCGTTGAACAAACAATTAGACTATAGGAAAGAAGTAGGACCACGTCTGAATAGAAAAATCACTGGTTCCTCCGAAGGTACAGACTCCATACAAATGTTCTCCAAATCAGCCATTTGTTTTTAACTGGTATATACTTTATTGATCTAAATATATCTGGCACAAGAATTTAACTAGCTATGAAGTACAAGTGCTAATATATATTTATAGAAGAGGGTTCAAATGTCTTTATTTTTTGTGCTCTATTATGTCTTTATTTTTAAAAACTTTAATAAATCAAAATTTAAAATTTAAAAGTCAAAATAAAACCGTTAGATATGATCTACATTATTTTATCTATGCACATGTAAAAAATTATAACATTTCAATTTTGTTCTGGTTGTCATCAAGAGCTTGCAAAAAACATACTAATGTGGATAATTTCTTGATTCACATAAAAACAAAATTGAAATGTGATAATTTTTTTATGAGTACATAGAGAAAATAATATAGATCACGTCCAACGGTTTTTATTTTGACTTTTAAGTTGCAAAATTTGAGTTATTAAAGTTTTTAAAAAATAGAAGCACGACGAAGACATTTGAACCCTCCTCATATTATATTGTTATACAACTCAACTTTATACTTTATTTTACGACTCAAATATGAAAAACCTAACATGCTTTCACATGCCAGATGCTGAGGTGATCAATAAGTGACACATGCACAACGTGTTCAAATTATATCAAATCCAAATAATTTCTCATATATATTTTCAACTTAGAGTTAGTTTTAGAAAATACAATATCAAGATATATTGGTGAGGAAACACCTATATATACATCAATAATGCTGCTAACACCCTAGAACATAAAAATACAAAAAGGAGGAAGCAAAAAAAAAGGTAAAGGATTTGTTTTAATTAACAAATGGATAAGATAAGTAGGTAAAAGAAAGAAGTATATCTGGGGGGACAAAAGAAAGGAATAACATACCTGACAAATTAACAATAAGTCACATGCATAATACTAATTAACTAGTTTAAAAGTGAGAATCACGAATTAGGAACATTTCATACAAAAAAGTAATATTCTAACATGATCTGTCCACTAATTCTTGACAAACTTACAAAATACCCCCATTGCACAATTTTTAGCCTTTAACACCCTATAAATAACCTTTTTTTTTTTTTGCAACAAATATGCATCGACGTCTTTGATCAAGAGTTTTGATAGTGCACTTCAATTCTTGTCTGTATTTATAGAATGAGAAAAATCCTGCATTGAAAACGCTTTATTTTTTTTAAATAGAAATATTGATTTTAATTAATTTTAATCCAGCTGTATGCAACAATTCCCTCAACTCTTTGTTCTATCCTCTCAATTTCATTCTAGGTATTAGTAGCTCTCCCCAAAATGTTGCACAATTTTACCAAAATATGAAAGTAATATATTCTTCTTCTGACCTATGTGCTCACACTTCCATTCAAAATGGAAAATAATTGATTAAGCATATATGTAAAAGAAGAAGAAAAAAAACGAAAACACTAGATTAATTCTGCATTTTGCAATCAACAAAAAGAAAAAAAAATCTGCCAAATGAACAAAAAAAAGTAAAGAAAACCTTTTGTTTCATCATCTCTTTTGATCCCCATGAGCCCATGCGCTCGACGAAGAAGATGACGAACTAGTACCACCGGCGACACTACTACTTGCACTAGCACTAGCCATTGAAGACCCCATAACTCTCTGAGCAGCACTAGAGAAATCCAGTATCTGCTGGTGAGAGGTAGAAGAAGAAGAGGAAGAGCCTGAAGAAACCCCACTGCCATATATACCAGAAGCCGCATTGTGTATATAAACCTCGTCTCCACTCTGTAGAAGTTGCGCGTATTGCATAAGGTTGGGATACGCAGTCGACATATGTTGTGGTCGCATTGGTGGCATTGGAGCCTGTTGTATGCGGGTCCCAGGAGTCAGCAATAGTCTGATGTCGGACCGGCCTTGGACTCGCTCAGGAAAGTTAAGTTTTGCTTTGGAGCCCTTGAAGCGCAAAGCAGCCTCATCATAGGCAATGGCGGCATCCTCGGCCGTGTCAAAGGTGCCAAGCCAGACACGCGCAGCCTTTTTAGGGTCACGGATCTCGGCTGCCCATTTTCCCCATGGCCTTTGCCTCACCCCTCTATAATGCCGTCGCCTTGCCACATTGACAGTACCTGATTTATAGAAACGCAACATATATAGTATGTGATAATTATCAAACACTAGAGCTTTTGATTAAGAATTCTGTATGCATGTTTATGCAAAGAACTTATTTTCTCTTAGGTAAACGTATTGCAATACTTTAATTCTTAGCAATCATGATATGTCATGCATGTAGAGGTTTGCTTGTAATCATGTGCAGAGTTATTCAACGGAGAAATTAAGCAAAATTTGTGCAAAAAGTAGGTATAAATTGAAATTAAGTACGATCGATCGATGCATGTTGTCGCTTATTATGCACGATAGAGAAGACGTATGGTTTTCGGGTGAAACTAACACTTACTAGATGGAAGACACAATGAAGTACTGCATTATTTTTTACATTTGTTCATGCTCGTTAGTTTTTGTTCTTTGCCAGATATATAATGGACTGCTTTTATTACATGTAAAAGCAAGAGGTTTGGAGGCCGAAAAGAGCAAGGGAAAAATAAGCTTCTTAATTTAACAGTACTCTAATTGCAGCCTACTTAAGTTTCAGTAAAACATTGATTCGATTCAATAAACATTGAGTAAATGAATGCGCTGCTGTTATATTTATCAAACCAGAAGAGGCAGATAAATTTATCAGAGAAATAAATGACCATAATGTACAGTTTTGCTTCATTTACTAACTGCAGTCGATTTGATTGTGTAAAAATCAGGTCAACACGTTTTACTTTTTATAGAAATAAACCAATTTAAAAAATTATTAAATTAGTTTGCTGTATGTGTTTTTCTTCTTTAAGCATTGGAGAATTTTCTGTGTCGATGTACGTCTTGTTCAAATACTTATATATAGAGAGAGTGTGTGTAACCTCATGCCGTCTTGTTTGATCAAAATAGCTCCAATAATTAATGTTTGAACTTTTGAATGACAATTTAAGAGGATCGCCTGAGCATCATTGCATATATGCTACGTGTTAGTTAAAGGAAATTTTTTATTTCCATGTTAAAAAATTAAATAGAAGCATCTTACCCTTTTAGTTTTTTAAGAATTTAAGTTAGGAACGTAGTTCCAAGAGTCAAAAGAAACACTTATATATTATTTCAAGTCTCTTTTTTCAATATGTTACGCAAATCACTGACATGTTAATTTATTGCACTGTTTACTAGTGCTGATCAATATAACCACCCTCAAAAAGAGAAGAAAAATGGATATCATTGACAAAAAGCTTAGAGATTGCAAAATCGGAAATTCATAGAACAAAAATCACACCACATACCTTGTTCTTCCAAAGGTACTTGGTTAGGTGTCCCTTCCACATAACCTGTACTGGTAAGATCAGATAGGTTCGGATTCGGTCCCGAGTGAACCGGAACGATCGGCTCGGAAGAAGTGAAGCTGGACCCAATAACATGAGCTAGAGCTGATACCATAGCTGACGTGTCTTGATCGGCGCGCGTGGTGTAGTGGGAGAAGTACGCGATGGGATCTTCTTCGTGCACTGATTGCATATCTAATATTTCTTCTTCTTCATTCTTAGTAGACGCTTCCTCTTGCGCTTGCGGTGACAGTGGTCTCTTTCCATGCCTCCGATCCACCTTTGCTAGATGTACTTTTCTTTTTCCTCTTATGTGTGTAAGTAGAAAGAGAGATGAGAGGGGGTGGCAACTGGTAAGGAGATGATAAGAACAGATAAAGAAAGGAGATGGGGGTGCTTTTATTGAACTACTATTGGGAGATGCCTTTCCTCCCTTTTTATGCTAAACATCACCTTCCTATAATATTATATAACATACTAATATTGGTATTAGTATCATGTGTGTTGTAACGAGCACATAAAATAAAAGAGAAAAAAACTCATATAAAATAATATATTTTCATAAAAATATTAGACTAAATAATAAATAATATTTTTTAAATGATATATTAAATAACATCTACACATAAATAATATTTTTTATTATTTTAACATATTTTCATAAATAAATCTCAAACAAAATTGCCATATTAAATGACAAATAATATTTATTAAATGATATAAAAAATAGTAAGAAATAAAAACATGACCAGTCAATTATTAATTAATTCAAAATTTTCTTAAATAACACTTACAAAATAGAAAAAAAATTATGACCAATCAGAAAGAATGAAAGATGGTACAATTTGTATGTAAATAGTACATGTGGTGAGTACGTGTCTAAATAAATTTAGACTCTTATACATAAGAAAACATAAAAAAAAATCTATAGAATCAGAATATTTGATCGGGAGCCTGATATTTAATCTGAAATTTCATCTTTTAATCAAAACCGTCGGCGGATAAGGACATCGACATATTTAATATAAGAATAAAGATATGTAGCTTAATATAAGAATAAAGATATGTGATGCGCTTGCTACATATGTGTGTGTGTAGAGTTGGGCTACGGTACTTCGCAAAGTAAAACGAGTATTTTACTTCATGTTTATATCTTCAACTTCAAAGTTCAAACATCGATCCGAATCGTTCAAGTTGATCTCCATATTAAATTGTGCTTGTAGACCAAATTTTACGATTTTTAGAATTTTTTTATTATTCTTTTAAATTTTTTATGATCCACGATTTTCTGAAAAATAGTGATTTTAAAAATTTCCAAAAAAATATTAAAGTTTCTAAACATTGTAAAATTTAGTTCCGAGCACAATTTAATATGAAGATTACCTTGAACAGTTCGGATCAACGTTTTGAATTTTAAAATTAAAGATATAGACGTGAAGTAAAATACTCGCTTTACTTCACAAAGTACCGTAGCCCAACTCTCTCTCTCTCTCTCTCTCTCTCTCTATATATATATATATATATATATATATATATATATTGGCTAATATCAAAACGTTTGCACCAAGGCCCTCGTGCAACCAAGTCGTTTTCGGATTTTCAAAGTCCAAATGGTCGATATAGACCGTTAGATGTGATCTCTATATTAAAATCTGCTTGGAGACCAAATTTTACATTTTTTGGAGTTTTTTTACTATTTATTAAGCCACTTTGAAAATTACTGATCATATGGTCCATAATTTGGTTGCACTATTTTTACTGTTCACTCGGATCAGCAATTTTCAAAGTGGCTTAATAAATAGTAAAAAAATTCCAAAAAATGTAAATTTTGGTCTCCAAGCAGATTTTAATATAAATTGAACATCTAACGGTTTGGATCGACCGTTTGGACTTTGAAAATCCGAAAACGACTTGGTTGCACTAGGGCCTTGGTGCAAACGTTTTGATATTAATATATATATATATATATATATATATATATATATAGTGGCTAATATCAAAACGTATATATATATATAGTGGCTAATATCAAAACGTTTGTTCCTAAGCTCTCGTGGAACCGAATGGTTTTCGGATTTTCAAAGTTCGAACGGTCGATCTAAACCGTTAGATATGATCTCTATATTAAAATCTGCTTGGAGACCAAATTTTACATTTTTTGGAATTTTTTTACTATTTATTAAGGCACTTTCAAAATAGCTGATCATATGGTCCAGAATTCGGTTGCACTGTTTTTACTGTTCACCCGGATCAGCAATTTTCAAAGTGGCTTAATAAATAGTAAAAAAATTCAAAAAAATGTAAAATTTGGTCTCCAAGCACATCTTAATATAGAGATCACATCTAACTGTTTGTATCGACCGTTTGGACTTTGAAAATCCAAAAATAATTCGGTTGCACGAGGACTTAGGAACAAACGTTTTGATATTAATTAGCTACTCTATATATATATTCCATATTTTCCTCACACAGTCAACATAGAAGACATACAATTAGAGGAGTTTGGCTAATTGGCATGGTGAGCTAGCTATAGTGACTGTTTACTACTAACTATTATTTCCTGCTGAAGCCAGTGTTATATTTTTGTAACCTGAATGAGAAATCCGAATAATTCATCATAATCTTAATACATATTATATTATATATAATTAAGATGAGATTTGATTATTTTTTTATATAATGATTGTTATCATGTGCATTGGATTATTCAAAATGCCATTTAAGTTAAGTCGTTAATTAGAAATTGACCGTACAACAAAACACAATAAATAATATTAATATGAACAATATAATAAACGTATAATTAAACGTGATCATCACAATATTCTGAAGTAGCGAGGATGAGATTCTTACTGATCAAAAGCTTAATTTGTATATGATAGGGTCACATGTCACGGGTCCTAAAGAGTGGCTCCCGAACCAAAGGAACCAACTGAACAAGGCCTCTCAAGGCCTTCAAACCAAACTTCACAGGACGGCCTGGAATGACCAAAATAAGGCCTGGTAAGGCCCTTTCTCGACAAACCATCCCGACACGAAAGGCCCGGCCAGAGACTGAGATCACTTGGATGGAATGATCTCTGGAACTGTCTCCGTACAATCTGTCAGGTGAACTGTCAGGCCTCCAGACCGACACTACACAACAGCAAGAGGCCAACCTATATAAGGTCCAAGCCTGAGCTGAAAAAGGAGTTCACAATTTCACACAACACAAGATATCTAGAGGTTAAAGTCCGAATATCTTATACCCATTCCTCTGTCCCTCTCGAGTCAGCCTCAAGACCATACGGCCAATCACCTCGGGACTAGACGTATCAGTATATATATAGTTAGAAATTTAGAATACAAATATTTCTTACAAATTAATTAGAATGCATCAATGGTACAAAAGGGTAAAACAAATCGCATTATTTAAAATCAATTGTCAAGCAAACATACATATATGTGATACAATTAATACACATTTTGTTTGGTTTGGAACGGCTCAACGAAAACCAAATACAGAGAAAAGTTCAAGAGGGTTGATTTTGAATTTATGAAAAAAACAAGAGTTTTTTAGAATCTTCTATTGGAATCATTAAATAAAACCTGACCTTGTCTGTGATGAACATTGACTATTAATTTTAGGGTTTGAAAATGCACCGATCTAAAAAAGGTAGGCATTGCCCAGTGTATTTATAACGATAATAAGTTGACTCAATCCAGTCCATAGACTAAATTTCCATGTCAAACAAATTAACCTTACCTTAGGGGCCAAAGAGAAGTGAAGAAATTAAGATAATAGCTAGCTAGAATGTCCAAAATCAGCAAGGAGACAAGCATGAAGATAGACGAAATCATATCTTTCATCTTCATTAACTTGCTATATTTATCTTTGAAAATATCTATTGTGTGGGTCAATTGAAAGGGAATTGCATCCTGGTCAACTATGGATCTCTCTCATACATTACATATTTTTTCAAATTTAAGCCCTTATGAGAAAGAGAGAGAGAGAGAGAGCGAGAGAGAGAGAGAAAGGGATAGGGACAGAAAGTCAAAAGCAGTAGATGAAAAAACTGTTTGCATGCCAAACCTTAAGACTGGGCAGGTGCAACTACAAACTCAAACTGTATATGCCCTCTTTTCAAAACCAAATATATAGGGAATCTAGCATAATGAATATATCTTGCTTGAATTTGTCAAAGGATGGACAATAAATTTAATTTCCTGAAGTTTTGGTATTCTCAAGCAAATTTATTTGTTTCGGAATGAAAATGAAATGGTATCATGCTGAAAATCTTTCTTTATATATTTTTTTTCTTAATTGTAAACTAAAGCTCTCAGCCTCATGTACGTGTAAATCTATGAATGATACATATATGCATCCTTCTCTAGCCACGTCACCTCGTCTTCTCTCAATTTTCTTGTCTTTGGGGTTTTATGTAAGGATGAGAATTTATTGACAACAGATTAATTTAATAATTTTGACCATCATAATAAATAATTTATAATTTTGATATCCGACGAGTAAAACATAATATATTATTTATACACAGTGTATATAAAAATAGTAAAACTTAGGGAGCTAATAACAGTATCTGCGCTACAGTACCCGCATTGTACCGGCACCATAACTACCATAACTATCTGAGGGGACCGCAAAAACTCCAGTATTGAATTTTTTTTCTGAAGTATTTATACATACGAGGTGAATAATTTTTACATAAATAATTTTTCCCAACAAAATCTCCCAAACGTACTCACACCATAATTACCTGTGAGAGACCATAATTACACGTTTTTAGATGTGAGTTTTTTTTTTCTCCGTTCAATCTCGTCTATATTTCTGACGATCTATGAGAGATTTTGCAAATTTAAAACCACGAACGTCTTCTACGTAATTTTCTCTTTCAAATGAGATCCATGATGATATACTTTCGAGCTCGTTGTTACACAAGTATTTTATACCTCATCGTGCAAGTATTTATACCTATACTTACAAGTATTTTTTACATATGATATTGGATGACGTCTGAAAGCATTAATATCAAGGACTGCAAGTATTTATACCTATGTGGTCAACTACTTTTGTTAAAGACGCATAAACGATTGGGGAATGTTGATGCAGTGATACGGGGTCTCCACTACTTCATTAGAGGAAGATTGACGCGGATACGATTGGGGGACTGAAAAATAGATGATCATAACAAGTTACGTATCTAAGTATTAATATCTTATTTTTCAAGTGTTAATGTCTTATCTTTCAAGTATTTATATCTATGAAGGTTGACGTGGGTACGAGTGTGGGGACTGAAAAAAGAGGACCATATAATTAGTGGGGACCATAAATGAAGAGTGTTATAGGAATTTTAAAATAATAATTAGTGAGAACTATATAATATCTTTTCAGAATAATAATTAGTGGGAACCATATAATTAACGAGGACCATAGTACATAATTTTTCTAAACATGATGCGGACATTTTAAGATACTTGAGTGAGGGTACTCAAATAATTATTCTAAAACTTAAATGCACGTTTAGTCATTTAATAAATGACATAAAATTTATAACGATCCATATTTGACGACATCGAATGAGACAACAAATAAATTAAAATTGTATGAAATATACAATCAATCTATAAGGAAAATAATATGTTTATAATTTGTTTTCTTTTTGTTTTTAAATTAGATTGTCAGAAATGTCAAGAAAAAATGCTATTTAGATGGCCTAACCTTTTACGTATTTGAACGGAATTTACCGAAGTACATACATACCGGTTTCGGTGAAGCGGTACCGAAATCTAACTACTGTTGATATCCCTGCGGTCAAATAAGAAAATCCAAGTAAGTGTTTGGTCAAAGTGGCAGGCACGTAGCTGTTCCCCACACAACATCTAGTCTTTGACTCTTGCAATGGCTTCTCATAGAATCAACTTCATCTTTCTTTTGCTTTTTTTGTGGTGAAATGTGATATATCATGAAAGTGATTTTTTAAGCAACCGGGAATTTAGGTTGTTAAATATATGGAAATCAATTGAGAAAGTCATATGAGGAAGTGAACATGTAAAATTATTGTTGAAATGTAAATAGGATTTGAAGGTTTCTCACGTACTTGTACCTTGCACATAATTTACAATTTTTGTTTTTCTGCGGTGAATATTGTAATTGAGGTTTACTAAATCAAATGAGAAAAGTACGAAAATAGTTTGTTACGATTCATACTTATTAATGAATATTTTCTTATTATAAGTTAGGAATTAGTCTTGAGCAAAATAAATATTGCTACTTAACTTTTTTTTATTGAATTGTAAACATTATTTACTAAAACTATGCTCAAAAGATGTGGGTATTGGAGTAATACTCTAAATATTTTCTAGCATGTTTTTCAAAAAAAATATATCAATGTTAGTCTGTTGTGTAATTATTGTTGTTATCGTTGTGCTGTCCATGAATTTTTTTTTTTTTTTTGTAGTAGTTTTTGGAGTATGCAATTGCCTATAGGAAATGAGAAAACAAATTAACCCAAAATATTTCAGTAGTACTTGATGACATTCGCCTAATATGCAGATGCGCAAAGCACTACTATAACTAGTGCAACAAAAAACCATGGAGTCCAATAGATAAAGGAGTTCCATCTCATCCAAACTCTCTAGCTAGGTTGGTCTTGTGAATTAGTTACTTATCCATCCATATTTTGATAGATATCATTTCAATGCGCAGCCAACCTCTAGATGCCACTTGGGCTTGAGCTTTCGCTTAGGTAGCTGGCTAGCTGCTACTGAATTGTCGGAATCTTTCTTCGAGACGGAATAGAAAGGGAAACGATCGATGTGTCAAGGATTCGTAGGTTGGTATAAATAAAATAATAGCCGTTCAAATAATTTGGAAATGACCTGTCGCAAATTCGCAATGGTAGCTTGTGGATTTAGCCATTTAATAATTATTATTATTAGGTCTGTTTCATGGTAGGAGTCGTTAAAACAGACATATTGCTCTGGAATTTTCTGAACCTGGTTATAATGCCAAAAATAGTATAACTTAATTATGATTTCCCGTTCACATGTTAAGTTAAAGTGCGTGCAGTGGCTTATTCTTCAAAAAAATCAAGGATTCTTTTTCTCAAATGTATACATCTATATCAAGGCTAGGTCTAGAAGCTTCGTTTTAGTTGACAATTTGACATTGTTCCGGTAGACCCGGATTGGCTTTTGAAAATCAGAATTATTGGATCTTTGGGCTAAGTTATGTTTGGTATGGAAACAATTGGTCCTGATTAGGCCGAACTTGGGCCTGTATTTACTGTTATGGTGGTGGGCCGTTATTAGACTGAAACATTGCCCATGAAAATCAAATAACTATATGACTAAAAAGGCCTGTCATAATATCATTAATAGCTCTAGTCGAGGAGCCCGTGAAAAAGCTTGCTCAAGTTGCGAAGGAGAGAGAACTCAGCGTGGTAGAGGTAGGAGAAGGGAAGGGGAGGAAGGTGACACGATGACTCCCCTCTGAATAGTAATTTGTACACTCTGATTTGAGATTGAATAATTTTGTCATAATTGAACACGGAGCTCACCTTCGATCACCTCCGAATAATGTTTTCTCCCCTCCGCTCCCTTTTCGATTCTCTCCTTCCGGAGCAAGTGAACTTGCCCGGTCAGATCCAGTCTGGCGAGCTATCACCTTCGCATAGTGAATTCGCCCTTCCCTTCCCTCCGCCCTCCGCGTACCTCCGTCTAGAGCACACCCTAAGACTCAACGGGATGGGACACACGTTAGGAGTGCAAACGGATCGGATAGTGGTAAAATTATATATGTATTTGTTTTTATTTTTTAAGTATCGATATGGATTGGATATTAGATGGATACGTACGGATATGAATTCGATATCGAATATTCATAGATATATAAGTAAATATTTTCATAATATATATTAAACTATATGATATATATTTATTATTCAGATACAGATAATTAAAGTTCAAAATATTTACTCAAAAAGAAAATTCAAAATCATATCCGTATCCGTACAGTTACTCCAATATCGAATATCTGTGTCATCAGTTTCCTCTCGCATGCACAACTATGTCAGATCTCTCTCTCTCTCTCTCTCTCTCTCGTGCACGCACGAAAGAGCAATTCCACCATTTTTCTCTCACACAAACAACCTCTGCGTTGCCTACTCCCTCTTGCACAATTTCCTTCTATCACCACTTATCTCTCATCTCCTTTAAAAAAAAAAAAGACTTTTCCTTTTTAAATATTGTAGTATTTCTAATACTATAATATTTCTTTTATTTCTAATCAAATATTTCTTTTTAAGAAGAAACAATATAAATTAATATATTTTTAACTTTTTCTAAACCAAAAAGGTACTCCTTGAACTTAAAAAGTACTCATTGAACACCGTGAAAAGTACAATAAAAAAACAAGATAGAATTATGCAAATCATGAAATTTCATTATTAACAAAAAATCTCAAACATATCGTGGGATGGTATTATATCAGCGAATGGCTTGATTCTTAGTACCTGTTCGGTTGAGGTTTCTTAGAAGTTTCTTTACGGTTCTTAAGCTCTTAATTGATCTAAATTTGTCCGAACAGTGGCTTCTCGGTGGAGATTAAAACTTGCTCCTTAGTCTTGATTCTTAATCCTCCCTCTGCCTCCTCAGGACATGAGCCCTCTTAAGAGCTCCTTAAGAGTATTTTTAGATTTTTTTAGACTATTTTACTCTCAGTCTGCATTGTTCCATTTCCATACTGCTCCTTTGAGAAGGATGTTGGCCTATTCATGGTCTTTTGTTATTTTGTTTTATATTTTATATTTAATGGAAGAGAGAAATAGTAAGGAGAAGAAAGGTAACATAAATTTTCATACGATATTTTTTTCATTTTCTTACATATTACAAATAACTACTCATCTATTTATAGGCTACATGATGTTTTTTAGATATCCTAAAACATAAATAACATTAACCATGACACAAGTATTAAGTGCATGAATTGCACATTCCAATATAACTCTAGAAAACATAAACATTTAATTTATCTAGAAAATCTAAAATACATTAACCCAAATATTTGACTAATTGATCAATTTAATTAAGTTTACTATTTTCTAAACTAAAACATTAATTTCAACAAAGGTATCCTTTTTTATAATATTACTTTTTCATTTTTTATTGGCCTCCTTAAGCTCCTTTTTTATTTTTTATTTTTTATTTTTCATCTTCTTCTTCTCCAGAGACGAAACGCATTTCTAGGCGTGAGAAAGAAAGAGAGAAGCTTTCTCCAATGTAGATTGTGAGCTCTCCGACAAATAATTTTCAATTCTAACACCACGTCGACTTTCTAGTCGATGTGCTCTCTCCATTGACACCCTTGTTGCTTTTTTTGCTCCTTGATTCGCCATAGCTGAGAGTGGCCATTCAATTCCTTAGCTTTTGGAATAACGATTTGGAAGGTTTTATATAAATTAGCTTTTCAATTTTGCATTTCTTTTTAGTTTAATATCTCAATTCGTTATTTTTCAATTTTGATATAAGTACTGCTTTATGTTATCATACAGCACTGTATCAGTTTTCAATTTTATATAATTGTGGTATAGGCTTTCAATTTTGATGAATTATAGATAATGTTACTTTTGAACGTATATTGGAGAATTAATTTGTTGTGTTACTTTTTGAATTGAAATGTTGCTTCGAGTTGCTTCGATCCCTTTAAAGCTTTCTGGTAAGGTTATCATACTTGGTACCACTTGTACCGGTGATTTTTTTTGTCATTGGTACGGTTAATGAAGGGGTTATAAAATAAATTTAATCACGAATTAGTGAAATAGTGAGTAAATAGAAATATGATTTGTAAATCAATTTTTGCATTAACAGAGACAAAAGTAAATAGGATTTAAGAGTGAGGCTATGGTGCTATGCATAGCACCAATGGCTAGTGTACTACGGCTCAATATGGTACTTTTTAAAATCCTAACGGTCGATCCGACCGTTCAATGTGATATCCATATGAATATGTACTTGCAAACTAAATTTTATATTTTTTCGAATTTTTTTACTATTTTTTCAGATAGGTAGAAAAATCAGTGTTTTTTGAAAATTCTGGACCATCAAAATTCTACCTATCTGAAAAAATAGTAAAAAAATTCGAAAAAATATAAAATTTAGTTTGCAAGTACATATTCATATGGTTATCACATTGAACGGTCGGATCGACCGTTAGAATTTTAAAAAGTACCATATTGAGCCGTAGTACACTAGCCATCCGTGCTATGCATAGCACCATAGCCTCACTCAGGATTTAATATATCATCTCATTCCTATTTCTTTTGAATGGTAGTAACATGAATAAAAATGGTAATTGAGAAAAAACTTGGAATTCTTTTTGAATTTTTGAAAGAAAATACTTAATAATCTTCTCGAAACTCTTATTCTAATAAATCTATTATATAAGTAATTAATAATTTTATTTGTTAATGTATTCATTATTTTCCATCTTACTTTATTTATATTTTAATTAAACTTGTAATAATAATTTTTGTCAAATTTAACATAGTTTACTTTAATGAAATACATTTAATTATATTTAATTAAAATTTTAACACAATTTGATTTATCAATCATATTATATGACAACAATAACATTAGGGGTAATATAGTCATTCTCTCATATATATTTTTTATTCAAATACATATTACAATCTTGATCCTTTTTATTTGCCGAACACAACCTCTTTAGCTCTCCTTCAGCTCTTAATCATTCACTCCTTAATCCATGTTGCCGAACGGGCCTAATGACAAAGCATCAATCCATTGACTAAGAGAACTTAGTAAATTTGATGTATACTATTTTTTTGAGTAAAGATTGGAGGTCAAGACACTCAACTATTTAATATTCATATTATTACAATAAATAATTTTTCTCATATAGATTTCAAACTCTTGACCTCTCATATCACACTCTTTGTTACTTGATCAAAGGCTAATTTTGTAAATTTGATGTATAATATTAACGCAAAATTATTTTATACGTGATCCCTCTATTAAATAAGATTTTAAATTTATTTAATTTAAAAAAATAAATATGTTAATTTTACACTTAACTTTTTCTCCGTATTATTGTAAATTTTTTACTTCTGTACTACCTTTTTTAATCCGTATCGAAAACCACAAAATCCTTGTCCAAACAAAAATATTTACATTCCATAGTCGATTCGGAATTTCGGACAAAACTTTGGATGCAAGAATCTAATCTGGCTGGATCCTCAATAGTATCCAACCATTCATGGCTAAATCACGAACTCCGGAAAATATCTCCGGGAAATCTCTAGCTTCCTTGAAAATTGTCACACAACACAAGGAACGCCAATCCAGGTCCCCTGATGTAACTCAAAGTTTGAGGTTTGGATCTGGTCCGTCCGATCAGAATTCGGCCATCCGGCCCCAGTGCACGGGAATCTTTAATATTCGTGCAAAAGCATATCGAAATCCGATCTAAACTCAAAATTCGAAGTACCTTAGGGAATGTGAATTCCACGGCACCGGACCCAGAGGGGAGTCCGAATCTGCTGTGATCCTGGGTGGGATCGCAGGATCCTAAAATTCCGAATCGACGGTACAAATGTTTCTGTGTGCGGATCTCGAAAACACTTTGGAAAAGTAAATTTTCATGCACGCATCACGAAAAAAACCAACAGCTGAGATTCGTGATCGCAGGATCTGCGATTCCCGAGAATCACAGCAGATTTATTTTCCCCGGAGGGAACTCGGGGAGCAGAGCAATTACCTGAAATAGCACTATCTTATCTCTTATCCTAAAAGAATACCGTGGGCCCAACTCTTCAGCGAGAAATAATATAAACTGGATATCTCCATTTCTCAGGACAAACATAGGAGAAGTCTTGCCCCGAACCCTCCAATTTCTAGTTCTCTATGCGCATTAACGCACACGCTCTCTCTCTCGCCTCCACTCTCCATCGCTCTGGTAAAACCCCCTTATACCGATCCAAAACCCTAACCCCATTATCTTTCTCCACCATGGCCGCCACCACTGCCAGTTCCACTCATCCACCCGCCGCAGCGGCCGGTGCGCCCGCCGTCCCAGCTGGAAACGTGGTGTCCAGTGCGGCGAGTAGGGAGGCGTTTAGGCAATCTGTGGTGAACACACTGGAGAGGAGGCTGTTCTACATCCCCTCCTTCAAGATCTATCGCGGCGTCGCCGGCCTCTATGATTATGGTCCCCCTGGCTGCGCCGTCAAGTCTAACGTGCTCTCTTTCTGGCGTCAGGTTTTTCATTTTTCCTTTTTCTGCTGGCTTTGACCGTTTGTTCTTCTAATCTGGCTACATTTTGATTGGATTGTGAGCTTAGTGCCGTGTTTTTGTTTAAACAAGACCATTGGTTCTCGCCAAATTATCCGGGTGAAATTACTTTTGTATTTTGTTATTGCAAATTAACTACTTGATCTATATACTGAAGCCTTCTTTTGCTATCTTGTACTATTAATTCAGTAACTACGGGGAATATTATTGTACTTTTTTTAATTGACTCATGTGCCTGCATGCTTTCAAATCTTCCCAAAAAATTCCCTTCATTTGGCTCCTTCTATTATCGTGACTCTCCTATAATTATGTGACTCGCAGCTGAATTGGACATGCTTTCTCCAACATTTGTATTTCAGTTGGTCTTTATTTTTTAATTGATTATATTCTTTGCTTTTTTTTAGCATTTTGTACTGGAGGAAGGTATGCTAGAGGTGGACTGCCCATGTGTGACACCAGAGGTGGTGTTAAAGGCCTCTGGCCATGTGGACAAATTCACCGACCTCATGGTAAAAGACGAAAAGACCGGCACATGCTATCGAGCCGACCACTTGCTGAAGGACCACTGCAAGGATAAACTCGAGAAAAATGCCAACTTGACACCTGAGAAGGTTGCTGAGTTGAATCATGTCATAGCCACATTGGATGACATGTCAGCTGAGCAACTGGGTGCTAAGATCAAGGAGTATGATATTAAGGCGCCTGAAACCAATAACCCGCTCTCTGACCCGTACCCCTTTAATCTTATGTTCCAGACCTCAATTGGTCCCACGGGCTTGAACACTGGGTAAGGAGATTGGTTTTTACACTTGTAACTTCTAAGTTGGGCCTATGCTTTTGTCTGGTGCTGCATTTTGACAATTCCTCAATTGGAAAATTTAGTTTCATTTACTTTACTAGGCTTCAACTTTGGAACTAAGATCAACTTGTAAAATCTTATGTTTGTGTGATTTTCTCTTATGCAACTGTTTTTGTACTCTTGCAGATATATGAGGCCTGAGACTGCGCAAGGCATTTTTGTAAACTTCAAGGATTTGTATTACTATAATGGTAATAAGCTTCCGTTTGCAGCTGCCCAAATTGGACAGGCATTTAGGAATGAGGTACTGTTCTATTATTTCTGAGAAACTCTCATTGAGCCTCTAGTAAACATAACATATCATCTTAACTCTTCTGAGTCACAGCACTTTACCTGTACACGTACTTAAGTAAATATTTTAATAAAGTTTTGGCCCAAAAACTTTGTCATTTATATGGATAGAAACAACAAGGTACAAGATAAAATTTGTGCAGAAAATAGGTAGGTGAACACTTTAGTAATAGTTTTATCTTTTATTGTGCTATATCATTGTTTGTTGCTTTTTTAAATACTTGTAGTATTTCTTTCTGAAAGAACATTTTTGACAGAACTCACCAACCCCCTCACTAACAGTATTTGGGGGATGAGACAAGATTATTAATAACTTTGGTTTGATTTTGTCAGATATCACCAAGACAGGGGCTTTTGAGGGTGCGAGAATTCACACTAGCAGAGATTGAGCACTTTGTGGACCCAGAAGACAAATCCCATCCCAAATTCAGTGATGTTGCTGATCTTAAGTTCCTCATGTTCCCCAGGGAGGAGCAGCTCACTGGTCAATCCAGCAAGACACTCAGACTCGGTGATGCTGTTTCTAATGTAAATTTCTTCATTTAGAGAAGAATAAGGGCACGATAAATTGAGATTACCATACAAATGACTCAAAAAGTCTTAAACTTCCAAGAAGTTAGCCACATTTATAACTTAGTCACATATTGATATTACCATACATAAATTGAGATGTGCAGAAATGTTGTGAAAGAGTTTTGAGCCTGCTAAATCACTTTTGAAGACTTAAACTTCCAAGAAAACATGGTAATAGGAAAGAACAGAAGTTGAGAATAACATAATTAATTATTAAGAAGCATTTAATGTACCAAACTGGAAAGTTAACAATCTACTGAAAACAATTTACCATGAAATACTGACCAATAGGTGCGTGCTTGTTCATAGTCTGCTATATCAAATGACTCAAAAGTTTGCTCCTTTTTTTGGTCTGTTGGTATAGGGCACGATAAACAATGAGACGCTGGGGTACTTCATAGGGCGGGTGTACTTGTTCCTGACCCGGCTTGGGATTGAGAAAGACCGTTTGAGGTTCAGGCAGCACTTACCAAATGAAATGGCGCATTATGCTGCTGACTGCTGGGATGCTGAGATTGAATGCTCCTATGGCTGGATTGAGTGTGTTGGTATTGCTGACAGATCAGCCTATGACCTCAAGGCGCACACGGTATGTTACACCTCTATTTTGCCAAATTTTTCCAAAATAAGAAATTTTTATTGGATTACTTAAGATTGATGTCCTACTATTAATTAGACATATGGCTGTATTGTTTTTCTCCTTGTACACTAATTTGCAATTATGTGATAAAGTTTGCAAAAAAAAAAAGGCATCTTTGTTATAAGAAAAGTTTAATATTAGTGTACAAGGAGAAAAACAAGTAACTTTTAAGAGTAGAACTAGTGTGTTATTAAACCACCAAGCCTCTTTGTGAACTTAACTCTAAAACCTATCAGATTGGCTTCAAATGATGAATCCAAACGGTTGAAACCCATCTACCTTACGAGTGATGCGTCTACATACAAAAATTATAAATTTTCGAACTAATTTTGTATAGAGTCAAGTGGTAAAAAAACTTTCAAAAAATGAATGCATTAAAATTAATTTATAAACCTTCTAATTTTGACCGCTTGACCTTATACTAAATTATTTCAAAATTTTATAATTTTTGCATGTAGACTCATCACTCGTAAGGTAGATGGGTTTCAACAGTTTGGATTCGTCGTTTGAAGCCAATCTGATAGATTTTAGAGTTAAGTTTACAAAGGGGCTTGGTGAACTTAAGAACACCCTAGTTTTACTCAACTTTTAATATTTGTTCTTGAAATATCCCCTTGTTTTGGAGATTTGAAATTCAATCAGCCAATTTCATATTAGAGTGCTTTTTATTGACAAATTTGCAAAAGGCCCTACAATATGGGCAATTTCAGCAATGCTTTCCGCTTTGCTGCATTAACAATCAAACCGCCTGTGCCTGTCCCAAGCCTGGAAAAAGGAGGGTTGTGATAAGGCGTGGCGAGCCAACGTGAAAAACCACAGCCTCTTTATGGAAATGAAACACTACTGTATTGTGATTCCGGTTGGGTTTCATTTCTAGCCTACCCCAACTTGTTTGGGACTAAAGGCTTGGTTGTTGTTGTTGTTGGTCTTTCAGACAATAGCCTTTTCTTTTTGTGTTGTCCACAAGAGATTTATATAAGCATGTCATTGTTTACAGGAGAAGAGCGGTGTGGCGCTTGTAGCGGCTGAGAAATTTGCTGAGCCTAGAGAAGTTGAGGTTAGTTTTTTTCTTACTATTCCTAAGTATTTATGTTATTTTGTTGGAAAGATTCTGACTGAAAGGTTGTTATTGGCATGTAATGATGTAGAAATTGGTGATAACACCTTCCAAGAAGGATCTGGGACTCGCATTCAAGGGCAACCAGAAGATGGTTCTTGAAGCACTTGATGTATGCAAAATACCTCCCCATTTGCATCATTAATTAATTTTAGCTATATTACCAATTTTTTAATATTTCAGCGATTATGATTCAATTCTTAGACATAAATTACCTCCCAATTTGCATCATTAATTAATTTTTGGTACTTCACTGAGTTTCTTTTAGATTTCAGCAATTATAATGAAATTCTTAGAGATAAATTGACCCGTCGTATGTGACTAAATTATGCCAGGCAATGAGTGAAGCGGAGGCCTTGGAGATGAAATCTAAGCTTGAATCTAGTGGTGAGGCCGAGTTTCAAGTGTGTACTCTGAACAAAACAGTTACGATCACCAGTAAAATGGTATCGATAAACAAGGAGAAGAAGAAGGAACACCAGAGGGTTTTCACGCCATCAGTTATCGAGCCATCCTTTGGCATTGGCCGCATCATCTACTGCCTTTTTGAGCACTGCTTCTACACTCGTGCGGGGAAGACAGAGGATGAGCAGCTCAATGTGTTTGGCTTCCCTTCTCTTGTTGCCCCCATTAAATGCACAGTCTTCCCTCTTGTAAAGAATGAACAGTTTGATGCTGTCGCCAGGGATATCTCCAAGGCATTGACTGCTTCTGGCATCTCCCACATTATTGATGTTACTGGTACAACTTTTTATGTAGTGTGAGTTTCAGTTAAAAAGTGATGCAATTGTGCAAAATGAGATGTGTGCAGACCTATAAGTTTGTTAGCATGGATAACTGGCCCATGTGTGCTCAGGGTGTAGTTAAGTGTTTTAGCATCAAATATTAGACACAATAGCCATGTTTCTTTTCTGCTGTTCCACTATGCAAGGCAATCTTCCTGTATGATAAACTTGGTGAAGTTTTCTCCATTCAACCTTGCAAAATTGGTAAAATCCTGTATTCAGCTGTAAACAATAGCAATATACACATGTGCTGCTACTTTTTAGGAAGTAACAAAACTACCTTTTATCTTCCTCATTTTACTGAATTACCTTCGAAATTTTTGTTGAAGTAGAACTACCAATGAGGTATGAAGGACACTTCAGGTATCATTTGAATGATAGTTGGATGGCTTGGAGAGGGATGCATGTTAGCTAGCTGTGTAGAGATTGGATGACATTGGTAACAAAACAAAATGATTGTTGTTTTCTTACAGGCACCTCAATAGGTAAGAGGTATGCGAGGACTGATGAGATAGGTGTACCATTGGCTGTGACAGTTGATTCAACCACGACGGTGACCATCCGTGAGAGAGACAGCAAGGCTCAGGTTCGTGTCAAAATCACTGAGGTGGCATCAATTGTGAAAAGATTCGTAGAAGGTCATAGCACTTGGGGTGATATCCAGTGGGACTACCCTGCTAACCATGGAACTGATGAAAATGTCCCTGAGGAAAATGCCTAAGAAATTATATTTTATTTTGAGATTATTAATTTTGTGTCATGCTTGGAGATTGTGCCGCTGTTTAATTTTTTTCTTTTCAAGTTACGACAGCAATACAATAGTATGGAAATGATCGAGCAGTGTTTTTGGTGTTAGTTAATATATGTTGTGTTAGATAAGAATCTAGTGTGCATACTTCTTTGCTTCAACTTTTAATTTACAGTTTCTTTTTAACGTTGGTCTTATTCTCTCTGTTTTTCACTCTGTTGATTGTTCACGTGTTTCTTTGGTCATTAGAGTTGATTCACTTTTATAGCCTTCCACATAATGTAAATTTATCTAGTTATCATAGGTTGCGTGCTTATTATTTTTCCTTACCTTTGGAAGGAAATAAGTTACAGAGTTGCTAATTCTCTGGCCCCTTTTATATTGGTTATGCATTGAAGCTCTAATTTCTTATCCGTTTCATTTTAAAATAGGTTAAAAGTCTGTTTTTCTTTCATCACAGCGCGTGTTTTATAGTCACTAGTCTGAGCATAGTGCCCCTTCTTTATTTAAAACATCAAAGAAGTAGATTTGTACTCCATTTCTAATGAAGAGGTTAGCAATTTTGTGAAGTGTGTGGGTTTGTTTGGTAAATCCAAAAACAGAGCTATTCGAATTGTGCAAATAGTAATTAACTGGAAATTAGTCTGTGTAGCTAAACAATTGGGGATAAAGATTTTATATATAGAACAAATTAACATTTCTTTACTTCTCAAACGGTGGTAGAAGTTTAAGGATCAATCTTACCATAGTCTATGGAAAGATATGATCACAATACAAAAATTTCATCCTCAACATAGAGTACCCCCCATCACCATTTTGGAAGGCTATAATACAATT
The DNA here is from genome assembly GCA_025461125.1 of Carex kokanica. Taxonomy (NCBI): domain Eukaryota; kingdom Viridiplantae; phylum Streptophyta; class Magnoliopsida; order Poales; family Cyperaceae; genus Carex; species Carex kokanica. The sequence continues at coordinate 547,130 of JAJGRX010000867.1, read as the reverse complement.
ACAACTTGTTGGATAGAGTAGTGTCAGTCTGTCAGATATACAACTTTTTTTTTTTTTTTGAGTCAGATATACACCTGGTAGCAATAGATCACTCCAATTCTGGAATGGCGCTTGGTACAACCCTAATCATCTAGCAACAGAATTCTCCCAGCTGTTTGCTTTGTCTCAATCGTTCTCTCTTTACAAGAAGTAGTGAACTCTCATGGGGTGTTTGGTTCGCGCTATGGATCATTCTAGGAAATAGAAGGATTTTAGGAAATGTAATACCATGGAATATCATTTCAGGAAATGTGTTATTACCATGTTTGGTTCATGCATGGTTATCTTTCAGCAATCAACATTCCATGATTCTTAAATATTTTGTCCCAAAATGGATGTAATAAATTCCAAAAATACATATCCAATCACATGGAACCATCACTGGTTCAATTTTGATTTGTTTTATTTAATAGATTCTGGTAAATCAGTACCAAAAACTGGTACAGAAGCTTGAAATACTGTTACAAGTCCATACTAAGGTTGGTACAATAACAATGGGCTAGTACAAATTTTTAGAATCAGTAACCGATCCTGGTTCTTGATTTAGGACATGATTTAGTAATTTTAAGGATTTTTAATTTTACGTTCTATAATTAAAACAGAAGAAAGAATAAATCTAAAAATTGATTCATAGAAAATAAAAATAAAAAATTTGACTTGTCAGAAACAAACATGGAAATTTCACAACCAGGCCCCTACTTTTATTTCTTATTTTGTTTTCTTTTTAAAATGCTTGGAAAATCATAGAGTGCCTTGAGATTAAAGACTCAAATCAGTCTTATTATATTCATGGATCATAACACTCTTATTTCATGAAGCAAACCTAACAGAAAATATGAATCAAAAGGAAAAGGAGAATCAAGAACATAAAAATGCATCAAAGCATTCCTAAGCAGCATAAATATTTGAACACTTTGTTCCAATCCTAGGCAAACAAGCATATTAAACAAATCTTCTAACAAAACAACACTACAGTCAAAATAAAACTCGATACCCTCTGACAAGCCCTCTGATTTCTAATATATTACTGCAAAAATCTGGACCATAAGAACTACATATATTATCCATGAATATTTAGACCCGAAATTTTTATTTATAGCATTTTCTCAAAAAAAAAAAACCAAAACACTCCTGTTTCTGTATTTTTCTACTTCTACCCAGGTCACTCTGGTGTTGTGTGGCCCCAAATACTAGGGTCCGCACAATGCTTTCAGTACCTAGACCAACTCGATCTTTCCCATCAAATACTTTCTTCAGATTCACATCACATACAATGATTCTTTTCTTCTCTGGATCCTACTTAAAATAAAAGGAAACAAGAAAAATATATAATAAGTTAATAACTCAATGCAAAAACGAATTCAACCTACCAACCAATACATCTTTATTTACTATGTGATCTCTATATAGCCGACATTATAAACCTTATAATTTCTTTTATATCATGAAACATAGAGCTGCTTTTAACAAAAAATAACAATACATGTGATAAATAAAAGGCCAGGGGCCTCACTGTGATATTCACAATCTCAAAATCTGACAACATGAATTCAAGCATTTTTCCTATGTTTAGAAAATCTTACTTTTCTGATTTTCATTGAAAAATCCTAAGTTAACAAAAACTCGCATGTAGAAGAATAATTTATCAGTGACATACTAGACTTTTTAGTAATAGTGGTACATTACTTGCAATAGTGCCAGTATTAACTGGTACAGTGGCCAATACTGATACTGTGACAACACTCCATTTCTTCATTCAGAAAAAAAAAAACTCAGACACAATTTAGTAAATTGCCCTTTTAAAATCACCATAGCAAACCTTCAATTCCCAAAACTTACAATCCAACATATGATCCCAATTGCATATTAACATAGAAATTAGATAAATCAGTAACTCAGGCACAATTGAATAAAAATCAATAAATTAGTAACTCAAGCACATGACATACAATAATTCTAGAGAAACAATGTGAAAATATTCTTTGAGTGAAGAATAGCAGTCCAATACTAATTTTTTAACTGAAACAAGTCACATGTACATTCGTACCAGCATTTATCCGTACTAAAAAACTAACCAAATCTTGCAAACCATCTAAAGATCCAACGCACTTGCTTTGGCAAATCATCATAAGCTAAAGAGAACCAAGTAATTTCTGAATATTAGAGGGGTAATCCCTATTAAGCCAATACTATGGTAGAAATTATCAGACCCTTTGAAAATTAGAATATTTATGTGGCTAACCGTAAGAAAGAAAATCCTAACAAAAGATGTAGCAAATAAGAGTTGGGTGGGGGGCACTACGTACCTATAATTTCTGTAATTTACCTTAGGATAGCAATCACTTGTTCCTACTATGTAAATTTGCAAAACAAGTTTGATTTTGGTTGGAGTCCTGGCAGGAATACTTTACTTCCCGACACACATTGGATGATGTTGTTAATCTTGCACACTCATTACCTTTTCTTAATAGAACTGCCTTCTTAATCATAGTTCATGTACATGGTCCATCTAGAAACATAAGAATGACATATGCTTCAATAATAACCGACCAATGACAATGAGAAATATGGTACTGCAAATCTTATCAGTCTCTCATTATTGATTAGATCAAGTTAAAGAGAAGGTCAGATATACAGCTGATCAATGGACCCCTGAAGACATTGATAACATTCCTTTACAGGTGTGGGACCCGGTGGACACCCAAGTGGCAAGGCGAGTGAATGAAGAGTATGTTTGGTTGTAAAACAAGAATAGTTAAAATAGTCAAGTCAAAAATAACTATTGTTTGTCTTATTAGAATAACCAAATCTCAAAACTCATAGGAATAGCCTATTCTAATAAGACAAAAAGTTTGGATTCACTATTCTAGCTATTCTAACTCAACCAAACACCGAATAGGCTATTCCGAATAACCTAACCTCAAGAATAGCCTATTCTCATTCCAACCAAACATACCCGAAGAGAATGAATAGTCTTATACTCTTATTCTGCATGTTAGTGACGGAGCCCTAACAAAAATCTCAAGAGGGGATACGTGTTTTCAGAATTTAACTTTGGGAAAACCAATCTCTTAAATCATTTTGAAGAAACCAAAATTAGTTTCTTACATTGAAAATTAAATTTTTTTGTAAGAGGACTAACTCAAGATTTTCAACCCGTATTGTGTCAATAAATTTTTGCTATTTATTCACACATGTTATCGCTAAAAAAAAGAAGTGGTTCCTATCCATTTGTCAAATGATACTAATTTTAATAGGGCGGTGTTTTTAGGTTTCACCAAACTTTTTTAGTTTACTCCGACATTTTTTAATAATACCCCAAGTTAATTAAAGATTAATAAAAATACCCACGGTTCCCGAAAATTTTTAAAAATACCCAAACCGGCCATTTAATGGCCGGTACCGAATTAATTGCCCAACCGGCCATTTAATGGCCGGTACTGAATTTAATTTATTTTTATTTTTTTTTTAGAGAAAAATAGCTAAAATACTGAAATTTAACACTAAAAAATCGAATTGTTTTGTTAAATATTTGTTAGATTACTTTTTTCATAGCATATTTATACTAAAATACACTATGAATAGGGCCGATTTTGTGCTAAAATATGCAAAATCCGAGATTTTTATTTTTACCCAAAACAGAAAATATATATAAAATAGAAAACATATATAAAAGATACAGAAAATATATATAAAAGATACATCAAAGACCCTAAAAACTTTAAAATTATAAAAAAAGGTCCAAAAGTCCATGAAGGAAGACTCGGATCGCGAATCTGAGCCCGCAAAATGGGCAAAACCAATCGTACATGGGTTTCGGAACCGGTTTTGGGCTGTGGAGTTCCTGTCAAAATTTCAGCCCGATCCGACGGACGGATCAAAAGTTACGCTCCTTTTCATGAAGCATGCACAGGCCCATATTGCATCATTTCCGATTAAGATTTTCATTTCTATTCTTCAATCTACGTAGCTCAGTAAATTACCGTATTTTAGCATAATTCTACATAATTATTGTAATTTTAGCATTTTAGTAAATTTACTGTATTTTAGCATAATTATTGTAATTTACCGTATTTTAGCACAAAATCGGCTCTATTCGTAACGTATTTCCTAACAAATATTTAACAAAACAATTCGATTTTTTAGATTTCAGTATTTTAGCTATTTGTCTCTTAAAAAAATTTAACATAATTTAAAGTAATTTAGTGTCAATCAGCATAAATTAACATAATTTCAAGTAATTTAGCGTATTTTAGTATAAATATGCTATCAAAAAAGTAATCTAACAAATATTTAAAAAAATAATTCGATTTTTTAGTCTTAGATTTCAGCATTTTATCTATTTATCTAAAAAAAAAAAAAAAATTAAATGGGGGACCGGCCATTAAATGGCCGGTTCCCCTCTTTAATAAAAAAAAAAAAAAAAATTGCGGGACCGGCCATTAAATGGCCGGTTTGGGTATTTTTAAAAATTTTCGGGAACCGTGGGCATTTTTATTAATCTGTAATTAACTTGGGGTATTTTTAAAAATGTCGGTAGTTTACTTGAGTGATGCGTTTATATACAAAATTAATAAATTTTTGAATTAATTTAGTATAAAATCAAGTAGTAAAAAAATAATTAAAAAAATAAATGTATAAAAATTAGCTTGCAAACTTTGTTTTTGTTGATCTATACTAAATTAATGCGAAAATTTATATAGTTTGCATGTAAACACATCATTTTGAATTCATCATTTTGTAAGACAATCCAATAGAATTGAAGTTAAATTTATCAAAAAGCGTAGTGAGCTTAAGAACACCTTGCTCTAATCCTAAATTTCTAATATCCACGCTGCTGGCCGGTGGGCCGCGGATTAAAACTCTGTTTCCAAAACTCTACCGAATAAAAAACTAAAATAAAAGAAATAAGTACCTAATAATAGATAAATTTTTCTAATATTATATCTATGAAAGAATGATGAACGAGAGTAGAACTAGGGTGTTTCTAAGTTCATCAAGTTTCTTTGTGAACTCAATTTAAAATTTATCGAATTGATTTTAAATGACAAATCAGAACCATTTATCCTCATCTAACCTTACGAGTGATGCATCTACATGCAAAAAATTTAAAATTAATTTAGTATAAAGTCAAGCGGTCAAAATTAAAAGGTTTATAAATTAATTTTAATGCATTCATTTTTTGAATGATTTTTGATCACATGACTCTATACAAAATTAATTTGAAAATTTAAATTTTCTGCATGTAGGCACATCAATTGTAAGATAGACGGATTTCAAAGGTTCGAATTCATCATTTGAAGCCAATCTAATAAATTATAGAGTTGAGTTCACAGCTAGACTTGATAAACTTAGAAACACCTAGTTGTAAATGAACGAATCTTATTTTCCTTCCGCTCAAAAAAGCATTCTAAAAATCAATCTCTGAAAATTAGTGCCTTAATCGGGCTTAATTGGGTCGATGCTGCTCAAAAACGTATTTTAACAGAGGCCCGGTTTGAATTCTCCGACATTCTCGGCCTCGTTTCTCTCTCTGCCAATCGCTTGTTGCTATATCAGACACTCTCCTGGTCTCCCTTCCTCTTTTTTTTCTCTCTAATCGTAGAAAACGCGGAACCCTAGAATCTCCACCTTCGCAAGAAGAAGAACAAGGAGAGAGATCGAGAGAGGGAGGGAAAGAGATGCTGCGTGTAGCTGGAAGAAGGCTTGCACCACTCTTGGGTAGAACAAGCCCCGCCTCGTCGGTGTTCGCCTCGAAGAATCCGATCTACGCCGCGGATTCTTCTTCTAATTCGTCACCGTCTTTGAAGGATGACGGATTTGTCGCTTTGCCGTTTGGATTCGGGCCTGGACTTGTCGGATCCGTCAGAGGTGAGATCTTTTGGCAATTTTGATTGATTGTCGTTGCTTGGATTTGTAATTCTATGGCGATCTGATTAGTACGAGCTTGAATTGTTGTGAATTAGTCTTTTGTTGATTTTGCTAATACTTGCACCAGAATCAGCTATATGTAACAACATAAGCACCAACCGATAACTATTGTTAAATAAGTAGGACTGCACTAGCGGTTTTGTTCTTGTCCAACCATGTTCACCTTAGATTGGTTTCAGTAGTTTTCATAGATCCATTTTTCACCCCTTGGACTGAATGTATGTTTTGATCTGATTCAAATAAGTTTGTAATTTTGTATGCTGAGGAATAACTTCACATATGGCCCTGCAATACATCAAATTATCATTCTGAAAATATGAACAACAATGATGGAGGGTACTTTGTCCTTCCAATTAATCGCCACAGTAATATACAATTAAATTAGTTCACAAAAAAGAACTAATTGCATTTACTCTTAGCTCATTATATGTCATTTTGTTGAAAGTCAGTTACATATCTCAAGTCATATTTAACCTTGTTTTTTCAGTGTCTTTATTCACGTATAGGAAATTTGGCAGATTATTTGAAATGAAGCTGAGAGATTACATTGGATTTTATCAAGTTTTATAGCATTAAGTTATATATTATATGTTTTGCATGGATGCAATTCATATCTCATCATTCTGCAGTGGTGCAATTATGAACTTGTCTCTTGTGCTTATCTTGTGAAAATTAAGCTCAACATATTATCTTTAGTTCGAAAATTTTAAGAGAACCTTCCATGACATACAGGTTTTGCTACCGAGTCTGTAATCCCAAGGAACCAGGCTGAGGTGACACTTACCGATATACCAGCAACTGTAGCGGCAGTGAAGAACCCAAGCCACCAGATTGTCTATGACGAGTATAACCATGAGAGGTATCCGCCAGGTGACCCAACGAAGCGTGCCTTTGCCTACTTCGTTCTTACAGGTGGTCGTTTTGTATATGCCTCTCTATTACGGCTGCTCATTCTCAAATTTGTGCTCAGTATGTCCGCCAGCAAGGATGTGCTCGCTCTTGCATCTCTTGAGGTCGATCTGTCAAGCATTGAACCTGGTACTACTGTCACTGTTAAGTGGCGTGGCAAGCCCGTCTTCATCAGGTATGATTTAGATTTCAGCTGACGGTGCTGCTTCATACAGTTCTGTCTCTGGTGACTTCGTCTTCTTTTTTTTTTTTTGATAATAAGTAGCATGTATGAACATGGAAATTGAGAAAATTGAAAAGATGGTGTCTTGCCTAGTCATGCACTTAGTGTTCAGATAGCGTTGTGAAAGTAAGAATTGAAGGGTATATGAAAAACCTTGAGCTTCCATTCTGCGAAAGTGTATGTTGAATTGATGCTATTGCTATTGCCATCATCACATCACATCACATCATCCTGATGTTGTACCACTGACTATGATTTAACAACCACGATACTGGTTAATATGGTTTGTATGGTGTGATTTTCATGAACAGGAGGCGTACAGAGGATGACATCAAATTGGCAAACAGTGTTGACGTGGGGTCACTTCGGCACCCTGAAGAGGATGCGGAGCGGGTAAAGGACCCAGAATGGCTCATAGTCATTGGGGTTTGTACCCATCTCGGCTGCATTCCCCTCCCCAATGCTGGAGACTTCGGTGGATGGTTCTGCCCATGCCACGGGTCACATTATGACATTTCAGGCCGCATCCGCAAGGGACCTGCTCCATATAACTTGGAGGTCCCCACTTACAGTTTCCTTGAGGACAACAAGCTGATGATTGGTTGATCTTCTTTGGCTTGGTGTTTTTGCTATAATTGGGAATAATTAGTTTGATTGTTAATGTGGGAAGTTACTGAAACTATACATTTTCATTTTCGTTAGTATTTAAAACTGCCAGAGTTAATTCTGGCCCGAGAGGGACCTTGCAATAATTGTTTGCTACTTCTCTATCATGATGTTTTATTTTTGGATTTTGTACGGTTCAGAGGAGAATGTATTTGGGAGCAGTTTTGTGGATTCATTGTATATTGTCTTATTTCATGGAACTTGCAGATATACAGATGAACTAGGAGGTTTTCAAGTGTCGGGTCTATTGAAACTGTGTGCATGACCTTTGCTTGTACTCAGGTTTGGTTCTGTTAGTTTTGGAGCTGGGAGATTACCAAATGCCATTTGTTAGTGTTGTTTCATAAGCCAAAGTCGATCTGGTTCGGCATCTAGGTTTGGTCTGTCATTATCATATTTTCATTTGGCTGGGTCATTTGTACAGGCTCAATTGAGCCTTCTTTCTATCAGAGGCTATATCTTGGTTGAGGAGGGTTTAAGTGCCTTTATTTTTTGTGTCTCAATCATGCTCTATTTTTTTAAACTTTAATAACTCAAAATTTACAACTTAAAAGTCAAAATAAAAACCGTTAGGTGAGCTCAGAAAAAATTATCACATTTTAATTTTGTTTTTATGTGAATCAATAAGTTGAAAAATTAACATCTAAAAATTATCCACATTAATGCGTTTTTTGCAAATTTTTTATAACAACCAAAACAAAATTGAAATGTTATAATTTTTTACATGTGTATGGATAAAATGATGTAGATCATATTCAACGGTTTTATTTTGATTTTAAGTTGTAAATTTTGAGTTATTAAAGTTTTTAAAATAGAGGCATAATGGAGGCACAAAAAATAAAGACATTTGAACCGTCTTCATCTTGGTTGGGTAGGTATCGTTACCAGTTATAACTGCAAACTCAGACAATGTTTTGGGGCTTTTATTTTTAATTTTAAGGCCTTTTTTGTGCCTAATTCCTCTTTCTTATTCAGGTCATGCTTCAGAATTCAAATAGACAACGGACAGAAAGTGAAAACAAAACTATAATTTTACTTTGAAAGTATATATCTACGTGAGTAGAACTAAAGTGTTCTTAAGCTCACCAAGCCCTTTGTGAGCTTAACTCAAAAATCTATCGAATTGACTTCAAACGACATATCCAAACTGTTGAAACCGTTCTACTTCACGAATGATGCATTTACATGTCAAATTTATAATTTTTCGAACTAGTTTAGTATAAAGTCAAGCAGTCAAAAAATGATAAAAAATGAACTCATTAAAATGAACTTATAAATCATCTTTTTTTTTACCGCTTGACTTTATACTAAATTAGTTCAAAAATTTAAAAATTTGACATGTAAACGCATCACTCATGAAGTAGATTGGTTTCAATTGTTTGGATGCGTCATTTGAAGTTAATCCGATAGGTTTTTGAGTTAAACTCACAAAGCGACTTGGTGAGCTTAAGAACACCTTAGTTCTACTCTATATACATGATTGGAATAATTTGATAATTATGTCCGAACTTACATGTGGACTTAAATGTGAATTCACATTTGAGCTGGCAAGATTTTAATTCAAAATCTGTTAAAAGTTTGATGAATAATATTATTCTAATTAAAAACAAAAAACAATTTTGAGTCCCTTGATATAAATATATAATACACGAAGAATCGGTCATCTGCTGATGTCGGAGGTTGCTCCTTAGTAGGGCTAGAGCGAAAATCCTTCTGACACTTGCGTACTATGACTCGATCAAAAAAGGAATTACCATCTCTTATTTGATCAACACTTCTTTGCTCAAAGTCTTTTCCTTTTTATTACATTTTCTACTAAACCATTGCTTGAAAGCCCAACTACTGCATGGAATAATCAAAATGTGCTAACACGGACAAACCAAGCACAGTTTCGCATTATTGCCTCGTGAGTCGTGATGATGTTGACATGATGCGAAGATTAACTACATTTCCTGTCTCCTTGAAAATTAGGAACTAATTTGATATAAATTGTAAAAACAAAATTATGTCAGATGATCAATGGTTGCCAAAAGCCCAGAAAAAGTTAATTATTCAGAAAACGAGAAAGGCCCGTGCAAACAAAAATCTCTCTTCTTTCTCGCAAGCACGTTATCTGTCGAATATTTTATTAATAGAAAATAAAAATAAAAATTTAAAATGATCAGTGTCCGAAAATGTCGGATTTTAGAAAAAAAATGATCAGTATCCGAGAATATTTTATAGCAGTGGTCCATCCCCTCCGTTTTTAATTCCCACACCCCTTTTCCATCTTCTCAGTAACTTCCTTTTGAAATATTCTTAATTCCCACACTCCTTTTGAAAAAATGAGGAAACCACTGCTATTATTGTTGCTACAACGTCCCTCCCCTTTTATTTCTTACGCTCTTCTTCAGCGCCTCCGCAACTTACTTCCAAAATATTCTTACAAACAAAGTACTACCAACAATCATTAATGATAGGCAACCTAATAAAAATTAAAATCATAATACCAATCGGGCTTATTAACTGCATCACTTGGGTCTCACACCAGAAAGCTGAGTAACTTTGCTAATTTAGGCTTTTATTTTTTTGTCAGCATATCCATGCAAAATTCATTTTTAGAACTTGGAGGCCCTTCTCGATCGGGCTGCTCCCCCTTTTACCAGGGATCCGTATCCTCTGCATTAACTCAAAAGGGAATCTTTTGAGTTAATGAATTTCAACCGTTTGATTTTAAATAGAGCTAATTCGGCTCGTGTCTATAACATAGGGGGCTCTTCAATATTAGTACAGATCTAGTTCGCACGAATTTTAAAACAGATTGCACAGTCAAAATTCATTAACTCAAAAGATTTTCTTTTGAGTTAATGCAGAGGATATGAATTCCTATTACCAGACTACAACTTCGACTTGCCCTTGTTTCATTTGATAAAAATCTACTGAGGAATTTGTACATGTCGTCATACTGTTAGGGCTCATCTTTCTGAAATTGAGATCATTGATACTCCTCATTTCTGATAGCCACTATCAGAGTTTAAAAAAAAAAAAAAAACAGAGAGAGAGAGAGATCATTGATACTTTTTTTAGTTGACATGCCGTATATATCTTGATGATTGAAATTAAAAAGAGATTAATTTTGTACCTCAAGACAAAATTAATAACTTCTTACTTTATTATTTTTTTTTCCCTCAAACAAAATGACAAAATTCATACGATCAATTGAAAATCAACTCACTGAAAAAACACGAGAATGGAGTAGTTGGACTTCATAGTTTGTATCCATGGTCATATTTTTTATGACGTTATTTTTATCATTTGAGATTTTCGGATTTTAATCATATTTCTTTGATTTTATTTTTTTAATTCTTATAAATAAAAAATCGGCGTTATCGCAGTGACGATTATCCAAAAACAAAAAACAAAAATCTTCCTCATTCCCGAGACTTCATAAAGAGGGATCTCGCAAATCTTGACGTATACATTTGGGAAAATTTTAATTAATAAGATCACACTGAATATGGGAAAAAATTAATTAATAAGATCACACTGAATCTACGACGAATGAATGCATTGGTTCCCTGGTAATGCCAACTTACGTGCAAGGCACAATGCAGTATCCACTACTCAACAACGCATCATACCTTTTGTAAGATTTGCACAATTGTCAACCATAGTTAACAATTTAATAACTCAGAACTAAAATTTAAAATTCAAAATATATAATAATATCATTCTCCGGACAGATATACAATTTATGATGTTTTATTGTTTTTAATTGACATTAATAACTTGCAAAAATCCAACTGTGCAGGTTCTATCTAAACATTGAACTTTTAAGCTCTTATTTTTTTTTTCTCAAAATAAAGTTCAATTTTGTAATTTATTTTTGTATGTGTAGACCGTAGAGGAAGTAATAAAAATTCATATACTTATTTCATTTTGGTATTGAAGCTTTACACTTTGTTATTATGTTATTGGAGCTTTAGATATTTTATAATTAAGAGTTTGAAAACATAAAGACATAGATAACATATGATAATTAAAATATCCGGTATATATTCCCTTCTTTAATTGCTCGATTATACCACTTTTAGCTCTAGATTTTGACATATACAAAGCCGCGTTTCCTTCCAGCAATCACAGTACGGAAAACAATTAGCCTCAGGTACAGGTACATAGATTGAGAATGGAAGTCTCCATCTTGAATTTGACTGTACAAATCTGATCGTGCGGTTTGAATCATTCAAAATAGACAGCGCATTAGAGGGGTGATTATTTTTATATCTGCCAAAAATTTTATTAATAGAAAATAAAATAAATAAATATAATATCGACATTGAATAAGAGTTTCGTGAAAATTCAAGATATAGCAATTCCGTCATAGTCCATAACGTCCAGGGTACTGTAACTGGATGTTATGGACCATCACGGCCAGCTAATTTGATCTCTAATTAACACAAAACACTGTAGCTGGCCGTTATTGTCCATAACATCCAACTACAGTGTTTTTTTTGTTTTTTGTTTTTGCTGCTTCGTTTGTGAATTTTTTTGAAAAATAAAAAAACACTGTAGCTGGACGATATAGACCATAATGGCCAGCTACAGTGTTTATTTTGGTTAATTAGCGGTAACTTGATTTCGCTAACCGGGCCGCGATGGTCCAAAACGTCCCCTGGACGTTATGGACTATAACGGAATTGCTATATCTCGAATTTTCACGAAACTCTTCTTCAATGTCGATATTTATTTATTTTATTTTCTATTAATAAAAATTTCGGTCTATATCTGCACTTCTTACGTGTACAAAATTTATTTATACTTAGCAGTATAAGTGTTTATATCTTACCTTACAAGAATAAAATTATGAAAATTATATTTTTATTTGTTTGGTAAAGTATTCAGAGTGAGGATATGATACTATGGATCAATATTTCTATTTTTAAAGTTCAAATAGTCGATTTGAACCGTGCAACATGATCTTCATATGAAAATATATTGTTAGATCAAATTTTATATTTTCTTTTAGATTTTTTCTACTATTTTTCTAAATAGATAGAAAATCACTTAATCTAAAATTATAGACCATTCTAAAATAGTGATTTTCAACTTATCTAAATAAATAATAAAAGAATGTAAAATTTAATCTACAAGTACATTTTTATATGGAGATCATGTTGAACAGATCAGATCGACCTTTTAAATTTTAAAAAATAAGATATGAGTGCAGAGTGCGAACCAATCCTCAAGTATTTAACTTGAATTCTTTTTTACCATTGTTAAGAAAAAATTATAAACACTTTATAGATTATGTATGAACACTTATACATATTTTTAAATACAGATTAAAAAGGGGCAATTTCAGGTATACCCCTCAAAAACTCCAAAATTACGTATTTCCCCCTCTAAACTTCAAAAACTCACAAATTTACTCATTTTATTGTCTTTTATATTAAAACTCATTCTTAATTTATAAAATACCCATTTTACCCTTTATTAAAATCATAAATCGCCCATCATACTCAAATTTGAATCTGAAGGTTTCCTCTACTTTCCGAACTGCTTTAAGATCTGTGCACGCTAGATCAACACGATTCTTGAAGCGAACACACACAGATATTGAAGCAACGTGCACAGATCTTAATGCGATGCGAGCGGATCAAAATTACTTTAAGATCCGTGCGCGCTAGATCAACACGAATCTTAAAGCCAACACGCACATATATTAAAGCTACACACACAGATCTTAATGCGATGCGCGTGGATTGGACGATAGAGGAACTCTTCATATTCAAATTTGAGTCGGATGGACTTTTTATGTTTTTAATAGGGTAAAATGGGTATTTTATAAATTTAGAATGAGTTTTAATATTAAAAAAAAATGGATAAATTTTTGAGTTTTTGAAGTTTAGAGGGGGACTTTACGTAATTTCAAAGTTTAGAGGGGAAATACGTAATTTTGAATTTTTTGAGGGGTATACGTGAAATTCCCCCGATTAAAAAAAAAGAAAAAGTAATGAGTGGAAAGAATTTTCATCACATATTATATTACCTGTCATTGGGTCCACTTTACGGATTCAGTAAATAAGTATTAATTAGTATTTGATCCGGGAGAGCAGTGGGGTCCAGCTGTCAGCTAGGCAGAGCTCTTCCTGCTGCGCACTTTGTTGGACCGCGCCAAATAGGCACTCCGCACTTACCCCCCATCCCCGTCGAAAGCTACAGAAATCGTAGCCCTCTCTCTCAACAAAGTTAACACCTTTTTTCTTCCGTGGAAAGTGGCTTTCTCTCTCTCTTTCAGGGTCTAATACCCAAGCAAAACCCAAATTCACACAGGTCGATCTCCAATCCCTTATCTTGCTTCACACAAGGAGAAGAAAAAATCGCATGATATTATCCTAGCTGAGGGGGTTTGGGCCTATTTGACGCGGAAATCGGAAGATGGGAGCCAAAAGCTGGATTTTACCTATTTTCCTTCTTCAAATTCTCTTTGTAAAATTTGGAATCGCCGAGCTTGAGCAGAACACTGAGAGAATTTCTGGTACTCTTTTGGTTTTGATCTCTTTTCCTTTTTGTTTTCCATTCCATATTTCCCTTTTAGGAAAGTTTCTCTTACTTCTATTTTGGTTGTACATTACTACATTGTGATTTTGCTTCTATAGTTTGTTTAACCTAGTTGATCTCTGCATGGGATAGTCTCAAGAAATAAGAGCATTTTTTTTTCTTATTTTGCCCCTTAGTTTTCTCTGTGAAAGACAAAGCTTCAAATAATCTGCTTAATTTTACAATTCTTTTGTTTTTCATGGAAAGGTATAGACCAACTACTTTATTGTAGTCAATTTTGTTGTGCTTGAGATATAGTATCTCAACTGTTCAATAAGAACAGAAACTAAAATACAATAATCACATATTCTGTCAAATTTATTCAAGCTATTAACTATTACAGGAAGTGCTGGTGACGTGCTAGAAGATGACCCTGTTGGTCGGCTAAAAGTATTTGTGTATGAGCTCCCAATAAAATACAATAAGAAAATTGTCGCCCGGGACCCACGATGCCTGACGCACATGTTTGCAGCTGAGATTTTCATGCATCGGTTTCTAATGTCAAGTGCAGTTCGAACCCTCAACCCAGAAGAGGCAGATTGGTTCTACACACCGGTTTATACAACATGTGATTTGACCCCTAATGGTTTACCTCTACCATTTAAATCGCCTAGGGTTATGAGAAGTGCCATACAATTTATCTCGACTAATTGGCCATACTGGAACCGTACTGAGGGGGCTGACCACTTTTTCCTTACTCCGCATGACTTTGGGGCATGCTTCCATTACCAGGTTAGAAATAGTGGCAGTATGGTAATTACTAATTTTTCAATCTGGTGAAATTTAAAATAGTCCCGGACCTTTCGTATTTTGCAATGTAGACCCTCCAACTTTTAATCAACTGAACTCCCAAATTTTGATGGCATGTCAAGGTTTTTACAGCTTATGTGTCAAGTGTAAGACCCGCACAGACTGAAGTTTTCTGCGAACTCAAATAGGTTGAATTAGCATACAATTAACATGATTGAAGAATGACGACAAGTGAAATATGAAAAATTAAAAAATAGAACTTTAAACCTAGATCCAACATCAATGTTTAGGCCTAAGTTTAGGCATCTCCTTTATACCTGGAGTTAAGAATACAGTATACTCATTTCAGTTAAGAATACAGTATACTCATTTCAGTGAAATCTTATTTCAAAACCAAAACCTAACAGGAGGAAAAGGCTATTCAGAGAGGCATCCTTCCCTTGCTAAAGAAGGCGACGCTGGTTCAGACATTCGGGCAGGAGAACCATGTGTGCCTGAAAGAGGGGTCGATAATCATCCCCCCATTTGCACCTCCCCAGAAGATGCAAGCGCACCTGATCACACCTGACACACCACGCTCCATTTTTGTCTACTTCAGAGGGCTGTTCTATGATGTCGGTAATGACCCCGAGGGAGGCTACTATGCCAGGTTTTTAAAATCTGCACTCAATTAAGATTTTGGTATTGTAATGGTTAGGGTCTGTATGGGTCTTACCGGCCGGGATGTTGCCAATACAAGATTGACCATTATTGTATATGTTTATGTTAGCTGGTTTTGTTTTGTTTTTGTCATAAAGTATATTTCAACTGTAACAATCACCATTTTTCAATTGTTATAATTGTGAGAAAGCCCACTATTATTCGTATTAACCTTGCTATTTCACATTTTCTATTCCCAAACCAAATTGAAACTAATTCACATTTGAAATGACCAAAGTGCACCTTAAAGTAAATTTAAGAGCGCCAAAATTACTTGTTTACTGTCTCATGAATCATTATTTATGGGGCATGTTGGTCAATCCAATCATGATTAATTTTTCCAACACAGCTCCTCTTGTCCCTGTTTGCAGTCCAGTTTTGGTGTAGAACTATCTATGACTGCCATTATTAATTTACAACTGATGAACTCTTTATTGTTATGAAATTAGAGGGGCACGTGCATCATTGTGGGAGAATTTCAAGAACAACCCTCTCTTTGACATCTCAACTGAGCACCCCACGACATATTATGAAGACATGCAGCGTGCCGTCTTCTGTCTTTGTCCACTTGGGTGGGCCCCATGGAGCCCTCGACTGGTGGAAGGCGTTGTTTTTGGCTGCATACCAGTCATAATTGCCGATGACATCGTCTTGCCGTTCGGTGACGCCATCCCCTGGGAAGAAATCGGTGTCTTTGTGGCAGAGAAAGACGTGCCTAATCTTGACACGATTCTGACGAACATACCCATAGATGTAATATTGAGGAAACAGAGATTACTAGCAAACCCATCGATGAAACAGGCAATGCTCTTCCCCCAGCCTGCGCAGCCAGGAGATGCGTTTCACCAGATATTGAATGGTTTGGCCCGTAAACTGCCGCATGATAAGAGTATTTACGTGAAACCCGGTGAGAGGACACTTAATTGGACAGCTGGCCCCAAAGGTGATCTCAAACCTTGGTAATTGTAGAAGAAATAAAAATTATTGGCCCGTCATGGTGCCTTTCAAGTTATTAGCTCTAAAATTTTGCTATTTTTTGTTAAAAGGTCAGAAGTAGATGTTCTATGCAAAAAAGGCTTATGTTTCTGATCTTTGAAGCTTGTATAATTTTTGATAAATATAAGTAATCATGTGTTCCCGTTGATATGCCCTATTTCTTTCTGGTTAAGACTTCTTCGGTTGAGTATATAGCAAATAAAGCCGAGATTTTTATTAATACCCTAAAAAAAAAAATATATTAAAAATGCCCTCAGTTTTAAATTTTTTTTAAAAATACCCTAACCGCCCCATTATGGGGCGGTCCACTGATGGTAGAAAACCGCCCTATTTCTGGGCGGTCCACCTCCTCCAAAAAACCGCCCAGAGATGGGGCGGTTCAGTGTTTTTTTTTTTTTTTTTTTTTTCAGATTTTATATATTTTTATAAGGAAATGTATATTGATGTATATATATTTTAAGATGTATATATTGTTTAGATATATTTTTCTTTTTTAAGATATATATATTGTTAAGATATATATTTTTCCTTCATGTTAAGATATATATATATTTTTTTAAGATATATATATTTATAAGGAAATACATATTGGTATATTTTTTTTTAAGATGTATATATTGTTTAAGATATATTTTGGTTTACTAAGATATATATTATTGTAAGGAAATATATATTGATATATATATTTTTATTGTAGATTTTATATAAAAATGAAGAAAAGTGCTTAATTTTTTTTATTGTAATTTTCAATAAAAGTGAGTTGAGTTTTGATGCGGTTATACGGCTGTTGTACTGATTGTCGATTTGGCTAACGTGATAAACAGTGAAAAATATGTAATCTAAATCGGAAGTCAAAAAAAAAAATTTTTTTTCCAAACTACGTAAAATAAATGTCCACAACTCATGCAAAACAGTCCAGACCGAATACATAATAGTAGAAACCTATCAAACTACAAAACATAAAAAAAACTAACGTCGAGGGCGAGGGCGACGACCAGAGAGATCCAACCTACGAGGTGGATGACGGTCCCTAGGCGGCTGTACACGCCTGACGTGAACCTCCTCCTCCTGTGCGGCTGTATCCGCCTCGGCCCACGGATCCTCCACCAGTGGGGGGATAGGCGGCATAGTAGGCACCTCCCATGGCTCCCAGGTCGATGGATACGTAGGCGGAGGAGGCGGTGTGCCAAATATAGCAGATGCATATGCATGCTGTGCTCCACTCCCACTGGCCTCGTCATCGTGTTGTCTGGCCTCCGGATATCGTGGCATGTGGAGGCTCCGTCTCTCATCCCCGGCATAATCTCCGATAAAGTCATCCATAGTGAATTCCGGAGTGGAATGTCGTGGGGGAGCTCCACCCTTAATGGAAACAATGTTAGTTTTGCTACATACAAATAAGTAGTAAGTTGAATAAATAATAAATTTTTGCTACCTGTCCAACCTGCACCGGAACTCCATACTCATTGTAGTAAGCGCTCCACGCATTGTTATTCAACACCCATTCGTGGAAGCCCCAACCTGATTCATCCACTGCATAATTGAAGACAAATTAATTAGAATAGTTTTTGTACTGAGAAATGACTGTGTACGACAAAATCAAATTACCTGGAGGAGGTGGCGGCATCTCATCACCGTATATAGCGACTCTGGGCTGATCTGGATCTAGTGGTGTGGGCTCTATCTCGCGCCAGTTTATGTTCTCCCCACTGTCATGCAACATGCCAACGAGGCAGCCGTCAAAGCCGGAGTCCTCCACCATAGGAGCAGTGTGCTGGAGCATTGTACATCCCACTGCTCGCCAACCATCTCGTGCCATGCACACCAAGCTGTGTGCCACTCCTCTGATACCGGGGAGGGGATGGGCGGCCGGGTAGAGAGGAGGAGAGGCCGGGTAGGGGGCGAGGAATGGGAGGCCGGGGGTAGGGTGGCCGGGGAGAGGGGAGGTCAGGGGTGGGCGGGGCTGGGCTGGGGGGGGGGGGCGGGGGGGTGGCTGTCGGGTCGGGTAGGAGGAAGGGTGGGGGGGCGGGTGGGTTAGAGGGGGGGGGGGGAAGGGACCAGAGGGGGGCTAAAGCAAAAAAAAAATTCGGACTTGAACCGCCCCATCATTGGGCGGTTGGGTATAGGGGGTGAACCGCCCAGTGATGGGGCGGTTTGGTTGAGGGAGTGAACCGCCCCATTATGGGGCGGTTAGGGCATTTTTAAATTTTTTTTCAAAATGAGGGTATTTTTATTATTTTTTTTTTTTTTTAGGGTATTAATAAAAATCTCGGCAAATAAAGAGCTCGTTGTTGATTGTCAACAAATTAAGGTTCCAAGCTCATGCAAATATATTAACTATTGGTGTTGCAATTATGCAAACGTAACTTTTAAAAGAAATATAAATTTACTAAATCCTAACATGAGGATTTGAAAATCTTGAGATCAGCCGCTCATTACTTCCTCATTCAAAATCAATATCATGCTCTCTACAAAGTACAAAGCTCACATAACTTAATATCCTTTCGGCAGTTAATTATAAACTCAGGTTCCATGCGTAACCGTACAAAACCAATCTTTTATCTTCCTCAAACCAATGCCTAATCCCAATTCCAGTACCTATCAAGGCTGGTTGTACTGCTTGAGCACACCAATACAGTCGTGGAGAGGCTTGTCCTTGAGGAATCCAAGAGAATTGGCATTTCTGACATTGGAGCTGAGACCACCATCAGCCAGGAGGACGTTCACACGGTCCCGGCCTCTAGGAATCTCAGCACATGTGGGCAGAGGGCTCTGCACTAGCACCACCTCGCAGTTCTCTTTATCATGGTTATCTTTGAGTTCGATCGTGTAGGTTCCGTTCTTATTTGTGACACCATCGACTTGGTGCTCGATCTTCCCTTTGCTAAAGTGCCTGCATTCGAGACGCACCTTTGCATCTACAATAGATAATATCGGTTAATTTCTTCCTGGAATTTTCATGACTGAAACACCATAATTTTGTTTTATAAAGAGAACTCTTTAAAATGTGAAAATTGCTGGGGTGTAATACTAATATAGCTTTATACAATGAAATGATGGGCAATTTCAGAAAATTTTGGCTGCTGATAACAAAATAATTTGTTGGAGGGTTTAGCCGTTGATGTTCATATCATCATTATCGCCTATTATGTTTTTTTTATCAAAATAGGTGCACTAGATGCACTGAATTGGCGAAATACATATTTCAACAGCAGAGAGTGTAGAAGGAGAACAGATGCAGCACGAAACTTAACTATGGACTTTACATCTAATGGAAAAGTTTACTGTGCCTGTTGTACCAGGAATCCGGTACTCATTTGCTTGAAACTGCATCCTTGGTTAAGCCAATTTCTAGAAATCATAAAAAATGTAATATATGTTTACCAGCAATATATGTTGTGAGAGGGGTTTCAAAACCAGTACGGCAGGTGTCACAATACACACGTCCTTCTACGGTAAAAGATGGCCTCTCGGCTGCAACGGCAGTTGCAATGGCGAAGAAGGTCAAGGCCACAGAAGAAAGATGAACAGTCCACATATCCTTTTCTTTCTCTTTCTTCAAAGCTAATATCCTTCTTGGGTTTAAATAGAAATATTTAGTTGTCTATTTTTAGGAGGAAGACCAGCACAGGGTGTTACGGTTGGTGACTGATTATCACCCCTCGGGCAACTCCTGCTTCCTGTTTTGATCCAATGGCCGAGATTAGTTAGAGCAACAGCAATCGCACCAAAATCACTCTTCCAAACCGTGTTGTTAGCAATTTAGCATAGAGATGGAAGCACATACAAAGTCAAGCTAGCTCTGCACTATACAGGCAAATCAGACTATCAATGTGTTTATACACTGTGATCAGAAACAAAATAAGGAAGAATTCAATAGAATAGAATAGAAAATAATATGATAGACGTGATTTTAAATTAAAATTTCAAGATCGGCTAAATTATTTTCTCAGAACGAATTCATTCTCTGTAATTTTATAATTACTCTTAAAACTCCTTTCAATTTACAAATAATGCCATCAAACCTAACTTTTAGGGTTTAATTTTGTAAGAGAAAGGAACCTTATTTGATTTTTTTGACAGTGGATAGGAAGAAGAACGGAGAAGAAGAAGTAGAAACGCACTTCGTAGGAGCTCTTGACGCGAAGAAGAGAGATTGATTTCACCGGTGCAGTTGACGAAGGGAGAGAAGAACGGAGAGGGTAGATAAGTCTTCTCACTAGCGAACAACCAATTCTCGCCAAATACCTGCGTTTTGGCGGAGATTTCTTGACGCGATTTGGGGGTC
This sequence comes from Carex kokanica, assembly GCA_025461125.1. NCBI lineage: Eukaryota > Viridiplantae > Streptophyta > Magnoliopsida > Poales > Cyperaceae > Carex > Carex kokanica. Next base: position 526,050 of record JAJGRX010000867.1, on the reverse strand, counting down.
GAAAAGTCGCGTGGATTGAACTCTTCTCTCGCTTCTCCTTCGCTTCTGATCATGAGTGCGACATGGAATTCTAATTCTATTTCGTGTTTGTCGCTCCCTTTCCCTTTCCGATCAGAGGGTATATTTTTCTTACATTTCATACTGCGATTACATAAGAAAGAAGTTGGGGACTTGCCTTTTCTCACATAAGGAAAGAAATATGCACTGTCAAAGAACAGACAAAACAATTTTATTTTTCTCGACCGTTTTTTATTTTTTGTCTGTTGTGATTGTGAGACAAAATGTTAGGCAGTTAAATTGTTAATTTCTCGTGTTCTTAGATCAAAACCATAGAAGCTGTCTTTTCATCAGTACCACTACTGGTCGGAGCACTCTCGTAGTTATAACACAGAGTTCAAGTATGCCATGATTTGTGGATAGCGTTTCAAAACCTCAGAAGGGTTATCTTTTTTGAAATACACAATGCTCAGGTGTTTATAGTTGGGAAACATTCCCAGATTAATGCATTATTTTACAATCTAAGAATCTAATATTATATTAAATTAAATATTCTTGCTATCAGAAGTACAACAATGAATATTCGAATCTTTTAACAAAGTTGGACACGAGTACAAATTTAAAGACTTCATACATGAGATTCAAATCTACCATCATATGAACTTCCTTCAAACCTTTTTCTTCTTTTTCTTCTTTTTCTCCGAGATTGAATGCTCTAAATTGGAATCACTAGTCTGATTTGCTGACTCTGTAGTGGCCATACCAGTTACATGAGAGGATCCTCGTTCACTAGAACCATTTCTCTTTTTCTTATGGCTAGAAACTGTACTTCCTTTCCCCGACTTAGGTGCTGAAGCCTGGGTTTCTTGTGATCCACCATGTGCCATCTTTGAGGCTTCAGATTTTGTAGGGGTTGAATATTTTGGTTTAGCATTCCCCAAGTAATCTGGAAAACACATGAAAAGTTTAAGCCTGTGCGCGACAAAAAATTGAAATTTTGGAAGAACGTGCAATTTATTATTCGTAATCTTAACTATTAACACATTAGCTGACAACTAAGTTCAATGACTCTATGTTAAGCAGTACTAATTTCTACCGCATTTCAGTAGTTGGCACCATTTTGGTTACTTCAGGTATCTCTCAAAACTCTGGGCCAACTGTACCAGTTTGCGGCTATTTAAAAGAAATTAAAATCCCAAGATGCACCCCCATACATTTTGATCAGTTATTTTAACTGACTGATTCAACAATCTTATACAACCATACCAGTATCTTTTGGTTCCTGCTTTGCGGCAAAAGTATTGAGGCCACGAGGTTTTGCTAATTCCTTGGGATCGGGATAACGCACCAAACACACTCTCCTTGCTATCTTCCCAACTGCATCAAATATCAAAACAACACAAAAACCATAAAATATAGAAAAACAGAAAGAGGAAGATAAAATACAAAAAATTTCTGTAAGTTAACAAGAAAACTGAGCGCTTTTTGTTTGTCTAATGAAAACAGGAGAAAGGATATAGAAGATTGATTTGCCAGTAGTTGCCAGGGACTCAGATCAAATTTTTCCAAATAATGAAAATAATGGATCTCAAAGATAAAAGACAGAAAAAGTATACAAATTGTACCATGAACAAACGTAAAATGTGCATCCAGATGATAATATTCTACCATTTTCAACAATCTCGTAAAAAAAATCTATCCCTCTAAAAACCGATAAATATAATCATGCCCTTTACCATTGAATTTATCCAAGATTTATCAAAACCAAACTATCATTCTTCTCAATTATGTAGAAATTGAGTTAGTATGGTTCATCTTTGAATTTAAATGGTGTAGTGCCCAGTATATAGTATTAATATTTATTCTTTCAAAGATACAATGGTATTGCTGAAATTTTGATACAGGAACATGGCAAAGTTTTGAACATCACAGGCATGCATGACATTTCTTTCTCATATAAAAATACCATGAAAATGCATACCAGCTGGAGCCTCTGATTCAGAGGGGAGAAAAACAGTAGCATCAGGCTCCTTTGCCCCAACGCTCACTACCTCATATGATTTTCCTGCCATATAAATAGGAGTGGTAAAAGAGGCTGAAATATTGCTAATAGATAACAGTACCAGCAAACATCAGTATAGGACTACCAGCTCAAGGTTATCGGTGATATTTGAGAACACCTGACTTGATAGTAACCAGAGAAATCTAAAATAGACAGTAGGACCTTACCTGACAAGCTTTCAAAGGTGCCTAAATCCTTGTTTTTATGCAGCTTCAGCGAAAGCTCTTTCCCTTCAAAATCACCAGGTTTTAACTGCAATTTGAAAATTTCTTAGAAAAAAGACTAAATTTTAGGAAACACCCATAAATGCAGAAGCCTGAAATGCAATCAGAAAAGAAAAGAACATAGAAGTACCTGGTTCAGGGGCCACTGAATAAGCCAGAGCTCAGTGGAGTCGGTTAGATTTATGTCAAGCAGTGGCGCCTTTTTAAGTTCTCCAAAATCCATTCCAGGCTTGTATCTACATTTCAATAACAATTTTTAATCAATATTTCGAAACCACTAGACTTTCCACACTTACTCTCTTGCTCAAATGATATATATAAACTAGAGAAGTAAAATGAACCCGAAATCAAAATCGAGGTAAGAAAAGGTTAAAACACACCGTCCCCGATTCTCATAGGCAGCCATAGCAACTGAAATATGAACTAGCAACCTCTAGTTCTGACTTCCGAGAGCGAGAGAGAAATGGAGAGGCGGAAACGGGAGTAGGGTTTTAACATCCGGCTGCTGTTGGCTGGGTGCTAAATATCGGATGCGGATCCCAAGGGGAAGAATAAACCCGTTTCGATATGAAAATCGGGCCGCTGACGAATATTGGGCTGTGAGTTACTAAACGAGTTGAGCTAAGTTAATAGGCCTCAGTAACTGCTGCTGCCGAATCAGCCTTGCATCCTCATATGTTCTATTAGAAATGTGAAGAATAACACTATCGATGCCAAAATGTTTTTTCCGGCCTACGATAAAAATCTCTCATGTATAGAATCGGTATCGACAATGGCCAGATCAAACCGATTGATATCATGTTAGAGCTTTTTGATTCGTATTAAAATTTAGACAAACAATTTTAAAATTGTACAAATTAAGTGCACATGCATCTTGATATGAATACGACTCTGATCAAATATCAAACCAAATTTGAGCATAGCCGTCGAATCGCCACCACTCCTTCAGAAAAAAACCGCCGCCCTCCGAGCTAGAATGTTCATTTGGATTGGTTATTTAATTTTCAACCGAACTACTACATTTTTTATTGAATGATTTGATTTTTTTAATTAAATAAACTGGTTCGATTCTATAAGTTTGATCAGTTCATATTTTCTCAAAGCTGCATTTATCAAACTGACCGATTATTATTCTGCCCATTAAATGCATCACTTAAGTAGGTACACATTTTAACATGGCAGTTTTTAATTCACATATACATAATAGATATGTATATCTTATACTCTGCATGCCAGCCAAAGCAATCTTTCTTTTTTGTTTTGTATTTTTCTTGTTTTGAGAAAAATGACTTGTATAAGCCACCGATTCCAATGCAGAAATATTAAGATTAAAATATGTTTACACCAAAACCACCACTTAGAAAATTAAAATTACAACATTTGACCGACTGATACGAATAAGAAATTTAAAAAGCAAACTTCGCTGTTTCCTTGACTACTAAAAATCTAATTTACCTAACAGTATCTTGTTGCCTTATTAATAACACGAGCACAATTAAATGCCTAAAACTGAAGTAGAGCAATAATTGAGGGAGCTACGCATAACTCAACCACATTCTCTGAAATTCCCATGTATTTGCAAAATGACCGTAACCAAAACACCGCCTTTGCTACCTTTAGGAATAAAACACCAAAAAAATTGATTTATCATAATAAAGGGGATCATTAATAAACCATAAAATCGCACTATTTTTCATTTTGAGGAGATTACCTCGCATGCATGATTAATCGCTACTTTATTTGGTTCATCAGTAGCAACAAATGATGCCTCCATTGTATGTACATATTGTGCCATGAACTGCAGCAAACATCACTCCAGAATGAACCAGTTGCAACTTTGTCAACTTATTTAAATATTTAGGACAGAATGAAAGGTCAGACCTGTATGTACTGTGTCATGTAGGAAGGATGGAACTGCCTGAGCAGTGTGCCTAGCCCGATCATCTGATAAAGGGAACAAAGAACAAATTACATAATTATCCATAAGATTTGGATATCATGTATTCATGTTTAGGGCACATTAAGTGTAGATTGTGTTAATTTATTCTCTAAAAGTTTTCTTATTACAATAAAAAGGTCTATCAAAGAGCAACTTTTCTGATCAAAAGAACTTAACAAGATTCCAGGTGTTAAGAGTCAAAGGGGTGAAAGAGAAAAAGGTACCAGAGGGGAGAAATCTTTTTGAGATTTCTTTGAGCGGCTGGTCAAGGTGCCCAAGTGAGCATCAAACACATACCTACCCATCTGCACAATACCCTACTAATTACAATTTTCATATACACACATCCATACATAAGAAATAGGGTAATAAAAAAAATTGTATTTAAAAAGGAGAAAGAAAACAAAACTATAACCTGAGAAATCGATAGAAGGGATGCAATTCTGCTCAAATAATTGGGGACCTTCTTTGAGATGTATATAGTATCAAAAGGACAAATCAAGCCACATAGTTTCTTTTGCTGATTCAAAGCCTTTAAAAGGAGATTTTTTGATGAATCCTCTTTGTTCTCTTTTACCTGAAATTGGAAAATGTACTTGCTAATTCTAGAAAAAAGGAAGATCACATTTGTGTGAACTAGTAGAAATTTTCATGTCTGACCCTACAAAGTCTCACCCCTACGAAATCTCAACATTGGAACTTTTTTCAAATCGAAATAAAGCACAAACTTTTGGTACTTGCTGAAACTGTGAGGACTTATTTTAAGCTATCAAAGTATCCAGGACAACTACCAGATTCGTGCTGTTAGGGATTTTATAGAAGTGCCAGTCTGTATCAGAAGTGATTCCAGCATGCATCCTGCTACCCATACCAGGACGCATATAGAAATGCATCCTGATAGAATATTATCATAGTCAATGAGAAGTAGCTACTTGTGTCAACTCATGATGGCACTACAGTAAGTAGGCCAGTCTATCTCTCTTTTTTAATTGGTCGTTTGTCATGATCTTGCGACCATAAATTATTTATTTCAAGCAGGACATTAGCAGTCGCGCACTGAGGTGCTTGCTTTTGAAATAAATGGTACTTTTGCAGAAAGATCTCTCAGTCCAGCATGCATATTTGAGCTACGTGCACATAATTTTGATTGAGAAAATAAGTTCTAACACTTTCGACAAGTACCAAAATGTTTGCTGACATTTTGATTTAATGAAGATCCCTCAAAATCTCCTGTAAGAGGCATCAGATTTTCCAATAAGGACCCACAAATAATGGGAGATATCAGATATCCAGTTGAACCTCTCATATTCCAAATATTTCCAAAAACAAAAAGATACACACAGAAAAAAAAAAAAAAAAAAAAAGACAAGTGGGCTGGTTTTGGAAGCAAAAGACCAAATTGTTGCCAGACTTGGGATATATCTTATATTTTTCTAGGGTCACTAGGAATTTCTAAATTTGGAGGGCCACATACAACAGATATTTCGAGATATTTCAGGGCACAGAGGATAGTTCCAAATAAATATTATGTTGGCCAAATTAATGACAATTGTAATCAGTAGTTACCTCAACTAATTTATCTCTCTGTGTGGAGATTGCAGAGATAAACGCATCAGCGATGGCCACGCTGTTACCCTACAAAAAATGTAAGATTGCTTGCACTAATCAGAGGCTCCAGAAAGTACATATGTAAATAGAATTATGTAAAATCAAATGTAAGATCAAGTGCAAGTTGCTATTATAAATACGGATCATGGTAATTAATCATTCTTTTATATTACCAATTAACAACCCTTACAGTTCAGCAAGGCCAAGTATTAAAATGAAGAAATTGGCCATAAATTGCTAAGAAAACTGAACGCAATCACTTCCTAACCCATCTAACTCAGAAACTGACGTCAAAATATACTTTGGGTTGATTATCATTCCTTAGTGGATGAAGAAAGAATGAATGCTTCAATTAAGTAAAAATGCTTCTTTGCAAAGAACCCAATGAATATGATACGCAAATTGCAAATATTATATATATTCAGATTGTCCAAAAAAAAGGCCTCCGGAAAGTACCTTGTTTTTAGACTTCAATCTAAAGTTTACTAAGCTTCGCAAAAGCTGCAACTGCCCGATAATAGCGCATTTATCGACTAATAATTCCCATGCTGTACTATACGTGTGCACCTATGCATAAATATTGATAAAAAAAAATGAACAATGACAATTAAAATCCAGTTAAAAAATGCAAAAAACAAATTGCACAGTACAAGCACAAGAGATTAGACTTGAATCATATTATTATAGGGGGTAAACCCCAAGATGGTAACAGTATGCTGTCATATCTCATTTTGGAATTGAAGGGGAGGGGATGAGGGGTTTTTACTAGAAGAAATAAGTTTGATGTGCATAAAAAGCAAAACCTAGGAGTAAACAGGAAACTTCTAGACTAGCCTCTATAATATCAAAATTATGCCAAGTATAACAGTATCTTAAGATAGAAAATGTCCACTACTAAGATACCGTACCATGTTGTTGTATGATGGCAATCCAAGCAGAGAAATTGAAGCAGGAGGACCCAAAATCTCGTCCAGTTTTTGCATTTCTTCTGGAAACTTGGAATCCAACTAAGACGAAAGGAAAAAAAAAAAATTGATAACTTAATAAAAAAGAGGAATTTCCTATTTTAATAGAAGAAGGTACTAAATCTAATTAACACTTTGAAGTGTTAAATTTACCAGGATATCAAAGCTGTTCAACATGTTCTCCAAACTGATGCTTACAATTTTAGCTAGTAGAGAATCCAGGCTAGCCAATCCAACCTGACCAACACTATAAAATCGACATCTAGTTACTTGTTAATGGGTTTCATTTGCTTATTTACTTAATATTAATGTTTCATTATTTGATTATTACTTTTCTGTCAATTTCAAGTTTTAGCTTCCCACTAATATTCATATTCTGTAACCTTATTACCGCCTCAAAGGCCTTTTCTTTTACAAGAAGAATTGAAAAATCCTGCAACTAGTATGAATCCATACAGGTGATCACTGTACCAGTATGAAATATCTGATTCTATTTGTTTATTTATTTATTTTATTGGGGAAGGGGGAGGGCAGGACGACAAGTATGTCTTTTTCTGTTTCCTTTTTATCCACATCTCAAAGCAGGCTTTGGTACCAAAAAGAACATCATGTACAGATACATGGTGGTAAATTTGGCAATTCTTGTAAGGGGAAGTTAGAGAGTAAGTACCATGATTCAAGCAACGTAAAGAAGCGCAGACCGATTACTTCATTTCCTTCTGCATCAAACCTGTCACAGACTTTCCCAATCAGAACAAAGACAAATATGAAGACAAGCAGGGAGCACCCCAGATCACATACTTGGGGCGAGATGAGAGCTAGTAATACCATACCAACCAAGCATAAGTTCTATGAACATTGACCGTGAGGGATCAGTCAGCCATATTATCTTTTGCAACAACAGCCCTACAATTTTGAATTCCCATAAGTGCAAAAAACCAACATCAAAAGCAAAGATTCTGTTGTAACAAAATTAGGACAACTTTTTTGAGCATTTACATGGTAACAGTTACCCATAAAGCTCTTGGGGTTTGGAACGAGATTTTTGAAGTTCAGTGATTGTTGTATCTTAATCTCTGTTTCTTCCTGCACATACATGAAGTGTTATATAGCATAACCGATACATTGAAGTAGAATATTACTCTTTAATTACAGTCCTGATGGTTAAAGGTACGAACATGATAAACCAAAACAAAACCAAATTTCCTTTTCTTTGGGTGTTGAGTTGGTTCAAGTTTAGGAGTAATGAACTGATCTGGTATGCTGTACCAGTAAATTGTCCTGCTAAAAGCCTAAAACTACCTTCTACCAAATATGTGTGCTTTTACTCACTCGCATTGTGCATGCATCCAAAACTGAAGTAAATGATTCATGCCATAAATGTGTCCCATGCATGTGGAGTATATCCTAGAAATTCAAGTTCATTTTAGATATATGAAGTATATTCTCGCAATCTTAAGTTCATATTAGATGAAACATCTTGAGAACACAATTTTTATGAACATTAAAATATGTGAAAAAGACCTGGAGGAGTTCCAATCTTTTAGATTGCAATGTTATGTAATTGAAGAGCGAATGCATACATCTTTCTAGATCATCCTTTCCTGCCATTAAATGACAAATCACTGTTTCGGATTCCAAGCAAGAATTACAGTTTTCCTCTTTGTCTGGTTTTGATTTAAAACAGGATAGAACAGTGTCATCAGCTATATTTTCATCTCTAGTTTGTATGTTGATTTTTTGTTCCTCATTCATTTTTGCAGCATATTTGGCATTTTAATCTTGAATTTGAGGTACTAATTAGCAAGATATTGTTTCAGCTACCAATATGACAACAAAATAATGACCATATCTATAAGATGTATTCCAAATGTTAATTGAAGTTTTTGAACCCTACCATGAGAAGACAAGAAAAAAGAACCAAGTTTGGCTTCAAGCTGCCTTGCTATCTCCTTCCTTAATTTTTCCTCCAACCAACTCTTCAAGTTCTTCAATGAAATAAAATAAAATAAAATAAAACAATCGATCTTAATTGAATTATATTTTTAAATTGAGCACAGAAATTTACCATGTTGAGAATGCCATCAAAGGTTCTTGACATCAGTTGAATTCCCTGTTTTAGCATACAGAGAAGCTAGGTCGCTTTAAAAGGATATTCATCTTTATATCTGCTTATAAATGTTGTGCTTCAACAGATTGCCTTTTGAAGAATATGGTGTATCAAATATATGTACTAAACCAGTTAATCAATAAGTTTGTAAACTTGACACTTCAATACATACATAAACTAACATATGCTGAAATTTACAAATAATATATGAAGGGAGTAATACCTCAGAAATAACACACAATTTAGCAGCTCGCCTAGCTCCCTTAAGTTGCTCATCCACCTGAAAAGATATCACTATCAGTTATTGCACAAAGCATAAAATATATGTTTAACTATAATAACACCATTAAAAAAATTTAGAGGAAAATGACTTGTAAAGTAAATGATTAAGGTACCAAGCTGGTGGCATTCTAAAAGTATCCTGTATAGACAAGCCTACACCGAAGCCTATCATGTCACTAGCAGCATGGTACAGCCCCCACACAAGGGCGCGAGATTGAGGGAAGGTTTGCATTTTCTATAGCCTCTTTACTAATATGGTTTGATTTGCAACCACAGGTCGTATGTGCAACAAAATAATCATATCGGAGAGGGGATGACGTCAATTGAAACCTGAATAAAGTCTTCAATTGTCTCTTTGTTGATATGATTTGATTGCAAGTAAAATGGATGTGAACTTTCATCATGGAGTCCTATATCCAGTAAAATGACCTGAGTGCCAAAGATAAAAACGTTTAAAGAACTTAACAAGAAACAAAAGTTTAAACTGATAAAATATGATCAACAAATTTCCAGACTTACAGGAACAATCTCAAGGATTGCTAAAATTCCTGCAGAATACTTTGTGGAATAATAATTGGAGATGCATGCCAGATCCTGGCTGCAATGTAATCATTCATTCAAATGTTGACACCTTGGGCCAGTATAATTTAATCAGGTAGCTGTCTGCTACCGGCCTTAGTCATTTTGGAATTTGGATTGTAATATATGCTTATTTTAGTCATTTTGTAAGACTCAATAATTGATTTTGTTGGCTGATTCATGCTTTTTAACATCTCGTACTGCCCTTCAAGACTTGTGAACATATAAAATCATAATTTTGATAGAAGTGTGCAGGCCTATGACTTTATTTTTAGTGAGCACCATAATCCCATGGAATCATGGTAAAATCATGTAGTGTCACATATATTCGCATAAAGAATCACACGGTAGATACCTACATTTTACATATTTGGAAACAACAGTCAACCTAAAGATATTAAAGGACTGAGTCTGAGACCTATAGAGAAACAATGGCCAATCTGTTCTTTAATTTTTTCTTGTCTTTATGGGCTCGTGATCACTTTATAAAAACAAGAAATAAAAATCAAGCAAACTTCTCCGTATCCAAATCTAATCTTCAATCCAACAAAGTGCAAACCTGATGTCACTGCCTTCAAAAGTTTCATGTGTTCAATGATCATCAGTTAAAGCAGCTTTAAAGAAAACACCTCAAATGCTAAGTTAAAATTACAAGTTAATGATTGGTACTTTTGGAAATGAATGAAGTTTGAATTGTATCATAGACTTCAATGAATTTTACTAATAAATGGACTCTACATTTGCTTTAGATCCTTTTATTCACATACATATATTATAACATGCATTAGATAAGTATTTTGTACATTTCATAAAATCTTACTATTCTACATGTGACTATAAATTCCAACAGTCTACATGGCATCCAATTATAACAACCTTGCTATATTTTATTAAAGATTTTTTTAAAGAAGATCAAAACGGAGTAAAAAAAAAAGAATAACATTTACCTTTTGCACTCAGCAATCCTTTGAAGTGGTGCACTTAGCAATGATTGAAACTTGAGAAAAAATGCATTCAAAACCAGCAAAACTGATGTATCCTTTTTTATTTTATTCTTCAAATTTTCTTGAAATTCTTCTAAGTACCCCCAAGCATATAAACCATCGGTAATCTAAAAGGATAAATATTTAACATATTAGTAATCCAGGCTTGTGGAACTCTAATTTCTCCGATTGCAAAGATGAGCTGAATACCACAAGGAGAGCCCGGATGGTTTGGTTGTCTAAAGAGAGAATTTTGATCATTTCATGGAGGCTTTTCTGAGCTTTCAACATTGCATCTTTTGTTTGTATGTTGTTTTCTTGAATCTGAAAGAAATTACATAGGTGTACGAATTAGCATAGTTATGTGATAGTGAAATAAGGTTTGCATGATAAATTCTGAGGTTGAGTCCTGAAACCTGTAACCTAAACTAGAATATAACATACTTGTTCTAAATCCTTCAATGCAGATATTATACGATATATTGCTCGGTTGGGGCTTCCAGCTCCGCCAGCATATTCCAGCAAATTAACCTAACAAGTAAATTTGAAAAAAGAAGAAGTAATTATTCTAGTGAAATATATTTAAAAAAAAAAAATAGGAAAAAAGCTAACCTCTGATAATATGTTATCGAACCACTCCTTTAAGGTTTTGTTCTTGAATTTGCTTAATGATGCCTACATTCACGTCTAAATAAGAAGTTATGAAGTAAACAATGATGATTAAACTGATAATTGTAACAAGATATGGTGAGCTCAGCGCGTATCAGCTATGCCAAAATGCACCACAAAGCAGGTACATTACCCAATCAAGTCAAGGAACTTACGGCAACAGTTTAGTTACTTTTTCCAAGGCATTTGATCATATTGTTATTTCTTGTTTTCTTAACTATTGATTAAGCTCTCAAAGAGTCAGAATCGGCCTTATTACATCCCTGCAGAATGAGAAATTGTCTCGTGCTTCCCAGAAGAAGACAGGGAATGTAACATATACTGCCTGCAAAATAATATCTTTCAAAAGCACAAAGTATCCAATCTGTCTTACTCACGTGCATAGAAATAAACAATGAGGAAAGAGGGCCTTTTCAAATAAAAGGGCATGGTATTTTTTTATTGTTTTCAAACGAACATGTGAAATTCATTCCCTATGTTCCATAGGGTATGGAATTTCAAGTTTTGCAGGCTAGACGTGGCATTTGACATTTTGCAGGGTTAGACATTGATATTAGCCCAATAGAGATAGTAATATACCGAGGAAGTGAAATGGTTCTGAGAAACATCTTTGATGCAATAAAAAACAAAGCGCTTCTTCTCATGCCACATAACTTCTCTATCTGACAAAAGCTCACTATACATTTCCTTTAGATCATATTCAACCTGTGTTATCAACAAAATCAACAGAATATAAAAATAGCCTACCTCCCATATTTAAAATTATTTGCAAGTTACTTTTTATGAAAGACTGTTTGCCTTTTTATTTGGGTTTCTTCAAAGAACAACCACTTTTATTCTTATTTACAGAAAATATCCATAAAAGTTTTATTTTCAAAAAGAGAATACCCACTTTTTTACAAACATCAATCCAAAAGGTTATCATTTTGTTGTAGAATTTGTTATTTCTTAGACAAAACCCCAAACCTTATCAAAGCATTAATTGTTTATTTGAGTTTTTCTCATTACAAATAGTGCTTAGGGTAGAGCTTCCAGATAAATGTAATAAGAAAAGGTGCAAAAGAAAAAAGTGCAAGCAGAATTAAATTTGGAGTTTACACTGCCTTTGCTTACCTCACCATGAAATCTAAATAGCAATACACGCATTTTTTTTGTGTGCTTTTGCAAATCCCACGAATCATCAGTCAGTTTTTTTGTTGTGCCATGTACTAACATATAGTGAGAGTTATTTGCAAAAGTCCATTATCCTATTGTATAAAGAAGATTATATGGATGAGAATTATTACTTTAGAAGCCTTCAAGAGAAGATGCAATAAGCTCTCTTTATCAACTTGATGTGCAGTGCACACAGTCATGACTATTTCCCTTGCTTTCTTTTCATTGCTCTGAAAACAAATATTACATGAGAAGTAATTGATAGTAATTAGTGCACCCTAGTCTCCCCAAACTTTCAAATCATTTAAACTATTTTAGTTTTTTATAATTGCCAGAGCACAAACTTCTTACTTTAAGAAATAAGACTAAATGTTTTCAAAAAAGCAGTAAAAGGAGTAATTTATAAACAAGTTTCATGAAAATAACTCATAAAATGCAGATCACCATTCTATGAAGCAACAACCATCGCAAGGTGAAGTTGCAGTTTTTCGCAAGCGAAAGGAGGTGTTGGGAGTTCTCCATCAGAAGTTCCTTTTTTAAAGCATCATCACATGCTGCAGAATCCAACTCTTTAATTAGATTTGTAACCTACAATTTTTACATGCTTTAGTACAGATTTAAACAAGGTTAATTCAAGCATCACGATCACCCATTATAGGAAGCTCAATGTCTAGTTCTGTGCATTGCAATCAAAATAAAAGCTAACCTTCATACAATGGTATGTACAACGGTCACGCATAAATGTGGGAGAAACACACTCGACCAATGCTGCCTTGGCTTCTCGGTATGGGTCCCATGACACCAACAGATCCACAGAAAAATGCAAAACCACCGGTACCACCCAATTATCCTTGAAAAACCGATCCACAACCTCCCTCATAAAAGCACTGTCGAATAGGAAGCCATGGGAATAGAACAATAGCACAAACAGGTGGGCCCCTTGCCTAGACAGAGCCATGGTACGGTGTATTGGATCAGTATAGAAATGACCGTCGTTGTAGATGTCGTCATTCCTTAAACATGAAACTATAACGGCATCAATAACAACTTTGGGAAATGGAAATCGTGCAAAAAGGTCCTCAGTCTTTTGAATATTGATGATGTCAGGAACAGGCTTGGTAGTCTTGTGTAAACGGCACAGTGAGTATATTTGCTCAAGATTTGGGAACTTGAAAGATTGGTTAATACGTAGGTAGGAGACGAGAAGCTTCTCCCGCAAGAAACCGTTAATTTTGTGTTCAATCAGTAGGAGGATACCACCAAATAGAGAAATTGATTCAATTAGTAGCTGAGCACCGTGCTTGTTCTCTAGAATCCCTTCTAATGTAAAATGTGCATATAAACCTTCCTGTTAGAAAAATTATAAGGTTTTATTGTAAGTTAAAAGAAATATAGGAATGGTCTATTGAGAGCCATTGTTTGCATCCTCTTGAACAATTTAGTGCATTAATAGTATAGCAACGAATCCTAGATATACATGTCTTTCTCTTTTTGCAATAAACCAGCATTTTCAAGTTATATATCACACTCAAATATCTAATTTTAGCAATTCAATGAGAGTACCACAGAATTACAATAAGAAATTCAGTATTAAAGTTGGCTCGGGAAGTGCATGACCTTAAATTATGCAAAAGGATTGGTTCTTTAAATAATAGCCATAAAATATAACACCTGTAGATTGCTTAGATATTTGACAAGGTCGGTGTGGTACTGGACAACTCCATTAGCCAGGAGAAAAAACCTTTGCAAGTAACTGGCACATGATTCATTAAGTTCATCTTCTACAGCTTGTAATTCAGTATTTGCATTTATTCTAGCCTCATAATCTCTTGGAGATTCAAAGTATCTGAAATTTAAAATTAAAGACTTCATTATTCAGCACAGATATTCACTTAAGAGCTAGCGAGTTCCTTTCCTTTTTCATCATTTGCAACATTTGCAGTAGTTTAGATGTGAATCAGTAATTTTTTAAGAAACTGGAGATCACAACAGCAGCTGGAACATAAGTACGAACTGATATCCTAATGGTACATTGAATTACAAAACTGTTCAAGATACTCGATTCATAGCTGAAATATCAAAGCTCACTTGAATTTAAGCCAACAAATGAAATGGAGCACCAAAACAACCAACATTCAGCATAAAAAATATATATAAAGGATTAGTGCAACCATAATTTTGAATGTGAGTGAGCAAACCTGAGATCAAAGAGCACGGGATCAAATAGGGGATCAAGGAACTGAGAAGGGACTCGGTCGGCAAGCAAAAGGAGCTCGGCAATCAATGCCTCCGCTCGAGCGCAGAACTGGAGGAGTTCCGGGAATTCCCCAGTCAGGCCGTCGCCGGAGAACACCGGTTCCATCTTTTCGCCGAAAGACGCTACCAATTTGGTATTCTTGTTTTTTTTTCTCTTTTCATTACATCTGGACAATTTTTGCATCGATAGTCTCACGAGTCACAAAGATAAACGGGCCATTTACTGGGAAGGCCTGGGCCCAGCCCAACCTTTTGGGCACGGTACCTAAAGTAACTCAAATTTTGAGTTTCGATCTGGACTGTCCGATCAGAATTCGGCCCAATCCGACACATTGATTGATCAGTTGATAAACTCGTTTCCAGATCACCAGAAAAGATTTTAACCATACTAAATCCATCTCTATAAGGCGGCATGTATTAAAAAGGTGGGGCATTCGTAAATTCGCATCCTCTGAGATATCTCAAACTTTGCGTGACTTTATGGAAAATCTCAACCATTCAAATAAGTTCTACACGAATCTCAAAGCACAAATAATACTGGCCCCGCGCTATTCCCAAATAGGCACCGGACACGTCGGTCACGCAAAAGTTGAGATATCTCAGAGGATACGCACTCGGCATTCGTTCCTTGCTTAATAAAGCAGAACAGACGACCAGTTTGTATACTTTTCATGTACAAA
The DNA here is from genome assembly GCA_025461125.1 of Carex kokanica. Classification (NCBI taxonomy): domain Eukaryota; kingdom Viridiplantae; phylum Streptophyta; class Magnoliopsida; order Poales; family Cyperaceae; genus Carex; species Carex kokanica. Next base: position 510,541 of record JAJGRX010000867.1, on the reverse strand, counting down.
ATGCGTCTCGGCAGTATATATAAAGAGCAAATTGATGCCACAACTCCGTACTGACAGTTCTGATTTTTAACATTACTTAGTCTTTTTCTTTTAGTTTCTTATAATCTTATTTGTACTTCAAACAATATTTAAATGTTATTTGTAGTTTTCCAGGTTTTCAAACTGATCGTTTACGGGTTTCCAATTTTAATGTAAATATAAGAAGAAGGGTATAATTAATCTCCTCCAAGAAGCAATTTAAATTATTGATATGAAAAATATTTGGTAGTTGATAGGGCCATGTTCCACAGGCCCTTTAATTTAAACTGGGCCATGAACAACTGGGATTCGGACCTCACTAAGAGGCCAACCCGAAGTCATATGAAAGGCCCAAATATCCACCAAGTCGGGGCCCAATACAGCGGCCCCAATATGCCTTAAATGAGTTCGTGTTAACCGACGTGCGGGATGATAGTGGAAACGGCTAACTTAATGCCTCCCATCCCAGTAACGGCTGACATAACTACCCACGTCCTCCATAACTGCCCGAGATAGCAGTTATGGACGGACTATATAAGGCAGTGATTCCCATGAAGCGGGGGGACGTTTTCCAACCACAAGAGAGATCATACAGGATAGAGTCAGAATCTCTCACAATCCACCCCGAGTTCATAACTCACTTCACACCTCGGCCTGCCATCTCCTGGCAGGACGAATCCGACTCAGCCCAATTTCCCATACGGCCTCATCTCCCGAGATAGGACGTATCAACCACCGTGGGGCCACGCCTTTGCTCATACAGAGATTTAGATGGCTCAACAAAACACGTCAGTTCCGCTCCCACCAGGAATCACAGTCCCGACAGGTGCAATGATCACACCACCTCCCCTTGTAACCCCGCTTACAGGGAACCCCTCCCACAGTCAGCCTCACGCGGCGAGGCCTAACAATCCGATAATACGACCTTCTGGTCCTCAACCGACACAACCTCGCCACACAGGCCTCGACATGGCTGCTCACCCTTTGTTTACTGAAGGACACACGAACCGGCCATTGTTTACTGAGCAAACACCGCTACTCAGTACTTATCACCCACCATACATACCGCACTACACTCAACAGACGCCATTTTACCCTTATGGCGCGACCACCTACACACCATACACCCCGATGTACCCCCAGTATCCTTATGCGACACCACCTGCGCAATGGGGTCCGGGAGGCGCTCAAGGGGTATATCCAGTGACAGGTCCAACGCCACATTCCCAACAAGTGCCGCTGCGACCTATAATCCAGACTGTGCCACTAACTGCCCCGGAGGCACCACATTCCCGGCCTCTATCAGCAAACCGTGTCCTTAGTCGACCAGTTAAAATTCATCCCAGAAATTTGAACTCTCAGTTCATAGATGTTCGAACTGGTAGTGAAACAGATACGCCCATCCCGCCGGACCAACAGGTCCAATCCAAACGTCAGGACCAAAACATTCCACTGACAGGAGCTCAACAAACCGAAAGAAGACAGCAGGAAGGGCAAGGCGAAAGTAAGGAACCTGATCCCGAAAAACAGCCCCAGGTTGAGCAACCCGAAGTTCGCCATAACAATGAGCGCGAATCAGCCAACCAGGGCAGAGGTTCCAGACCGTCACGCCGAGAACAGTCGCGCTCCCGCAGGGAACGCGAACGAAGCCCACCCCGAGGTCGGGATAGAACTCGCCGAGATGATCATAGAAGAAACAGGCGATCACCTACCCCGACCCGAGGCGTAAATATGGCTCAAATAGAAGAATTGATTCAGACAAGGCTTGCGGCTAAATTGGCCGAAATAGAATCCCAGAAGACAGGTGCCACCTCTCGACCTATGGGGATCAACGATGGCCCACTTTCTAGGGACATCTACCGCCATTCCATGACGGATTTCAAGTACCCGACAACTCTTCCCAGCTTCCGGGGCAGCGGTGATACTCAGGATCCGCATAATTTCGTGTACGGATTCCTTGAGCGACTTCGCCTCCTGGGAGCCACTGACGCCATCATGTGCCGCGTCTTCACCACTTGTTTAACAGGCGAAGCATGGGACTGGTACATGACGCTACCTCGGAGATCCATTAACAAGTTTGAAGACTTCGCAAAACTGTTCCTGGAAAGATACACGATTATTAAGCCACCGCAAGCAACATGCGAGATGCTCCTAGACATTGTCCAAGGACAGCATGAAAGGACAGGTGCGTTTGTTAATCGGTTTATCCAAGCATCTCGGCGAATTCAGAATCTCAACGAAGAATTCGCCTTGGCTGCCATCAAGAAAGGACTTCGCAAGGGGGGCCCAGGTACTTTGCGTTACGAGGCGCATATGAAGAAAATGACTACTTTGAGGGAATTTGTAGCCTTTGCTGAGGGTTACATCCGCGCTGAGGACGACAATGGCAGTCCCACGAGGTTCCGATCCCGATCTCCTCGTCCAACAAACAAACAACAGACTCAAGATAGGTCTCGCAATCAAAGAGAACCTCGGCAAAACCAACCAACCGAGCACACTTCCGGTACTAAAGGGTACCGACAGCATTTTGTGCGATATGCTCCTCTCACTAAGAAGCGGCATGAGATGTACAACATCATAGAAGGCATGTTCGATCTACCCCCGCCGCTGCCAAAGAGCATTTTTACGGTGGTCGACAACTCGAAGAAATGTGAATACCACGGATTCAACGGGCATTCCACCGCAGAATGCCTCCAATTGAAGGACATCCTGGAGAGATTAGCCCGAGAAGGAAAACTAGTCGAGTTCATCAACCCCGACTTCTTCAAAAAGTTTTTCAAGAAATACAATGGTCAAGGTAAAGTTTTTAAGAAACCCATTCCATATAGACAGGATTACACGGGACCTCGGGTTGGGGAGGGCAATCCCCAAATCCGAGATGATTCCGAGATAAGACGCCCGGAGCGGCAGGGTAGTCCTGTCATTAATGTGATCAGTGGGGGTCATCACGGTACTGCCCGAAAAATCTTACCACGTGACAATCGAAAACCATACCCCACTGTCCTACCAGTTGAAGCCATAAATGATAAGAAACGGCCTCGATCTGAGGAAGCGATATCTTTTTCCGAGAAAGACCTCGGTGCAATCTCGGGCCCACATGATGATCCCATTGTACTTAACCTCAAGATCAACACTCATCGGGTTAAAAGGGTGTTAGTTGATACCGGCAGCTCGGCCGACATCTTGTACCTACCAGCCTTCACACAAATGGGCCTCAACACTCGCGCCCTCCAACAACACATATCACCTTTGATAGGCTTCACGGGAGACGCCCTTCAACCTCGGGGAATGATGCCACTTAAAGTGACATTCGGTACATCCCCCCGGGCAGTGGAAGTCATGGTGGACTTCCTCATCGTGAATGCCCCTTCTGCGTACAATGCGATCTTGGGTAGAGCGACCTTGAATAAAATCGGTGCTATCATTTCTCCTTCCCACCTCAAAATCAAGTTCCACACCGACAACGGGATAGGGGAAGAATGTGGCCAACAGCAGGTAGCTCGCGAATGCTACATGACAACCATTCAGGGTCATGGAGGTTCTGTTCACCAAGTCGATCAGCCTGATGCAAAGACCAATCCACAGCGGCTGCGTTCTAGTACTGACTTTTTGCCTCCAAACACCGACCTCGCATTGGACCCAGTGGATAAAGCTGAGGTGAAAGCTCCCCTTGAGCCCGTTGATGAAGTCGAGCAAATTGAATTAGGTGACGGTAAAACACTTAATATAGGAAAGGCGATCCAAGGGTCGGCAAGGGCCGAGTTAATCAAATTCCTCCAAGAAAACCAATCTGTTTTCGCTTGGACTGCAGCCGACATGCCAGGTATTCCTAGGTCAATTGCCGAGCATCGATTGCACATTAAACCAGGGTCAAAACCAGTCAGACAGAGGAAGCGCAATATGGGGGACGAACGACAGCAAGCCGTCAAGCGCGAGGTACAGAAATTACTTGACGCTGGCTTTATAAGAAATGTCGAATGCCCAGAATGGACAGCCAATCCCGTGCTTGTCAAGAAATCCAATGGCGACTGGCGTATGTGTATCGATTATACCGATCTCAACAAAGCTTGTCCTATGGATCCTTTCCCTTTACCCAAAATCGATCAATTGGTCGATTCAACCTCGGGACATGCTTATCTCAGTTTCATGGATGCCTTCTCCGGGTACAATCAAATCCGGATGAGCAAAGCTGACGAGGAAAAAACTGCTTTCACTACCAACTCGGGACTTTACTATTACCGAGTCATGCCTTTCGGATTGCGCAATGCTGGGGCCACATTCCAAAGAATGGTTAACACCGTTTTCCAAGGCCAGATTGGACGAAATGTAGAGGCATACGTAGATGATCTACTCGTCAAAAGCATGTCTGACCTCGACCATGTCCGAGATCTCCGCGAAACCTTCGCCACATTAAATTCGGCCAACATGAAGCTCAACCCAAAGAAAAGCTTCTTCGGTTTAACTGGTGGTAAATTCCTTGGCTTCATGGTTTCTATGCGAGGCATTGAGATTCATCCCTCCAAATCACAAGCCATACTCGACATGAAGCCCCCCCGAAATCTCAAAGAGCTGCAATCTCTCACAGGTAAACTGGCCGCTCTCAACAGGTTTATTGCGAGATCTGGGGATGTTTGTTTTCCTTTCTTTAAGGCCATGCGCAAGTCGGCCAAATTTGAATGGACAGATGAATGTGCGATAGCCTTTGACAAGGTCAAATCCTATCTCGCCAATCCACCGTGCCTCAGCAGGCCAACCGCGGGTGACACCTTGGTGTTGTATTTGGCAACAACAGGACATGCAGTAAGCGCTGCCCTTGTTCGCGAAGAGGGACGCGATCAGAAGCCGGTCTATTTTGTCTCACATGTACTTCGGGACGCCGAAACCAGATACTCCCAAATTGAAAAGGCGGCATATGCTCTAGTCATAGCTGCCCGGAAGTTGCGACCTTACTTTCAATCACATCCCATAAAGGTTTATACCGGGATACCACTCAAAAAGGCCTTCGCAAATTTTGATTCATCCGGGCGATTGCTAGCTTGGGCACTCGAGTTATCCGAGTTTGATGTCTCTTTCCATCCTCAAAATGCCCTGAAGTCCCAGATCTTCGCCGATTTTATTGCTGAATACTCTGGACTTCCTCCCGAATCTGAAGGACGCTGGGTAATTCATGTTGATGGTGCTTCTTCATTACAAGGAGCGGGCGCCGGGGTATCTCTCACTGGTCCACAAGGGGAAACCCTGAATTATGCTCTTCACTTTCAATTCCCGGTAACAAACAATACCGCGGAATACGAAGCCATGATAGCGGGTCTAAAGTTGGCTAAAGAATTAGGAGCCCGCGAGGTTCACCTCCGTAGCGATTCCGAGTTGGCAGTCAAGCAAATCAATGACGAATGCCGAGTCATGGATGACAACTTGCGCAAATACAGACAGCAGTTCCACCAGCTCAAGAGTCACTTTGACGAGGTCAACATTCAACATGTTTCTCGAAACAAAAATTGCCAAGCTGATGCTTTATCCAAGCTCGGTGCTTCGGGCAACCTTGACAAAGACCGGCCCGTGATTGTTATGGATGTTCCTGAATCCAGCATTCACATTGATACCACAGCTGTTCTCACCATCATTGAACCCGGAGATTCCTGGTTCACCCCGATGTGGAATTTCCTTAACACGGGAGTTCTACCCACAGACCCATTGGAAGCCCGACGTCTGAAAAGGATCGCACCCATGTATTCTATTTTCAACAATCACCTCTATAAACGAGGATATGTGCGACCTTGGCTCAAGTGTATCAACGAAGAGATGGCATCAAAAATGTTGTTAGAGGTACATGAGGGCATCTGTGGGAGCCATCAAGGGGCGAAAACTCTTGCAAAACGCATTCTCCGAGCTGGTTTTTACTGGCCAACCATGCAACATGATGCGGCCACCTTGGTCCGAAAGTGCGAACGATGCCAATACCACAGCAAGTTAAGTAACATTCCGGCATACGACCAGATATCCATCTCGGGGGCCTGGCCTTTTGACTTATGGGGAATAGACATAGTCGGGCCATTTCCCACAGCTATTCGACAGCGCCGTTGGATAATTGTCGCAGTGGAATATTTCACCAAATGGGTTGAAGCTGAAGCACTGGCAACAATTACAGCCGCAGCAGCAGAGAAGTTCATTTGGAGGAACATCATTTGTCGCTTCGGCATACCACATGCCCTCATCTCGGACAATGGAACTCAATTCAATGCAGCCCGAACCATTGCATTCCTGTCCAACTTGGGTATCCAAAACAATTTCACCTCGGTCAGCCACCCGGCTAGCAATGGATTGGCCGAAGTCACCAACCGTACAATCTTAGATGGCCTGAAGAAGAAAGTTGCAGAGAACAGGAAAAACTGGCCCGACATTCTTGATGGCATCTTGTGGGCTTATCGTACAACACCCAGAGAGGCTACACAGCAAACACCATATTCTCTGGTATTCGGAATGGAAGCAGTCACTCCAATCGAATTGATGGAACCATCTCTTCGTACTTTGACATATTCCGCTGAAGCGAACCGCGATGCACGTGCTGCTGACCTCGACCTCATCACCGAAGGTCGGGAGAAAGCTCGCATACGCACCATGGAATATCAACGACGAGTTAAGCGTGCATTCGACAAACATGTGGTACCTCGTGCGTTTCAACCTGGTGATCTGGTTCTCAAAACTGTTGAAGCTACTGGCAAACATGTCAGTAAACTCGCTCCTCAATGGGAAGGTCCCTTCAAGGTCATCCGACCCCGAGGAAAAGGCGCATACGAGTTGGAAGATCCGAATGGTTTCATACTTACTCGACCATGGAACGCTTGTCACCTTCGGAAATTCTACACTTAATGTATGATTTTACTTTCACATTGTTTTACTTCCTATATTCCATGTAAAGTTATGGGCGAGATAAGCCTTTTCTGTTCCATATTATGTATTTTACCTAGGCCGAGATACAAGTTTTTGTATGGTCCTAGGCTGTTATCAATATATATGATATTTGCTTGTGTTATTATTATTTGGGGTACGAGATATATGAACGAAAGCCTTTTTGGCAACGAAATAAGTCTTGGTCAAGATTCCCGAGATACACAAGAAATAAATGTAGTCTTACGAGACGACGACTGTTAAACCAGTAATATGATTTTTATGTTCGCGACATTAATCGAAAACCCCTTGGGGTAACGTATGTTTCTCGCGACTTCCCTTTTCCCCGATGTCGATAAATAAAAAAAAAAACGGGGCAAGAAGGATATATACAAAGCATGAACTGAGATAAAAATCGAAAGAAACATCTCGGAGAAATAAAGAACTACGAAATAATAATAATTTAGGATTACACAAATTTCTGTTAAACCCCTACATTTCCGGGGTATACCACATCATATTACAACATTTCTGTTAAAACCCCCACATCTCGGGGGTATGAATACATTAATACATCACAGTTCTGTTAACCCCCACATCTCGGGGGTATAAAATCATTCCTAAACAAAATAAAATTCCTTGCTTCCTTAACTCGATATGATCCTGCATATAAACAAAAACAGAGACTTAGTGAGCATAGGCCAGAATACCTCATCTCGAGGAATATGATAGGTAAATTTACACTTACAAATAGATGGGTCCGCCTCTTTCGGACTTCCATTTCCCCCTTCGCGAGGTGAGAGGGGAGCATCTAAAGTCGCCTCATTTCCTTGCCCATCAGGGTTGACCGCCTCATCTTCTTCAGTTGCCATCATCTCGCGGCCTATACTATTACCTTCAGACTCAGAAGGCAAATCGTCCAGCTCTTCAGATGGGGCATCTGGCAAGTCGAGATGCTTGGGCCATTTAGCCTTGGGCCAGGGATGGACGATACCTAAAACCGGATGATTTTCAAGCATAAGGCCCTGATCAATAGGAGTCCCGTCCGGGTTCAAAAATAAATCACCCTCTTCATCCCAGCGGTAACCCGACAGATTTTTTGTAACAACTTTTTCAGGGTTCACCTCGGTAAACCCTACCTGTTCGGGTCTAAACGGGTAATGATCGGCTAGTGCCAAGAGATAACCATGCACGGTTGCTGTCATCATGTCAACACATGCGTAAGGGACAGCTTGTGTGAAGGCTCTGCTGCCCAGAAATCTGCTAAGTGTTTTCTTTGGCAGCTCATGCATCTCGGCCTGAAGTCGGGCGTTCTCTGCCCTCACGTCCTCCAACTCTTTAGTTCGGGCCTCGAGTTCGGTTTTCAGACGTGCCGACTTGCCCTTGTAATCCTCGGCTTTGTGTTTTTGATGCTGCAATTTCTCCTCTGCCTCCTTACGCTGGGCATCCGCTTGCACGCCCACATGCGTTGCAAATTCGAGTTTGGCCTTAAACACAGCAGCTTGGCCATGCGCTATTCTCATTTCCTTATCCTTTTGTGCGGCCATTCGCAAAAAGTAGTTCCTCTCGAGGATAGCCCTGTTTAGCGACTCTTGGTCAGTACGAATGACGAGGGAATCCCGTTTGTCAATCGAGTCCTTCAGAAACCCGAAGTACACCCCGGCATCATGCAGTAGACTCGACACATGACCAACTACTTGGTCAGGGTGCTCCTCAGCCCATCTCCTCTGGTGCTGAGTGGTGGTTAACCTGAAGGTTTCCCGTGAAAAGGCGGCATGAACCTCGGGATGCTCCACCTCGTCCTGCATTAGCGAATACCCAGGAAGATAGGCCAAGATGCTGTCCGGGAAACCCCGCGAGATATTCGTGCCCCACACGAAACCGGTTTGTCGCCCTTGGTCCGAAATTCGCGACTTCAGGAAATCCCTATGCTCCTCTGAGGGGTCCCACACGTTGTCGGCTGCGTTGTCAATAATCTTGTCTAATTCCGCTTGAGCAGCGTCGACTTGAGCTTGGGAGGGTTCCTCTACAGCCTCCTGTACTCTACCCAAATTAATCTCGGGTTGAGTCTTTTGTTTTTTGGCCTCGGGATGCCCAGAAGCTGTACCCTTTCCTTTTTGCTCCCTTGTTAGACGTGGAGGTGGAGGAACGTCTGAAGATACTTCCTTCCTCTTTTGCGACCCCCCGAGTTTGGAAGAACCGGAGGTGTTGTCTTTGACACTCTTCCCGGTATGTGCCGATCTCGGCTGACGAGTTACCGGGGTAGAGGCCGACTTTGGTGTTTTCTGAACTATAGCCGCCTTCGGCTTGGATGGGTTCTTAATCCCTTTCTTCTGAACGACCCCGCCCTCCGGGTTAGCTACAAGTGGGAAGGAACTCGCGGCCTTCCACGGTAATGCCATACAACCGTGACCTGCAGGGTATGCGAAAGTTAGTACATTATTCACGTTATTACGAGTTAGATAAATAAATATGATGCACAGGTATACCGGTGTAAATTAAAGGCAAAAAACACTAACTTGTGAAATAATAATCAAGAATTTCTTTAGCCTTTACATCAGCTGGAGTCAGGGGATCAGGTGAGGTCGGCATCAATTTTTTCTTTTCTAGACGGCGCCATTCCTTTTGTACATTCAAAAAACATTTCAGCTCCTCCGGGTTCTCGAGATATACCCACCCGTGGTTCCACTCGTCCGCTTTGGACAGTTGCTCAAACAGCGCCAAACCATTAGAGCGCTTCCGTATCGCGAGATAACTTTCACTGTTATATAACACGGTGAAGTAATGGAAGAATAACCCGACACTTGGGAAATATTCCTTTAACTCGGGCAAGTAGTCGAATACATATTTGAAGCTCATGATGTAACACCACGCGGGTGCGGTCAACTGTGCAGGAGCCACTTTGAGATGTCGCAAAATCTCGCGTGCGAATTTGGACAACCTTATTTTGAACCCGCACTTTGGCATCTTCCAATATATGCACATGCCGCGCTCTGAGTCGTGAGCTCGATCATTTGGGCCCGGAGCCACCATCCGAACTGCCTCTCGAGAATACTCTTTTCTGCTGGCCTCCAGCACAAGTTCGTTATAGAAGGCATCACAATAATCTTCACACTGGACAAATAGCTTGGGTGAAATACCGGCAGATGTTGGGAAGTTCGTATCGCTTGGGTGGCCATCTCGGGGAACTATTATTTTCTTGGCCTTTGGGTTTTTGGGTTTCGACGGCCCTTGTGATGTTCCCACCGGGGTGTCAACCAGTTCACCCCGAGATGGACTTTCGTGCTCACTTCCTTCCATATATTCTTCCTCCTCATTATCTTCCGACATTGCGTCAGAATGTACGGGAGTCATCCCGTATAAACTCTTGCCCCTACCAGGGCGGGGGGGTGAAAAGGATAGTGGGGACACCTCCTCATAGGTATGGGGAGCTTGGTCCCGAGATCCACCTTGTTCTTCGGCCATTTCTAAATTTACGAATAAACAGGATTGGCTTAAGTTACCGACCTTACTATTACAATATCAGTTTCTAAAAGCATTTATGCTCATTATGCACATTAGATATCAAAGTTATGGTAGGTAAATAGACTCCTACAACATTACCATACTTATACTATTCATTAATTTACTCCCTAACTTTGGCCAATAAACATTACAACATGCTGGCTTTGCCAATTCATGGCCAGGTACCGAGGTGACAAAGGCTTACCTTTTTTGGAGGTTGAAATGCTCGACTTTCGCTTCCGAGATTGACAACTCCTGAATTCCGAGATTGCTTTTCCTCTTTCGCTCCGATTTCAAATGGCTCAAGTAAACGATATTAATTAAGTGGGGAGGGGGGGGGGCCGAAATATATAGAGGCCTTCTTTTTTCCCGCTCAATACTTGCGTAGTTTTCGAAACGACGCCACGAAATGTCGCGCTGTCTCCTTTCATCATGGCGACGCTTCGATTCCCGCGCTCGTTCAACGGCCGCGAGTTCTCACCGAATTAACGAAAGCCACGTGTCACGCACGGATTGAGCCATCACCTCGACTTACAGACTGATTTGATGGCTGACTAGATGGCTCACGGCGGTTAACGGAAGACGAAGCGTCAGGCATTTAATGCCGATATAATATATATACACCCTCCGTCTTTCTTTAACGATCCATCAACCGTACAATTATCCTACTCTCTCAAACTATCACGAGATGACTGATCAAGTGAGCAACGAGATTGCCCTTGAAAAAGATGATATTCCGTCATCTCGTCTATGTCCCGAGATTACCATCCACAAGCCCAATGTTGTAGACAACCCATTAGCTTGGGACCGATGTGCGATTTGCAAGTTGAGGGGATATTCTCCGCAAATGTTTCATTGTGACAGCTGTGAAGAAGCCTTTCATCCCGGGTGTTCGGCTCGAAGATCACCTCGGAACCATAGTGATCCTCGCTTCACATCCTTCACTTGTAAACAATGCCTTCCCCACGCACGTCGGATCAATAACGTTGCCGACGACATTGTTTAACCCAATGGTGTGGTCTTCACGCTCAACAGTAAAGGAGGCTACATTTGATTCGACGATGTGGTCTTCACGCTCAACAGTAAAGGAGGCTACATTAACTATCTTTGTGTCCATCTCTTCCAAGATCCGATGTTCTTTAGTATCAATAGGCTTTGTTATTATATCAGTTTGAGTTAGATCTTGTATGAGTTTGAAATATCAATGAACATTTAATCTATTTTTCATTGTTCTCCTATTTACCTCGGGCTTTCATCTCGTTTTACTTACAAACCATTTAACACGCGCAAAAAAAAAAAAAAAAAAAAAAAAAAAAAAAAAAAAAAAAAAAGAGAGAGATGGCGGTTTAAAACCTGCCTATTTTAAAACCTGCCTATTTTAAAACCTGCCTATTTTAAAACCTGCCTATTTTAAACTTGCCAATTTAATGGTATACAGTTGGGCAGATAGCGGTTCGACGACTATAAATAGGGTATTTCTTACAGGACAGGGACACACTTTCCCTACATACTTTCCCTTTTACTTTTGCTTTTGGAAAAACAAATATTTCCACCTCGCATCCATCATGTCTGTTAACCGACATGCTTTAGAGTTCTTAGAAGAACGTGCAAGGCAACGTCGAGCTATTGAGCGTCGAATTATCCCATCTCGCCCTGTTGGTTCATCCAGCTCCAGCCGAGGTCCCCAGCGACGTGTACTTACAACCGAGGAGAGGGAGGACTTGATCCAAGACTTTCCCAATGACTTGGATTGGATGCTGGATAACGAGTCCGTCACCATCCGAGACCTTTTAAATTACAAGCTGGCAGTATTCAGGGAGGTGGGCGACGAATTTAACATCGTCGAATTCCTCGGACCTCTTCGCGATTGCCTGGCATGTGGGAAATCTGCCCTAAAAGAAGACATGGTCAAATGTCGGGGTTGTCGCACGTGGTGGCATCCCTCTCATTTTTTGATTCATGATCGGTCAGATCCCCGACGTCGATTCTTCAGATGTCAAACTTGCCAAAACCGACATCCCAATGCACCCACATTGGCTACAGCTACTCCGGACCAGATTTGGGAAGACGATCATTTTGAAGATCCGGATAGTGAGATGATGGACTTCATCCCTTCACCTCCGGGATTTCATTAACTTATAAGAATAAAAGCTAATAGGCTAAGTAGATCCACCTTTTATTTTTTGCTTGAAGCCTTAGTTAATTTCGAGTTGTAGCCTTTATTTCTGATTGAATCTTTTAGTTTAGCTCGAGTTGTAACGAGTCTTTATTAATATAAGAAGGGTTTATTTATGTTTGGTACTTTTTTAATTGTGCTTTCATGAGTTATACACCCTCAAGTCGAAAGCATCTCGCTGATGCATTCCGACTTCGGGGGCTAATGATAGGGCCATGTTCCACAGGCCCTTTAATTTAAACTGGGCCATGAACAACTGGGATTCGGACCTCACTAAGAGGCCAACCCGAAGTCATATGAAAGGCCCAAATATCCACCAAGTCGGGGCCCAATACAGCGGCCCCAATATGCCTTAAATGAGTTCGTGTTAACCGACGTGCGGGATGATAGTGGAAACGGCTAACTTAATGCCTCCCATCCCAGTAACGGCTGACATAACTACCCACGTCCTCCATAACTGCCCGAGATAGCAGTTATGGACGGACTATATAAGGCAGTGATTCCCATGAAGCGGGGGGACGTTTTCCAACCACAAGAGAGATCATACAGGATAGAGTCAGAATCTCTCACAATCCACCCCGAGTTCATAACTCACTTCACACCTCGGCCTGCCATCTCCTGGCAGGACGAATCCGACTCAGCCCAATTTCCCATACGGCCTCATCTCCCGAGATAGGACGTATCAGTAGTGCTGTTTCTTTTGCGCTTCTGTGATCTTGGCTAAATTAATTTCCGTAATAAGAGTCCATGGCTAAATTAATTTAGCAAAGAGGATAAATTTTGAGGACAAGAGAAGAGAGACCAGAGACAATTTATAAAGCATTTAATAAATATGTAAACTTTGATTCACTAATTATTACACAGTTTTATTCCATAACATTGATGTGGCCAAAGATAAAATCCAGGCATGCGCATGCTGCAAGATACATATATATATATATATATATATATACGAGTTGCTTATTGCGCTCAGTTTCTAGAAGGTGGAGCTGGACCGGCACCGGCACATTGCACAAAGCACGTCAAGATGGTGAAACCGCAGTTAAACACACAAAGCGTTAACTGTGGTCCAACCCCAGACGTGGCACAAGAAGTGGCGCATTCAGTTCCGGTTGCAGTGCAGGCCGCCACGCATGTTGGAAAATCCGCAACCGAGACTTGGCTGGTTGAGCTAAAACGGGAGTTCGTAGAATCATCAGCCATGGCAACCGCGGCAAAGAGCACGATGGCAAGAGTGACAATTGTGACAGAGGCGGTGTACTTTCCCATGATTGATAGGTGATTGATTTCTTGTGCTTGCTATAGCTTGCTGGTATATTGGAACTTATGTTGGTTAATTGAATGGTGAGCAGATGAGGTGTGCAAGAGTTAGTATTTATGGATGAAGAGGGAGGAATAGAAATTGGGGGCAGCTACAGTCATGCTCTTGGCATTGTGCCGATACGTAATGGTGCGCAAGAGATCTTCTCGGAGAGAGGCCAGAATACGAGGGAAATGAGAATAGAATGATGGGTGTGTAGAATGAGATAACTGAAGTCGTTCGTTTCAATCGGGCACGAATCTCGAAACGGACTCCCCATGCACTTGTTCACTTATAAATTTCCAATACTGACGATATAATCAAACTGTATGTATAAACCTTTTTGTCCGAATTTTTTGCCAGATTCAAACTAAAAACGAAACAGGCATAACGTACAGAAACTATAAAATTATCATAATTTTAAGTTTTAACCCGTCAAACTGTGCATAGAATTTCGCATTTTTTTGAATAATAACTTTCTAGTGGAAAAAAAAAATGCCGGTTTCAAACTAAAAGATGATAAAATAATAAAAGAACTAGAACTATTTTGTTTCATAAACTTAACTACAAAAATTAATTGTTGCGATGAATTAACTCCAAATAATCATATGTGCTATTATTCTTTAACTTCGATTTATCTTAAAACAAACAGGAATAAACAAATAAATTATAAAAAAAATTAATAGATAGATAAACAATGCGTTGACATTATTACGTTTGTTTCATAAAGAAACAAAAATGCAAATGTCTTACATATTACCAGCAATCTATCATATTACCAGTTTACTTCACCGACAAAACATCATGATATAGTTAAAATAAATCATTAAATTACACATAATTGATCTTTCATACATCTCGCATATATTATTTCACCCTTACAAGTTTTGAAATTATTATATTACTTCTCAAAGTATTGAATTTGGTCCTGAAAGTTATTATACTGCTTCTTAGTGTGTTCATATGAAAATCATGTTGAGCTAGGGTGAATATTTATTAAAAAATATATAAATATTACTTAAACATATCTTTTATATATATATGTGCTGGGCTTAGCTAAGCCATGGTGTAAAACGACTTGGTGCTCCACGTCTCATTATTTCCATTTTGAAAATCCAAACTACCGATCCGAACCGCTCAAGTTGTTCTCCATATTGAAATGTGCTTGGAGACCAAATTTTACATTTTTTTGGAATTTTTTTACTATTTATTAAGCCACTTTGAAAATCGCTAATCTATTGGTCCAGAATTTTTTATTGTTTTGCTACTGTTCATCCGGATCAGCGATTTTCAAAGTGACTTAATAAGTAGTAAAAAAATTCCAAAAAATGTAAAATTTGGTATCCAAGCACATTTCAATATGGAGAACAGCTTGAGCGGTTCGGATCGGTAGTTTGGATTTTCAAAATGGAAATATAGCGTGGAGTACCAAGTCGTTTTACACCATGGCTTAGCTAAGTCCATCTCATATATATATATAGGCTATCATGCTTTGCAAAATAAAGAGAGTGTTTTACTTCCCGCTCATATCTCTATTTTCAAAGTTCAAATTGTCGACCCGAAGTTATTAACATGATCTTCATATTGATATGTGCTTGGAGACCAAATTTTATATTTTTTGAAATTTTTTTATTATTTTTTAGAATTTTTGAAAATCTCAGCTTTTCATTAAATAAAAATAATAATAATAAATTCACAAAAACACTGATTTTCAAAAATTCGAAAAAAATAGTAAAAAATTTCCAAAAAATATAAAATTTGGTTTCCAAGCACATATCAATATAAATATCATGTTGAGAAATTCAGATCAACTATTTGAACTTTGAAAATGGAGATATGAGCGGGAAGTAAAATACCCTATTTACCCCAAAGCATCATAGCATCACTCTATATGTATAATATTAAGATATGGAAGATTAAAATTTAAAACTATACCTGTATCTGCACAGATATTTGAATATTAAGTATCTATATATAATTTTTGAATGTGGATCGGATATTATCCGCTCTATTTCACTTTTATATTAAACGGTTCATATTGACCGTTTAAATTTTAAAAATAAAAATATAGATTTATAGCATGGACCGGTAGCCTCGCTTAACATATATTTAGATTGCATTTAAATAAAGTTAATAAAACTATTTTCGAGTTATTATTATTTTCATATCATCTATTTATTGGCAAAGCTTAAAATAAAAAACCTAGCCAGTAAACTTGTTTCTCTGATATCGGGCCCCACGAATGGATTGCCCCACAGGAACGGATGAGATCATCTCGTTTATTTACTTCAACGGTTGGTATTCATCTGCTCCAAGTCTCGTGACTATATATTGCGACTGTGTTTTAAGAGGGTTTATCGCCTCTCTTCTGGTGCCGCCATTGCATGTAGCTTCTAGGGTTTTGAGAACCTCTTTTGATCGCAATCCAGGACACACGATGGTGAGAATAGATTCTAGCTTTGTTGATCCTGGTTGATTGTGTACGTAATTTGGTCTAATTAAGTTTCTGTTTATCATTTTAGGTTTTGCAAAACGATATCGATCTTTTAAACCCGCCTACTGAGTTGGAAAAATTGAAGCACAAGAAGAAGAGGCTCGTTCAATCTCCTAATTCGTTCTTCATGGTAAGTCCAAATGATAGTTCCATGTTTGTTCGATATTGACTTAGGTTCCTGAACTCTGGTCAATTTTGCTCTGCATATTATCTATGATTATACTTTATTGTATCTTAGTTTTCCTCATGGTAATTGCCTGTATTTAACGGCGCTGTATGTCAATTTCACCACAAACCAATTATCAAAACATTGTATCTAGTTGTAGTAGGCAATTTTGGATTTGTCTCAAAAATTGCAAAATCAATTTAAGTGATTCAAGTAAAGCTTCCTTATATGGGTATTATTATATTATCAACAAGTACAAGTTGATTCTGTGTCTGACTTTTGATATTTCTGACATCCCATTTGGCATCCCTATAATGTGTACTGTATTTTGGTAATATAATGTTTTCTCAATTGTTATGCCGACTAGTCTCAATTATTAGGACATACTTGAAATCGTATCACCTAAGGTAACAGAATATTTCTGTCTGGATCCAGACCGTTCAAACAGAATCTGCACGAATATATGAATATTAAAGCGCCCCCCCCCCCACCCCATGCGTTTTACCTCGGGCCGGATTGGCCAGAATTCTGATCGGACGGTTCAATCTAAACAGAAATATTCGGTTACCTCAGAGGATATGGATTCGACAGACTTGGTCTATTGTTGAGTAAGATATTCAGTACTCATATTGCAAGTAACACAAAAGAATTTTAAATTTTGAAAAATAGAGTTCAACAATATGTACAGGTGTTGTACTGCACAACAGTGTTTTTTTGGATGCCTTGACGCAGTTCATCTCCTATGCAGAATTTATTATTATTCCTGCATTTGATAATTTTGAGTATTTGATAATAGTGTATTTCTGTAATATAAGAGAATCCAGTCATAGTCCTTTCTAAAGTGTGTATGTTTTTATTGCAGGATGTGAAATGTGCAGGCTGTTTTAATATGTAAGTTTTCTCCTATGTCCTAGCTTAATGTTATTTTTTTTTATGAAGTGGTCTTTTAAATTTATAAATTCCTTTTGCAACAATGATGGAATATTTCAATTGATTTTTTTACCTGGTATTGAAATTTGGAAACCTTTAAAAACATGTTAAAACCTACTGAAAAAATATTTTTCTGTTTTTATAAATTAAACTGTTTTACTTTTACCCTCCTATATCTCCCCATGAATAGAAGAAAATCCAACCTTTTATAAAAATTTGCATGTGTCACAGGTGATTTTCATTCCCATTGAGCAAAATGGGACATTGTTTATAAACTCTGATCTGATTTATTATTCATGTGATATGAAAATGCAGAACCACGGTTTTTAGCCACTCGCAGACAGTAGTGGTTTGTGGCAATTGCCAGACGGTGCTGTGCCAACCAACTGGCGGTAAAGCTCGCCTAACCGAGGGCTGTTCCTTCCGCCGGAAGGCCGACTAAACTTTTACATTTTGAAGAGTTTCCTCTCTCTCTCTCTCTCTTTTGAAGAGTTTGTTGGATCCTTGTTGATGATGTGCGACTGTGACTCTTTTTCTTTTTAATTTACTTTTGATCACGGTTGTTTGACCTTTCCTGTGGTGGTTTGATCACAACTGTTCAACTTTGAGAGAATCGTGTTTATGTAGTAATTAATCAGGTCTCTGTTTCTTGTATATTGACTGTTTTTTTGGCATCCTTGTTCTGCTGCTATCCCGTTTGTGAGAGTTGTTGTTTTTCCTTGCATTTTCAAAGGAAATTGCATAGGTTGCATGATACAACCATAAGCTATGTCATGTTGAGTTTAATATATTAATTAAGCTGAGGAATATCTTAATGAAGCATGCTAATGGGCCCAACATATGTGGGATCTCTCTTTCCTTGGCTTTATCTAAATTTTCTGCCATGCCAAATTGCCAATTGCCAAGTCAAGTTGAGAGCCCTTGGCTGATTGGCGTTGTCAGATTTGAATCCAATAAAATCAGGTCTTTACCAAATCAGAAATTGAAGTCGGCAGGGCTCTATCATAATAAATGTTGACCCTACAAAACTAGTGGTTGGTCTTCTCGATCCGGTTGCACATGTAAATGATTTGATTCTATAATAAAATAAAATTAGAAAATCATTCATGGCCGCGGAGAGGAGTATACATTGACTTTGAAGCCTGACAGATGAACTAATAGCTAGGTTCCTGGTGACAATGATATTTTCCGAAGATCATCCTGTATATATATGAAAAACTAAAAACAGCATTCTTTGAAAATTTCTTATCTATAAATTGCGCCGGGCTTTCATATTGCCAAAAAATGAAAATGAACTCTATATAGATTCGAAATTGTGTTGCTACCTTTGTTTACGTTGTAAGCTCTAATGCCATTAGTATGGTATTTTAATGTGTTAAAGAATTAAAAATAATGTAATACCAAGCTGAACGCAGATAATATCACGCATATATTAAATACTGATAATCTCCTGGAACGTAGATTTGATCATATCATTCGTTAGATGAATTCAGTATTCATGCTTCCTCGCTTAACGTAGGTCTTTTTTCATGAGAATTTCTCCAAAATTGAATATGATGTCCGCTTTAAAAATTATCCACCTTTAGCTAATTCCTTATACTATCATAACAAGAATCAAATTATGTTATAGTCTAATCTAGTTAATTCCATCATGTTATTCAAAATAGCCCATTAACTTGCGATTTTAAATATCAAATATCGATGCAGATTTAAATTTATAATAAAAAAAATCTAAAACGCAGTTTTTTTTTCTTTTTCCATATGTTAAAAAACTCTAATATTGTGTAATTGTATTAAATTATGTAAAAAAAATGCAGTATATGCATGTGTTGCATCTTTTGTAACTCGCAAGTTTTTTAACATGGATAAGGAATGTTTGCAAGTTTTGTAAAATTACACAGCTAATATCATGCATAAGTAAATTTTGATCGATATTTAGAAAATGCATATTTTAAATATCGATCAAATTTTAGTATTTTACATATATGGTTTGCATCTTTTAAATATCGATCAAGTTTTAAAAATTACATATATGGTTGGGTTTAGTTACCACAATATTCATATTTTAAATATCGATCAAATTTTGAGGAGAGATCCAATTACACTCTTTTTTTTTGACACATCTTGACACTGTTTTTTTATAGGTCAATTTTGCAATTTCAAAATTCAAACAGTCGATCCGAACTGTTCAACATGATCCCCATATTAAAATATGCTTGGAGATCAAATTTTACATTTTTTTGAATTTTTTTTACTATTTATTAAGATGGTTACAAAATCGCTGTTTTTCAATGGTCTGAAAACAACGATTTTGTAACCATCTTAATAAATAGTAAAAAAATTCACAAAAAATGTAAAATTTGATCTCCAAGCACATTTTAATATATCCATCATGTTGAACGGTTTGGATCGACTATTTGGACTTTGAAAATGATAGGTGTCAAAATGTATAAAAAAAAATGGTGTAATCCGATCCCTCCTCTCAAATTTTACATATATGGTTTGCATCTTTTGTAATTGTATGAAATTATACAACCATAAACTCTAATGTTTGCATCTTTTGTAACTCATGCAAAAAGAATAACATATGTAACTCTTTTAAAATTCAGATCAACATGTGCCTAATTCCTATCTCACATTAGGTATCTGCTTCCGTTCAAATTAAATGGGGATACGGACTACTTACAAAAATAATAATAAAATAAATAAATAGGGTAAAAAAGGAAAGAAAAAGTTTGTGCGTACATATATGGTTGGGTTTACGAAATTATTGAATAATTGGGTCGATCTGAATTTTTTATTTTCAAATCAAATGGTCTAACCGATATAAATAATCAGTTCGAAGGAACATTTTTTAGTTAAATCTCAATCAAGTCAATCAAATTCGAAATGAACGCTCTAGATTTACACATAATCGTTTTGTTATTTTTTTTTAATAGTACGAATAATTAAATTGCTTCAGATGTTGTCATGTTATCTTAAACTATTAGTGATGACATGTTGTAAATTGATTTTATAGAAGTTGAGCTGGTAAGTGTGTTTCTATCACATAAGTATTTTCAATGTAGTAATATACTATTACACGTGGAGAGATGAATAAAAAAACCGTTCAAAGAAAATAAACTAAAATATATTTTCTTATACTATCACATAAGTATTTTCTTTCAAATTAAATGGTATTTTACCAATTGTTTTAATAAAAAAACCGTTCAAAGAAAATAAACTAAAATGATATATGAAACGAAATGCAAAAAAGAAAATATATAACAAATCTCTTTTTTATTTCGCATACCACTATTTCTCTAAATCGTTACAGCCAACATAAACAACAAGAAAATCACGCAGTTAAAGGTAGAAACAAATACATGCATAGATTATTATTGTATATCAAAAGCTTAGCAAGAAAAAACCAAAAGAAACTTTCACAGTTTATTTAACAAGTGGGATACAAAGACAAAAAATGAAAGAAAAATAAATAGATTATGACGATAATACAGTAACATTGATAAAGAGGCCGAAAAATTGAACAATAAAGATATATTCTTTGAGAAAACTGTCGATCCAATGGCCATCAAAATTAAATTTGGATCTGATGGACGTCATAGCCGTCCGATGTGCTTTAAAATCTGTACACTATCTGCTACGAGATTCATGCACACGAAGTTTAAAGCACCTCAAACAAGCTCTCGGAATCGAATTTACTTCCAATAATCATCAGACCTAAATTGCATTCTTATTATTTATATGAGATACTTGGAAAAGATAATAAATTATTTTTATGAAAATTTTAAAAGAGTTACATATGTTATTAAGACAAAAAAAACTTATAAATTATCATATTTCTCAAAATTTTCAAAAAAAATGTTTCTCTTCTAAAATTATTAATAAAATATTGTTGTGTGATCTCCATTTTTCTCTCTCATGGTTCATTCGTAGGGTTCTCATGTCATATTTCAAAGAACTACAATATTAATGGGTCTGTTCGGCAACATAAGTATGATTAAATCTTAATCTGCACCAAGGAACTCAATCCGTGAGTAAAAGCTAAAGAGATTTAATTTAGGGATAGAGGTACCTTAAAATATAAATAGAGAATTAAGATTCGAGCAAAAAAAAACTAAAAGAGGTAATCTAAATCCTCATTAAGAAATCAACATTCAAAATTATTAAACCACTAAGTTAGTTAAATGAGACTTAATGTCCTCTTGCTGAATACCCACAATGAGATTATATTTCTATTTCTGAGCCAAATCTCTCTTAATCAGTTTACTAGTGCCTTACGTAGTACGGATCTGACTAATTTTTCAAAAACTTTTTTTTATAAAATATTTTATAATTTTTTTATTATTAATGCGTGTATATATTTTTTAGAGGCTTTTCAGACAAAAGTTTTATATGAAATTAATTCTATGTAAATGTGCTGCTTGAAATAAAAAAAAATATTCTGTTTGTTCGAGATACGGTAACTAGTTTACATGTCAAATTCGGATTAAAATCTTAAGCCTTCATTCGTCACCGTTTTTATTGGTTCAACTTCAATTTTATAATAAGGAACCTTTGTAAAATTTAACAACCACAATAACATCTTATGAAACACTTGAGTGTAAAGAAATTGTTATTCGAATATTACTGCTAGAGCTCTCTAGGTTCCCTTTATTGTCTTCTCCCTACACTTTCTTTTATTTTCTTGCATTAGCTCTAACGAATTTGAGACATAATTTCCACAAGTTTGAAAAAAAAAAAAAAAAAAAAACAGGGGGTTGAGGTAGGGAGAGGAAAATGAGGTTCTACATGACATTTTGTTAATAATTTTAAAAGAGAGATATTTAATTAGAAAATTTTGAAAACATGACAACCGTAATTTTAAATTGCACGAATGTGAATTACAAATATAACAATCTATTAGCAATTATTCTAAAAATATTCCACCACCATCATTTGATGTTACTTTCAACTGCTAATTTTAAAAATGCAAACAAATAAATGATAATGATATGCAAAATATTTAAATATTCAATTGTATCTCACAAATTGACATTTGAATGCAATTGTAAGATTGGATATTAATTAAAAGTAATTGAGGAACCTTTTTTTTTGCCGACAGTCCGTAGATAAATAATTTTGAAATTTCTGATGTGGCATTAAACATTATTTTTTCTTACAATTGAAACACTTAGAGGTGAACACGGAGTGAATACGGAGTGCTAAAAAGCAACATCATCTCTTGGAGTGCTAAAAAGCAACAACATTATTTTTTCTTTTTAGGCCGCAACATCATCACTTGGAGTGCTAAAAAGCAAGCAACGGTTTCTCGTTCTAGCACGGAAGCGGAATACCGTAGCTTAGCCATTACTTGTGCGGAATTATTATGGATTCGATATCTTCTCGATGAGCTTCATGTTAGCCCTTCCAACACCCCGGTCTTATGGTGCGATAACCTCGGTGCCACATTTCTTGCGGCGAATCCTATGTTTCACGCTCGCACGAAACACGTCGAGATAGATTTCCATTTTGTTCGCGAACGGATTGCTTCCCATGAGCTCTGTGTTCGGTTCCTGTGCTCTAAAGACCAAATTGCGGATGCTTTGACCAAACCCTTACCGGCACCTCGATACTTACTGATGCGTTCCAAGCTCAATGTAGTTTCACCTACATCGGCTTGAAGGGGGGCTATTAGAGTACAATACTGGAGATAACAATCTTGTAACCGATTCTGTTAGACTAGATGTTTCATTCTGTTATATTGAGATTAGAGATTAGATGCTTTGTACTCTCACCACTGGCCTATATAAGGCGATGTAATCTCTGTAATACATTACATTTTAATAATACAAAATTCATTTCTCTTCTATCTTGTATTCTCTCATAGGAGCAGATAGTGGTAAAACCATATTTATATCATTTTTAATTTTTTCCGGATACGGATACAGATCGGATATCAGCCGGATACAGATACGGATACGGATCGGATCGGATATTTATTAAAATAATATTAAAAAATACTAAAATTTATAATATTTATCTAATTTTAATGGAGAATAACAATATTTTTTCATAATATATATTAAAATATTGATATATATCTACTATTCGAATACGGATAATTGAAGCGTAGAACCATATCAGTATCCATATCCACACGAATATTCAGATATCAGATATCGACATCCAATTTTTTTAATACGGAAATCGTATATTATCCATACCGTTTTCACCCCTACTCATCAATTATCATCCATTTTCAGAATTTAGTGTGACAAAAACCAAAATAACTATTTAAGAGCTTTTAGGACCACCGCGCAAGCACGACGCGCTGGTCAGGAGATCCAGGTCAAGACTCGCCTTCCACGTCAGCTTAGGTGGGTCCTACCACTATCTCCAACTGACGATAGATCGATCTTCTACAATCTCTTCTTTTCTAAAAATCAAATCAAGTCCCTGCTCTGCTCATCTGCTGGCACATTTAAAAGAATATGTGATCCACCCGCCACACGCTGGATTACATAGTTCGTAACAGAAAACCTACATAAATTTTACCCGGAATAAGGAAAAGATTGAAGGAAAATAAAAAATGAAGCGAGTCTTCCGGTGTTAATACAGAGGTAATTACCCAATTACTCTGTTTTCTTTATTTTTTTTAAATAAACCCAAAGGTAATTACTAGTTACTAATCATGAAATTAATACTGCAATTTTTTATTAACACAATATTATGTAAATATCAATAGAAAGAAAATTTTATCTTTCATTAATTACTTTTTTTTATCATTAATGTTATGAAATTATAATCTTGAAAAAAAATATTAGCAGCCCTTGGAAGAGATGCATATTTAATATAAAATCACACCAAAGCTCATTATATTAACTTCAAATGATAAACTTAAACCATTAAAATTGATTTAATTCACAAGTAATTCAAGCAGTCAAAAAATAACTTCATACTAAATTAATTTATAAATTTTATATATAAATAAATTTATTCATGAATTTGATCATTTTTAAAATTAACTAAGCTTAACAACATCTTAAGGGCCTGTTCGGCGGACACATGAGCAGAAAAATAGAGAAATAGACACAGGAACTAAAAAAATTTAAACTGATTTTATTGTTTACATGAGAAAGTAATTTTTTTTTCTACATAAACAGTAAAAAATCAGAGTGCAGTCAAACAGTCCTAATTGGACTCGGTTTTCGCTCCTGACAAGTAACTAAAGAAGTGATCACCGAGAAATCACGTGTTATGACTAGATTTTTGCCATGTGGGCACGAATAATTACAGAAAGAGACCTAATGTTTTTTTGCCTTCTGTCTTTTCTGTCTTTTCATTTGTCTTCTAGTACTGAAATCCCACGGCCCATTTGGGCGGTAAAATACAAACAAATTAATTAAATTACCTAAAAGCATTGACCCAAGACCCAAGTAAACGTCACGACTCACGACTTGCGAGCTGAAAATATTTCAGCCATATGGATTGGAACTTATTAACAGCGATTTAATATGGACCGGTACCATCAGAACACCCCAGGGGTGCAAACGGATCGGATGTTATCTTTCCGTATTTCAATTTATATCCGAAATTAAATAGACATCAGATACATATATATTTTAAATTTTAAGTATCGGTATTCAAATAGTAGATATATATCATGAGGTGGAATTGGATGACACTCTTTTTTAGTGACATCGAATGACACTTTACATTTTTAAAGTCCAAACAGTCGATTCAAACTGTTCAATATGATGGATATATTAAAATGTGCTTGCAGATCAAATTTTACATTTTTTTACTATATATTAAGATGGGTACAAAAATTAAAATGTGCTTGCAGATCAAATTTTACATTTATTTTTATTTTTTTACTATATATTAAGATGGATACAAAAATTCAATGGTCTAAAAACAACGATTTTGTAAAATAGTTAATAACTAGTAAAAAAATTCAAAAAAAATATAAAATTTGATATGCAAGTACATTTTAATATATCCATCATATTGAATGGTTTGGATCGACTGTTTGGACTTTGAAAACTTTGAAAATGCACGGTATCATCCGATGTCACAAAAAAAGAGTGTCATTCAATTTCTTCTCATATATCATATAGTTTAATATATATTATAAAAAAAATTATGTTATTCATTGTTATAAAAAGATAGATATCCGATTCGTATTCAAAAAATAAAAATGGATACATATATAATTTTACCGCTGGCAGATCTGTTTGCACCCCACCCCACACACAGACCGTTATAAAACTCTAATTATTTAATGAAAAGTTTAATTAAATTTTATTATATTTCATATATTCAATTTGTCGGCTCATGCTATGAGAATTGAAAATTCAAGTTTGGTTCATCCCATGATACTTTCGTCCAGATTTGACTGATTGATCATTGATTGAAAATTTCAAACCTAACGAAACATTAACTAAGTCTAAAATTCACTCTTAGATTTTTTTTTTAAATTGTCAAAAATTACGTATTATTTGTTGTTGCAATTAAAAAATTAGCAATATTCATCATAATTTTTTCAATTAGACAAATAATAAGTAATTTTTAAATTAAAAAATATATATTTGTTCGTAATTTTTTCAATTATAACGATAAATAATATGTAACTTTTTAAATTTTAAAAGTAGAAAATAATCTAATAGTGAAATTCAGACCTAATATGTATTTTAGCTAGGTTTGAAATTTTTTCCAACTACGTGTTACTTTTAAAATTTTGATTTTTTTTTTCTTAAATGATGCAAATGTAAAAATCGGACCATATGCTAATAATGCTGAATTTTTTTTTATAAACCATAATTAAAAAAAAAATTTGGTCCGGTCCCCTTTTTGAATTTTCTGTGGTACTGATTTCACAAGTTTTCATATGAGTCGCCACATAAAATAAAATAAAAAGACCGGACCGAAATGCCATTTCGGTTCTTATGATTTTTGTTAAAAAAAAAAAAAGGTAATCTGGTTTCGTAAATTTTTTTTTTAATTGTGGTTTATAAAAAAAATTCAATAATGCAACGTATATGCAAGTAAAACGGACGGTACATGGAGCTACGAAAGCGAAAAGGCAAACAGAGAAGTTCATGCCCGATTTTTTTATAAATATCCTCAGAAAATAACAAAATATCAAATCTGCCCTTCAGTTTTTTTTTTTTTAAAACTACCCTAACCGCCCCCGTGGGGCGGCCCACTGTCTCTTAAAATCTCAAAAAAAAAAAAAACACCAAACCGTCCCCTGTGGGGCGGTCCATTGTTCAAAATACTGAGCCGCCCCACTGTGGGGCGGTTTGGTTTTTTTTTTTTTTGAGATTTTGAGAGAATATGAAAAGCAAAATGCTGAAATTTAACAATAAAAATTCGAATTTTGTTTTTAATATTTGTTAGATTACTTTTTTTGATGTATAATTAGCATATTTATACTAAAATACGCTAAATTCCGCTAAACTACGCAAAATTACGCAAAATTAGGCCGATTTTGTTAATGAGATTAATAATTTGATTAAATGATTCCTTGTTAAATTTGTTAATAAGCATAGAATTCATTGGGACTTAAACATTGTTGTTTTTGCAATGAAACATCGATGTTTCGTTAGCCTTAGCATTGGCAATTAAGCAGGATAGTGCTGAAAAAATATTGGTGCGTCGCTGATGTTTTTGTAATGAAACATCAATGCACTTCTGCCCTCGACAAGCCGTATATAAAACATTGGTGCATCATCGGTGTTTTTGCACGAAAATATTGTTGTTTTTTTAAAAAACTTTAAACGGCCATAACTTTGGCTAGGAAACTTGGATTTATGCGTACAACCCCAATTCAGAAAGCTTGGGACGAGACGGGGGCAATGGCGCTTTGGAGTTACCCCCAAGAAGCCGATGGAATCATAATTGCAAAAAAAACGTTGTTTAGTGCCTCAAAAATTGAGTTAAAGTTTTTTATTATCGGTAGACACACAACGACCCGTTTGCGGCTAGTGACAGTGTCGTATGCAGGATGGTAAAAGTTAGAACTTGTATAAAAATTACTGATATGATGTTTAGTGTTCGCATGCGGCTAGTGAATTTAATTTCACAATAACCAACATCATAATATTGAGTATCTTTCATTTTGTATGTTCAAACAAGAAACAGTCCATGTGATATGAAAAAATTCCAATTATATTCAATTTCATCATAAAATTGAGAGAATTTGATTTGACAAGAACCAATATCCCAAATCTAGTTCCTTTTTAGATATGCTAATTAGCGTAATTTAATATAATTTCAAGTAATTTAGCGTATTTTAGTATAAATATGCTAATTATACATCAAAAGAAGTAATTTAACAAATATTAAAAACAAAATTCGAATTTTAATTGTTAAATTTTAGTATCTTGCTCTTCATATTGTCTCTCAAAATCTAAAAAAAAAAAAACCAAACCACCCCACAGTGGAGAGGTTCAGTATGCATAGTTGACCGCCCCACAGGGGGGCGGTTTGGTTGGAACAGTGGACCGCCCAACGGGAGAGCGGTTAGGGTAGTTTAAAAAAAAAAAACTCGAGAACAGATTTGATATTTTGTTATTTTCTGAGGGCATTAATAAAAAAACCGGAGTTCATGCACGACCGCACCGCCTTATTGCATTTTGATATATCACTGTTCAGAAAAACAAATTAAATTGTCAAATCAATGAGCAGCTAGCTATCCTTGACCTTGCATTTTATTTTTCCGATTGGAATTTGGCTAGCTGATATATAGCTCCCGCTGCACCACATGCACTCGTTCAGTCAGATATTTAGAAGTTTTCTTAGGCATTTTAGTTTTCTGATTGCATTTTTTTTTACCACCTGACTTAATATTAAATTAATTTGAAAATTTATAAGTAAGTATTTTTTTTAAGTTTTGACGGAGAAATTAGATATTTAGAAGTTTTTGAAGGTTGTGAAGGTTGTGAAAACAATTATCTTAAATTAAAATGAAAAATAAGAAATTTAAGTGTTTTGGTGGAAAAATAAATAATTTAGAATATTTCAATGGGATACCAACAGTTCTCTCAATTTTGTTTTTATGAGTGTAGCTATGGTACTATGCATTGCGTTGATTGGTTCAAACTATGAATAAATATGTTTGATCTTAAAATTTAAATAGTCGATTTGAACTGATCAACATGAACACCATATAAAAATGTATTTGCAAACAAAATTTTATATTTTTACAAACTTTTTAGATAGGTAGAAAATCACTTGATAACTTATATAAAAAATAGTAAAAAATCAGGTACATTTTTATACGGAGATCATGTTAAACGGTTAAAATAAATTGTTTTAATTTAGAAAAAATATTATTCTATAGGCTATGCATTGCACGATAGTCCCACTCTTTTTTATTTTTTTTATTATACTTCGGCAATTGATTTGTCCGCCCGTACCATTTATATTTTTAAATTTAAGAATTTTTTTCTCCTAGAGAAATTTTTCTTCATCCGGCCTTCATAAGAAATTAGTTGATCCCTAAATTTTTTGATAAGCACCTTCGTCTCCTATGCTATTTTTTTCTCACTAATTTGCTTTATCTAATGCTTCCCTCGTTTCTACTTTTTACATTTGTGTACGCACAAACTCAAAAGGTGTATTTCCAAATTTGGATAAAGGAGGTAAATGAGAGGAGGAAAAGAAATGGACGGAAAAATGAATGGACAAAAATAAAGAAAATTTCTATATTCACTATTTCAATTTGTTCTCTAGCTTCGAAGGGTAACAAACTCTCTTTTCGTCTACTTCTATTTTTCTCTTTTATAGACGGCATCTTCTCTCTCTCTCTCTCTCTTACTTTTTTTTGTCTCGTGTCACATGATATAAAATTTTTCATTTTTTTTAGCGAACTTTATGTAGGTTTTTAAGATAGTATATATAAAAGTGGAGTAGAATTGGGTGTTCTTAAGCACACCAAGTCTATTTGTGGGCTTAATTAAAAAAATTCATCGAATTGGTTTCAAGCGATGCATTCAAACCGTTGAAACCGATCTACTTCACGAGTGATTAGTTTACATGTCAAGTTTTTAAATTTTCAAACTAATTTAATATAAAGTCGAGTGGTAAAAAAATAATAAAAAATGAACACATTAAAATTAGCTTATAAACTATCTTGTTTTGATCGCTTGACTTTATACTAAATTAGTTCGAAAATTTATAAATTTGACATCTAAATGCATCACTCGTGAAGTAGATCGGTTTCAACAGTTTGGATACATCGTTTGAAGCCAATTCAATATGTTTTTGAATTAAGCTCACAAAGAGACTTGGTTAGCTTAAGAACACCCTAGTTCTACTCTATAAAAGTGCACTTGTGACTTCTAGTACAACATATACAAGGACTTTTCTCTCAAAAAATAAAAAATGACTTGTAGTCTCGAACATATATCAGTGAACTTGTGACTTCTAGTCTGAGCGCCCAATGACTTTTCTCTAAAAAAAATGACTTCTAATCTCTGTACATATATCACTGCACTTGTGACTTCTAATCTGAACGCCTAAGACTTTCCTCTAAAAAAAAGAGACTTCTAGTCTCGTACATGGAATCAGAGTAGGTCCGATGCCCATCGGACCTACCTTGGTTCGATGGGTGTGATGACCATTAGATTTGCATCAAGTTCGTGTGCTCTGTATCAAAATCTGTGCAAGTCTGTATCAATTTTCTGTGCATAGATCTTGATGCTAATTGTACGGTCCTAGAGCTAATTGAACCTAAATGTAGGTCCGATGGACCTACTCCTATCTCCTCGTACATATATCAGTGCACTTGTGACTTCTAGTCTGAATGCCTAAGGTCTTTTCTTGTAAAAAAAAAAAAAAAAAAAAACTTCTAGTCTCCTACATATATAAGAGCACTTGTGACTTCTAGTCTCAATGTCTAAGGACGTTCCTTTAAAAAAAAAAAGGACTTCTTTAGTCTCATACATATATTAGTGCATTTGTGACTTCTAGTCGGAATAGATTTTCTAGATAAATGAACTCAAGACAAAAATGTGTTCAATCTAGGAAAACAAACACATGCGTTGCACTTTGTGCTTTCGAATTTGGAGTATCCAAAAATTTATATATAGTCTTTTGAGTGAGGTTACCGTAATATATATATTACGGATAGATCCGTGTCACGGATTAATATTTAGAGTTTTAAAGTTTAAATAAGTGATTCAAATCATTACATATAATTTTTATATATAAAATGTACATGGAAAGTAAATTTCATATTTAAAAATTAAAAAACTGTTACATATAATTTTTATAATTTTGCCCTCTTCTAGATATTTGATTTGTAATTCGGATTAAATTTAGAGTTAAAATTAAAAAAATTCTTAAATTATGATTATTAATTAGAATTATAAGTTAGAGCATCAGAAATTACAAGTCAAAACATTGAAAAATATAAGTTAAAGTATTAATTTTTATTGAGTACTTAATTAGTTAATGAGTTTAAACTCAATTAGCTATTTAAACTTGATTTAGATATTTTTTTGTTCCTCTGACGAAAATTGTGAGTCCGCTCCTGTGACTGCCAACTATTGAGTCCAACATACAAATGATAAGTGGCACTTTATTTCTTCAACTTGAAGTTTTGAACAGATGCTTATCCCGTGTTGGATTGCTATTGACATCCAAAAATTTATCTAATTTTTCTTCTTTTTCATGACGAATGATAGAAAATTATATCTCAGCACTGTTTGCCAACGCGGTATTTACAATTTGAATTTCGTCACGATAAATAATTAATTTTGTATTCAACTTTAATTAAGAAATTTTCGAATGGAGTTTTCCGAGTACTTGTCTTCTACCAAAAAATAAAGCACATTAAGAGTTTGCTTTAGAAGGGATTACGCGAGGAAAATGAGGGAGATCGGAGGGAGATTGACACTGACTGCACTCGATCTGAAACAGTGAAGTTAAAACCTGTTTGAACAGCCGATTAATCGCCCGTTTAATCGTAGCCGGTGACTAAACTGTCACGAACAGCCTTGTCAGAGGGCTGTTTGCGGATAAAACCGATTAATCGTCTGTTTTCCATTTAAACGGTCCGATTAATTGTCAGTTTCTCGTTTATATGACCGATTAATTAGTAAATTTTTTTTGCATTTATCCGTTATATGTACTATACTTTGCCTTATCTTATCTAGATCTTTTTTATATTATAATTTCATGAAACGTTATTAACTAACAAGAAAAATAAGTTACAATAAATTTATCTAATAAATTTTATGAGTTCAATTTAAATTTTGAGTATGCACACATAATTTTCTTGAAAACGCAAAATTATCTGTAAATACTGATTTATTAGCTGTAAACTAATTAGTTGGTGCTATCATATCCGCCTGACAAATACATACTGTTATTTACAACATTAATCCAAAGTCAGCTAATTGCTTTATCACGATAAACTTGAAAGAAAAATAAACATAAGAGAAAAATAACATTGGTAAAATAACTTTATAACTTTAACAACTTTCTCATGGTCCCAAATCAGAGTGTAAGTAAAGTAACTTTCTTTCTCGTCCTTTTTGTTCTCAAACAGGAGTTAAAAACTATGCCGCTTAAGCAAAGCCAAAGGCGTTTCTGAAATCGCCAATGGCGATCCGAGTCCCCCACCCCATACACACCTCCTTCCTATCTATTTCCTCCATCTGAGCCAATGCTTCTGTCTGGTGGATCTGGCTACCGCTTTCGGTGCTTTCATCGTCGTTCGAGTCAGTGCTTCCATCTAGAAGATCTGGCCACCTTTTCTTGGTGCTTCCGCTTCGTGGATCTGGTCATCGCTCTTCGCATCGTCCTTTTGGAGATTTTTATTCTCCAAGACAAACGTTTCGCTTTTTCTTCTCTTCTCCTGAGCCCTTTGTTGTGTATTTTAGGTATTGGATTTTTGATCGATTTGATACACTTTTTCACTTTTAAATTTATAAAACCTTGATACACAATGATAAGTCGGTTGTAAACATACAACCTATCATTGTAGTAATTTAGGTGTCGATCCAAAGATAACGAGAAATATTACTTTTTACTAAATTAATTAATTCTGAAGAAGTGCAAAAAAAGTAAATGGGGAGGGGGGGAGTTTGTTGCAAATTGATTTGGTTGGGTTCAATACCCGAATGAGAGTTTAACTAAAGCAAAGCAATTTAAACAAACAAATAGAAGGAATTTTGTGATTCAAATAGATAGAAGTCTAGGAGTTATCGGCATACAATCTCTTGGTTTAAATCCACACTTAATTGGTTTCTAAATTCATGTTTGCAATGATGGAGTTTCTAAGCCTTAAATACCATTAAGGGTCACTTTGATGAATTAATGACGTGCCTAAACAATTCGGGTTTCATGATTAAGTTATTCACCCTAGCTATTTAGACCATAAGTATAGGTTAGCTTAGTTTACCCCTAAATACCGATACTTCACGATTAAGTCCTTCATACCAATATTCGGTTCAATTCTAGAGGTCCTAATTAAATAAAGGCTTCACGATTAAGTCATTCACCTCAATTCAACATTTGTTCCTTGTGGTTTCGGACTAAGAATTAGATCTGATCATTTCTAATCTCAAATTCTAGGGTTATTAATGTACATAATTTGGTACCATCAATTCTTGATCCAAATCTACTCAAGTTGATTAAATCTAAGCGGGACGCTAATTAACAAGCAACATAAATCACACAATTACATGAATAATAAAATCAACAAGAATAAACATGCAAACAAACAATCATCATAAAGAAAACCATCAAAGTAAGGTAGATTTTAACACAAGTTCATGTTTAAAGCCTAAGCCCTAGAGAGGAAATCTAGTCTCTCATGGGTGCGTTAACATTCATAAGAAATACAAGAGAAAACATGATAAAACTAAGAAAAACAAGAAAGAGAATAGAGTACACCAATCTCCTTGCTCGCTGCCCTCGTCTTCACGATGTTTCGCTCGAGCAACCCTCAATCCTTGCTCCAATCGCCTTGATTCACTCAGAAAAGGTAGAAGAGATGTATAGAATTTTCTACAATAAAAGCTAAAATAAAAAAATGTCTTCTCCTGCTGCCTCCCTGCCAATATATAGCAATTCTTGTGTCTTGGGAAGCAATCTCCCAGAATATGACATCAAATCTGAGAAGATATCGTGAAATAAGGCAAGATTGGCATTGGTGCGGCCTCCTGTGCGGCCCGCACAAAATGGGAAATTGGCTGGATTTTGCAAAGGAAGAGGGTTTGTGCGGCCCGCATAAAATGGTTGTACAGGCCGCAGAACTCTCGGGTAGAATTGGAGACTTCTTGATTTTAATTTTGGAATTCTTTTTCAGTCGAATTTATCTCTGTGCGGCCTGCACCAGCTTGTATTTTGCTCCATTTGCTCGATTTCTGTAATTTAAACAAGGTAAAGACAATAACTTGGTTCTTTGGTGCATTCTATACTAAACTAAGCTAAATCAAGGAATTTGGCACAGTATTGGAGGTGAAACCCTAACCGAAAGTATATATAATTAAGGCTTATCATTCATCTTGCTCTCTTTGACAATGAAAGAGTGGGTGGAACGAGTTGTACATATAGTTACTTTATATGTTGTTTGTGTTTGTGCTGGGGTTTGTTTATGTGCTCTCTTTCTTCTCCTCTTCTCCCTCTATTTTCTGCTTTCTACACTAGTAGCTCTTCATTGGAACCTTTGAGTGGTGACTGTCTCGGTCTGATTGATTCAGTTCTGGGTCTGATTTGATTCAGTGTCTCCATTGGAACTTCTAAGTGGTGACGTCCTGGCCCGGTTGATTCAGTTCTTGGTCTGATTTGATTCAGTGTCTTTTACGATGAAGTTTACCAGCAAAATAACTATGCGCAAGGATGACAAAAATTGTGTTTACAAGATGCATATACCACTGTGCATTTTTAGTTTGTTTACAACTGAGTATTTTTTAAGACATTTGTTGTCTAATTTAATGCCGACATTTTTAAAAATACCCTAAGTTAATCACAAATTATTAAAAATACCCACGGTCCCCTTTTTTTTATTAAAAATACCCATACCGGCCAATAATTGGCCGGTTCTGATTAAAATTCCCGACCGGCCAATTATTGGCCGGTTCCGTGAATTTTTTTTTTATATAGAGAAAAATTACTAAAATGCTGAAATGAAATCTAACACAAAAAAATCGAATTGTTTTTTTAAATATTTGTTAGAAAATACGTTACGAATAGGACTGATTTTGTGCTAAAATACGGTAAATTACAATAATTATGCTAAAATACGGTAAATTACAATAATTATGCTAAAATACGGTAAATTTACTAAAATGCTGAAATTACAATAATTATGTAGAATTATGCTAAAATATGGTAAATTACGCTAAATTACGTATGAATAGGGCCGATTTTGTGCCATCTTTCATAAAACATAAAAAATAGTAAAAAAATTCCAAAAAATAATAAAAATTGGTATTCTACAAGTTCATTATGTAACTAATTTACTGAGCTACGTAGATTGGAGAATAGAAATGAAAATCTTAATCGGAAACTTCAACTGAAGTTTTGAGGCTCTTTCCTTTGTTTTTTGGCGATTCTGAATTTAGAAAATTGGCAAAGCAAGTCCGGACGCATGCGCATTTTCTCAAGCTTTCCGAAAAGTGGTCATTTGCTGAAATCGGACACTCGAGCGCCGTTTTATGACCGTTTGAAGTTTCGTCGTTGTTTTTCCCCTTCTCAGTAAAGATATCATCCCTATTCGTACGTAATTTAGCGTACTTTACCGTATTCTAGCATAATTCTACATAATTATTGTAATTTACTGTAATTCAGCATAAATCAAGTAATTTAGCGTGTTTTAGTATAAATATGCTAATTATATATAAAAAATGTAATCTAGCAAATATTTAAAAATAAATTCTATTTTTTAGTGTTATATTTCAGCATTTTAGCTATTTGTCTCTTAAAAAAAAGTTAACATAATTTAAAGTAATCTAGTGTCAATCAGCATAAATTAACATAATTTCAAGTAATTTAGCGTATTTTAGTATATATATGCTATCAAAAAAAGTAATATAACAAATATTTAAAAAAACAATTCGATTTTTTTGTGTTAGATTTCATTTCAGCATTTTAGTAATTTTTCTCTAAAAAAAAAAAAAAAAAAAAAAAAAAATCACGGAACCGGCCAATAATTGGCCGGTCGGGAATTTTAATCAGAACCGGCCAATTATTGGCCGGTATGGGTATTTTTAATAAAAAAAGGAGACCGTGGATATTTTTAA
The DNA here is from genome assembly GCA_025461125.1 of Carex kokanica. NCBI lineage: Eukaryota > Viridiplantae > Streptophyta > Magnoliopsida > Poales > Cyperaceae > Carex > Carex kokanica. Next base: position 474,823 of record JAJGRX010000867.1, on the reverse strand, counting down.
TAATTTGTGATTAACTTAGGGTATTTTTAAAAATGTCGGAATTTAATGTAACAGCTGCGTCATTTTAAATTAATAAAATCGCTACGGCTTTTACTGCAAAAAAAACCGGAGTTAAAAACTGAGTAAAAATCTGATGACAAGCGGACAAATTTGTAAAAGGAGACAAAGAAGCCACGTAAGCACGTCATAATCCTAAATAACAGAAGTTTAGGGAAAAAAAAACACTGGACTTGATTACAAATTTCCAAGACCCTTTATATTGAAACAGTTCTCTCTACCGCGTTTATCCTATTAAATCTTCAAATCAACGAACGAAAGAATAATAAATTACTTCCCTTCACGTCGTTGCTGTTGATTTGGTACCGCGAAATTTCTTGCAACCTCTATCCCTACGCTCTCTCTCGTCCATTTTGGGTTCTGTGGTTGTTGGTGTGTTATCTATATATCTCTACATATAGTCTTCCCTTGGAGCAGGCTCGAAAGAATCTCAGATTTTGAATGAAGTTTGCATCTTTTGTTTCTTTATTCGTTCAATTATTTCTCAATTCGCGCAAGAAATTACAAAAAGCAAAAATTGGCTCTTGGCCGGTGCTGAGTTGACCCGACCCGCATTAAATTCGGCGCGAAAGAGGCGACCTTGCCATTTATAATACACTCATTTTCACTAATCCCGTGTCTTCTCGAATCTCCGCCTTTTATCTCTTAAACATTTCTCTTTCACTTTCCCTTTTCTCTCTACCTCGATTTGCTCGCTTGTTTTGCGTGAAATGCGGTTACAGGAAGCGAACTGAGGTCAGAAGAGCGAGAGCACTCAAGAGGTTTACAAATCTATCGAGGTGAGTTTCTCTCGTTTTCTTTCTGACATGCAATACTTTTGTAACAGATGATTCGATTTTAAGGTGCCTTGTTAATGTAACTAGGTTTAGCGTTACTAGGGAAAATGACTTCGCCTGTTCTTGCGAGAAAGGGACGCCACAGGCAGCGCTACGACCATGAGAATTATCGACTTGTTGCGGGGTAATTTTGCATATTTCATCTTGTCGACTCCTCTTTCTTTTGAAATTTCTTCGCTTTTATCTACCATAGATGTGAAAAGATATTAACAGCTACTCAAGTTTGAATCTTCGTTCCAATTATTGTAAAGCGATGTGTTCCCAAAAGGTTTTATCCACTCGCTAGTTTAAAGAATAGAGTATTCGTGCTGTTTGACATATCCATACAAAATAGCATTCTATTGTGTTCTGTATGAAAAAGAAAAGGAATGAAACAAAGATTAGTGTTAGAAAAAGAAATGACTAGTAAACCTAATTGGCACTTGACAGCTTCTGTCAAGAATTAATAAAAAAAAAAAAACCTAATTGACTGGTTTCTGCTGAGTTGTTCTACGAATCTAGATATCATACATTCATAAATCTAGCATGAGCTACTATGATGCCCAAATTTGTGGAATCCACAAGTACTTTTATCATATTTTTAATACCTTTCATTTACTTTTGCGGAAAGCAGATGTATTCCCTATAAATTAAAGGAAGGGATGTGCAGTTTAATTGATCGGTTAGAAGTGCTTATGATTTCTACTCCAAATAGGCACGATCTTGTTTTTCCAAAGGTATGAGAAGAAAATAATTATAAATTTATCTTTTTTCATATACAGTACAAATTTATTAATTTGTATTATTCTTTGATTTTGTTCACTTAAAGGGGGGGTGGGAAAATGATGAGACCATCTACGAAGCAGCATGTCGAGAGGCCTTGGAAGAAGCTGGCATAAAGGGGATTATCGATGTAACATTCTGGCCCTTTTTTAATTTTTTTTTTCAAATTAAATGTTTCCCTTTTTTACTTTAGGTTGCAATAGCGACTAATTAATTTCAAATATTTTAAGCATTCGAAAGTAAAATGTTAATAGAAAAGATTTTGAGGTCTGACTTGATGAAATACTGACATCAGGGGAGGGGGGGAGAGAGCGAGTGAGAGATTTGAATATTATTATTTATTTTTGTTTTTTGGTATCATTAATATATCTACTGAAATATTCTCTTCAGAATGCACAGCGAGTATGTTAATTAATTGTAATTTAGTCGCTCCATCTCAAGTAAGATAATTTAATTTGAGTCTAGGTCAACTCATACTCTGTTTTATGATTGGATGTATGGTTGCATGTGTGGCAGAAATAATGTGCATGTGGCATGTCTCCTGTGCATCTAGCTCTCTTAACTACCTGTGCTCTTACTGGTAGTTGGGAGATGCTTGCAGTTATCATAGTAACCTACCAGTCACGCCTGTCCTGCAAAAATACTGGTACCTATTGGTTCATGCCAGCCTACTGCCAAACCCATATAAGTCAAATTGATAACTTGAGAAATAGCCCTTCTCTCTCCTCTTTATATCATGGCACTATTTTTGGTGCCATACCAGTTAGGTCAAGTTATAATTTCCTATGAAGAATACTAGAAGGACAGTTACTTGAAACATAAAATTAGCTTGAAAGTTTAGAATGACATGTGATTTTACTAATTATTGGGGGTGTAAACAGAAAAGGAGCTTGGGAGAATGGGTCTTTAGGAGCAAGAGTAGTGAGATGAACTGCAGCCCCACTAGTGCATGTAAAGGTCAAGTCTTTGCACTGGAGGTCACTGACGAACTTGACTCCTGGGCTGAACAATCCAGTCATATTAGGCGATGGGTATATTTAGAAATCTTCCCTTTATTTATCTATTTGTATTATTTCCTACTTTGGCCTTGCCTTTGTTTTATACATTATGTGAGGTTTTGATCAAATGATAGTGCTCAGACCATAGTGGCTGAATAAAGAAAAAAAAATGAAATTCATAGCACTATGGAATTACGGTACCTGACACTATTGTTTTTTGTGCGAAGTGCCTTTATGTTTCCAAATATACAAGAAGGTTACTGGTGCACTTATTGATAAAATTTAAGCAGGGAGCAATAAAATTGCTTATTTTGTTGCCTTATAGCTATGCCATTACATTACCTTACCTGTCTGGTTTTTATTGAGCAGGTACCAGTAATGGATGCATATGGCTTATGCCGGTATGATTGGATGAGGGAAGCTCTTGATTCATTTTTAGATCTCCTTTCTGGCCAAAAAATTACTGTTACTTCTGATGCCTCTGCTGCTCCAACAAATCAAGATGTAACACCTCCACAAGACCTAACTACTACTGATCGATCAACCATGTGCATGATTCAATTACCTACCTCTACTGAGAGGGCAATAGCTTTATTCTGATTGCCCCTCCCAATCTTACAAAATTTAAGATTCTCATCAATGCCTTTTTTTTTTGTAACCCTTGTTAGTTTCTTGTGCCTTAAGCTCTGTCAGGACTCCTGATCCCAGGTGTTTTCGTGATTTAGGTATTGGTTGAAAACTGAAAAAAGAACATATAAAAAGGGGCTTGGAATTATTATGAGAAGCCTAAAGTTTGATCAATCCAATCCAACGGCTGTTATTAGGAGTTTTTAGTTGTTATTGTTATTATTGTATCAACAAACTTCTCTTCTTTGTAATATATAATATGTGCACAAGGCACAAGTCTTGCGCCAAGCATGCTGTTTTGTTGTTTCTTATCTCCATTGCACATTCTCTGATGATGGATGGGTTTCACTTGCTTGTGCAATGCAAGTCAAAATGCACGGTGCAGTTTCTATCCATTTTAGGAAGGTATACTTTGGTTTCGTGTTGCTTTTCTCTAAGTATGTTTATTGTGCTTTTGCTTTGAGCACATTTTGTTTACAAGGATACTTATTTCCAATTTCCAGCGTTGAAAATTAATGTTAAAGAAGATTGTTTCTTAACAAGAAATTTGATTATATACTGGGATAACGCATGAGGTGCTTTTCTAGACCAAGGTGAAATGGTGAGTTTGATTTTCTGATTATTTAAAACAAAATAAAAAAAATTGAGTTCTTTCATTTTTTTTTTTCTTCCAGGAATACTGTTCCTATTTTATGCTTACTTGCCCGTCTCATGGAGCAGGCTTGGCCCAGCTAAAACACAATATGAAATTTGATAACAAACTTGGTCCAAATATCCAAACACTGGATAATATTTGAGAAGGTAATAGGCTCAAAACTGATAAAAATTTGTAACATGGCCCAATTTATCTAACGGCTGTCATTTATTCGAATGTTTTCATGCTTAATAAAATGGGTTTTGACGTTACCTTTTCCAGTGAAATATGGTAAAGAATAATATTAAACCACACTTAAAAAATAAGGGTATTTTAGTCTTTTAGTTTGTTTCCACACATTAATGGATTCTGATATTGAATTCCACTACTCGATCACTTCCTTTTTCCTATTGAAGGAAGTTTCTGAGAGTCGACCAATTGGGACATGACTGGGTTTGCCAACTGGTAACCGGTGCACTGATTTTGTCAGTTCAGATGTTGTGATGATTTTGAGTCTCATCTGGTTAACATGGAATTCTACATTACATGTATGCTTCATGTATAATTAGATCAGAAAACTGAAACCTCTTATTGACCTTTCAAGATGAATAGAACTGATTGAAATTCATGCATATTGTTAGAGTGGAAATATATGAAATTGTTAATTTTATATAAATGTAAATACAGGAACTAAGGATATCACTTTTCGGGCGGATAAGTTGATTGAAATATGTTTTGTAGCTAAATATTTATCCTTTAAGATAATACTTGTTCTTTATGAAATAATCATTTTTCTCCTTGAAAGAACAAAGGTTAGTTGAAATATAAGCTACAAGCACCAGAACAACAATTGAAAGTAATTAACGGCTGTGAAGACATTTCTTTAACTACTGTATCACTGGTAACACCAGAAAATGCATTGGTATACCTAGTAATTTTACTGGTACGGCTAAAGAATCGATTGGAATTGCCTGTAGTAAATTGTTTGTATATGAAAAGCACTAGAGTATCGTGCAGCCACTGGTACAGCAGCTAGTATGGGGATTGGTACGGGTATACTAAGGGTGTTGGTACCGTTAAATCTGTTGGTTCTCTGGTAAACCTCACTGATTTTTCTGGTAAATCATCTAGTAAAGGAACAAAAAGAACATAAAAACGAAAATAAAAGGATGATAAGGGCACTAATAAACAGTTTCTACTGGAGAAAGAGATCATTAAAATTATAGATTTAAGGAATGAGAAAAAAATGTGAATACTTTACTTTTACTGCATGTGATTTTGTACTTAAATGGAGGTAAAGATTTTAACGTAGGTCTTGACTTCATGTAGCGCACAGACTATAGAATCAAAACAGCACCAGGGGTGGAGGGATGTACCAGCAAAGGGTGCTAAGAAAACCCCCCTTCCCCCCAATGAATTGAAAATTTTCAATTTTATCTTTTAAAAGTTCTAATTTTTACAAAAAATAATAATATTAGCCCTCCTAATATAATAAAATTACATGACACTAACTTATTCAGACTCCCATTTCAATTTTATGGTTTTGTTTCTGAACAACGCTACATATGGTTCGTGCACTGCACAAAGCTTTAAAAAATCTTTACCCAAGTTAGCATCCATACCATTATAAGCTTTAAAAAAAAATTCTCTAAATACTTTCATTATAAGATTTTAAATTATTCATCAATAAAAAACTATTCATACATAAAATCAAAAGTTAAAAATAGTACAACTAACTGTTCACCATCGATTAGAATATCCAATCCGGACTCACCTAATACGATTAAGACATAATTAATGAATGGAATGAGTCATTGAGCTCAGAAAGGTCTTCCTCGAAAGGCTACAAGGGAGAAGGCGACATTTGGCATGCACTCTTGTAATTCTCTATCTTTTCTCATGTCATACATTATTTTTTTTTTCTCCAAAAAAAGGGGTGCACATGGGTGGGTTCTTGGCCTTTCTACAAGAAATCATCCAAGTCAATACTCTTACCTTTATTTTTATCTATGTAATGCACATGGAGAAAGAGGATGCAGATAAAACTAGTATATGTAATTAGCATAGCAATATATATAGCATAAACATTGGGGGGATATATTAACCTTTTTTTTACCAATGCATCCTTGCATGTACATCATTTTATGGGACTTTGTTGGATCCTTATGTCGCTTTGGTTTCTGCAAATGGTGGACTATGACTTGTATATTTTAGTCTCCCTCCCGTTGAAAAACAAAACAAATTTAAAAATCAGCTTTTGGGTATATTGGCAAAAACTAACACCTTCTGTGTAGGAGTTTGAGTTCAAAAACAAATATAGTCAGGGGCGGACCCAGTGTATTCCAGGGAGGCAGCTGTCCCCCTGGATTTTGAGTTTTAGTGGAGATTTATCGGTTCCGACCGACTTTGTCCTCTTCTGAAATTTTTTTGCCCCCCTCTGGACGTTTGATTTGTAATTCGAGTTAAATTTAGAGTTAAAATTGAAATAAATTTGTTGAATTTTGATTGGTAATTAGAATTATAAGTCAGAGAATCAGAAATTACAAGTCAAAGCATTGGAAAGTATAAGTTAAAGCATTGTTTTTTATCGAGTACCAAATTAGTTAATGGATTTAAACTCAATTAGATATTTAAACCCGATTCGATATTTTTTTACTCCCCTGATGAAAATCCTGAATCCGCCCCTGAATATGAATATAGTCCTTGTAAAACATTGAAATTTGAAAGACTATACCTTCATCTTTCTCGTTCAAAAAATAAAAAATTCAAAACAAATTTAGCTGTTATCGGACAGTGAAAATAGGAATCCGATATGCTTCCTTTCGATTTGTAGGTGATTTGGCCGCTTTATCAACGTACAGTGATGGAACTTGACATGCCTTCTCTGTTAATTTTACACATCATGTCATGTCATGTGCTCGAGCCGATGTGTTTGTCACGTCAGGTATTTAGAACATTAAGTACAAAGAATCTCAAACTAAAAGTAAATTGCTGCTATCAGCGTTTTAAAATGCAGTGTACATTATTGCTTAATGCAATATGCAATTCTGCATATCCTCATGCTGTACAAAATCACATGTATAAGAATATGCATCACATCTTAATTTGATAGTATTTATATATTTTTTCAAAGTTTTCATCTAAACAGACATCTAGAATGAAAATTTAACTCTATTGCTGAGTAAATCTAAGATATACTAGTGTATTCTTGTATTTTATTGTTTTCAACTTAAACTTTCTAGAGAATTCTATTTCAAGCGTAAATTTTGAAACTTCATTTAGAACATATATATATCTTTGGCTAATATCAAAACGTTTGTTTCAAGCTTTGGTGCAACCAATTGGTTTTCCGATTTTCAAAGTTCAAACAGTTGATCCAAACTGTTAGATGTGATATCTATATTAAAATATGCTTGGAAACCAAATTTTATATTTTTTGGAATTTTTTTACTATTTATTAAGTCAGTTTTAAAATCGCTGATTTTAATAAACAGTGAATATTTTTTGAATTATTGAAAACAACGATTTTAAAACTGACTTAATAAATAGTAAAAAAATTTCAAAAAATGTAAAATTTGATCTCCAAACACATTTTAATATAGATTGAATGTTGAGCAGTTTGGATCGACTGTTTGGACTTTGAAAATGTAAAAATCTAAGCGTTTGTTCCACGACCTGGGAACAAACGTTTTGATATTAGCCAACCTCTATCTATATTGCATACTGTTTATGTTGTGCAGTGATCAACCGGCAAATATATTAAAAACCATCTTTTACAATATTAACTATATTCTTTTACATCGGTAGGAACTGTTAAAATGCGAATTTGAATACTTCATGATATTAAAAACGCGATGTACGGTGAGAAATAGATCATATTTAAACGCTTGGAGGTTATAGATCATAGCTAGTGCTCATTTAGATTATTGTCCCCTTTCGAGAAAGATTGACAATAAGAACAAAGCATTATCGGCCACATGCAACCCAATAGCTAGGTCAATTGACTCTTTCATATTATTTATGATAATCCTATTTAATTCAAGAAAGCCACGGTTGATCAGATCCTCTGCGGTCTCGTTCAAAAATAATCGGTGTGTCATTCTATATGCAACTAGAGGGACATTGACCATAGTACTTTAAACCTCTTCATTGTATGTTTTTGTTATATCTCATTGCATATATAAGGTAAAATTTTCTGTTGAGTTTGAAGGGTAGTCATAATTTGCACTAATTAATATTGAATTTGAATGTGGTATTCATTAGTATGCATGCAGAAGATATCTTTGAAATCAAACCTTGTAAAAGTACTATTTTCTGCACGCACTATTTTAAATTTTGAAAAAAAAAATACTTGACACTCAAGCAAAAAATAAAAAATAAAAAATAATAATAATTGACACTCCTGCTATAACTTTGACATTAATAATTGACACTTACATGTTTACCATATTACTCTTTTAATTCCTGATTGTTTATAGGAAAAAGTTTCAACAGTGAAACTTATCCAATATGACACATTTTCTTTATACCTTGAAATAAAAAAATATAATGCCAAAAGCATAGCTAAGAAACTTATTTGCTACTTATGCCTCATGTAGCATTTAAACATGATATAAGCGTTGGTGACTTGGGACGCAATAATGCAAAAAAAAAAACTGTACATCTTTTTTGGTGTTCTTATTATTTGATCACCTATACCTAAAAAAGAGGCGGGGAAGAAAAAGTAGAGAGACATTTTTTTTTTTCTTTTCCAATGTGTCCGTATTCCGTAGGCAATAAATATTTTATGCATAAAGATATTGACAGTGTTGTTTTGATTTCATGCGGCATACATGCAATAAAATCAAAATAATAATAAAAAAATATAAGTTGTACCTGCATGAAGTTAAAACAGTGTTGTGAGTATTTTTGCTCCATTTTACGAGGGATCCGTATCCTCCCAGGTACTTGACTCAAGCAAATTGAAACGGACGCCCAGATTAAATCTATCTGGGCCAAATTCAATCCAGTGCCTATGGAGATTGTAGGAGGTCTGTTTTGAGATTCATGCCATGTTAAAAGAACCGTCCGATCGTAATTGTCTTCGGTCAAGTAATCTGAGGTGATGTGAATTCTCCTACGAGGGGTAAAAAGGCCTTAAAGAAGACCTTTATGAAGAACAGGAGTAAAGAATTCTTGATTCCTAATTGGAAGGTTTCTGTTTTTCCTTCTGATGCATGTTCAGTATGTCACTGAACAAGAGAAAAATGAAATGAATAAATTTTATTACTTCGGTTTAATTTTGTAAAAGGGAAGGGGCTCATGGGACTAATCATTGATTAGGGCCCAAATTGGAAGAACATAAAAGAGGGTATCATAATCTTCCAACTTAGGAGCTAAAATATGAATACGGATTATTCTTTCCATGATAGGCATTCAAAGTCCAAACTGTTATATTATATATTGAACCTAATCTTTTGGTTCTAACTGCTAAGCTAAGCTAGCCCCTTGGACCAGATGACTAACTTCAGTTATCAAATTATTATAACTTGGTTTTATATGAAATGGCCAGTATTCAAATAAATTAACCACTAGCTAGCTAGGAGCCTAGCACTAGTAATGTTCCATTGCACTAGTTATGTATAGTTAGCAAGGTTATTTGGATTGACACTGAAAATGGCGGTGCTAGTTCACTCGCTGCATTCAGTTAATATAAGATAATTTTTTTCATGAGGGCTCAAATGTCTCATTACTTTACATTGCTTCATGTTCTAATCGTACTCCAACATCTTTATCTTCAATTTCAAAGTTCAAAGAAAAGATCTGAATCGCTCAACATGATATCAATGTTAAAATATACTTAGAGATTAAATTTTATATTTTTTTGAAATTTTTTTTACTATTTTTTAAGATAGGTACAAAATCACTGTTTTTCACAAAATTGTGGACCATCTAAAAACAGTGATTTTGTACCTATCTTAAAAAATATAAAATTTGGTCTCCAATTATATTTTAACGTGGATATTATGTTGAGCAGTTCAGATATTTTGTTTGAACTTTGAAATTGAAGACAAAGATGTTGAAATACGATTAGAGCATAAAGCAATGAGGCATTTGAGCCCTCCTCTTTTTTCATATATTTTGCCATTTTAACTCTATAATTTGTGTTATATGAAATTAAAAACAGTATTGTCAATATCTTTATCCTAGAGAGAGAGCATGACAACATGCGACTCAATCCCAACCTTTATTGAGGAACATAAGCAAAAATATTTAAATGAGATTAGCAATGTGAATCCCTAAGAAAGTATTGTTTTAATTTGTTACTTTCAAAAATACGGATGTCATTGCCATAAAATATTCTTAAGAATTTAATTAGGGTTAATTATGTATTTCTCTATAATTTAAATAAAATATGTAAAAATTAGTTTTATTTTTCTTGAGAAAAATAAGGGTCAGTTGATTCCAATATTCCTCACTTGTGTCTGTTACCGCAAGGGCGTAGAAAGAAAATTATAATGATATAAAATAAATCTTAATTTTTCTAAAGTGAGGCGTAAAGTTACTTTTTTTAAGTACAAAAATTGGTTTATTTTTTCTCCACCAAAACACAAAAGAAATTTAAACAAAGAAGTTAAATCATTTATTTGAGTTATAACAAGTAGACAAGCGAACGCATTAATTATTGTTTGAGATGCCGGCATAAGACTAATTAAATCCTTAATACATTATAGAATTTGTTTCTGGTTTTGTTTTTTTTTTCTTTATTATTTTTTAAGCATATTTCTGTTGTTAGATACTTCCCTAACAACCTTATAAGATAAATGAAAAAGAGAACGAGGTAATGGTGGTAGAACAGTACCTGTAGATGTCTCTGAGACTTACATGGAAATGTTGTGCAATTTAAAATGTCCCAATATTTGTTTATAACAGTCAATTAATTATTAGGAAATATGAAAACTGCATGAGGTTACCTAAAAATAAAAACAAAATAATAAAATAAGCTGACAATAAATTAATGAAAAGAAATATAAGTTTGTGGACTGTGAGATATTCACAATCTATCACTGACAATAGGAATCGTATCTATGAATATATTTAATTAATTAATTAATTAATTGATGGATGCTTCACGTTAAACCCAATCATCTGTTCTGTTCACTGAGGCATACAAACTACTCTTCTTGTTTTAAATTCAAAAGCAAACGGCCATAACCACCATTTATCATTATAAATACAACTCAATTAAATAACTAATTTTTGTTTGATTACCCCTTAATTCCTCCATGCTTCCGTTATGATTTGTTAAAAAAAAGGTAACATGGGTGAAGAACATATTCCTTCTAATGCACTATACAAGCACAACATAAAAATTTATTTCGGTTCCTGAAATGCCATTCGGTATTCTAGAACTTGAATTTGAATCAACTCTATGGAAAACCCATATTTGACTATACTTTTTTAAGTGTTAAAATGTTAAAGGTAAGTAGCTAGGGTTTATGAAATCAAATGATATTTTCACTGCATTAAAGAAACAGGTAAAATGCATGACAAATGCATTAAGCAAGAACAAAGAAACAGATACAATTATACATAATTATAACTTCCTAGGACAAGTTATAAAAATAAAAGTCATGTCTAACACAATTTGTTAAGTAAACTCCGTCTGAGAAGTAACAAGCCCGCTGAGATTTATGAAAAAAAAAAGTGTTTCAACTCTTCTTTTAAAAAGGAAAAAAAAATCAACAAGTCATAATTAAAAAAATTAAGCTTAAAAAAATATTATATAAATGGACCTGAACACAAAAACCAAACTTTGGTCTACGAGCGCAGAGTAAGTCCGATGAGCATCCAAGCTGTCTGATACACTTTAAAATTCTTGTGCGCGAATCTTAGAGCTGGAGGACGCGAATCTTAAAGTGTATCGGACCCAATAGTAAGTCCAAAACCCATCAAACCTATACTATTCTCTTGGTCTACAACAACCTCTGTATAAGAGATTGTGGATTTGAAATTCCGATAATTTTTTTTTCATAAACATTAAATAAAAGTTAGGAGACTAAACATCTATATTTCTACCTAAAAAGTACCTGAACATATTTTCTTAAAATGACTTGATATAAACATCTATATATTGCATAATAAGGACTAGGCCTCCATTTTTTTTATCATGCCACATAAACTACACTCTCATATATATATATATATAGAGTGATGCTACGATGCTTTGGGAAGTAAATATGGTGTTTTACTTCCTGCTCATATCTTCATTTTCAAAGTTCAAACAGTTGATCCGAATTTCTCAACATGATCTTTATATTGATATGTACTTGGAGATCAAATTTTACATTTGTGGGAAATTTTTACTATTTTGTTAGAATTTTTGAAAATCAGTGTTTTTATGAATTTTTTTATTATTTTTTTATTTAATGAAAAGCTATGATTTTCAAAAATTCTAACAAAATGGTAAAATTTTTCTAAAAAAATGTAAAATTTGGTCTCCAAGCACATATCAATATGAAGATCATGTTGAGAAGTTCGGATCGACTGTTTAAACTTTAAAAATAGAGATATGAGCGGGAAGTAAAACACTCACTTTACTTCTCAAAACATGATAGCCTCTATATATAGAGAGAGAGAGAGAGTTGGGCTAACTTACTTTGTAAATTAAAGAGGGTGTTTTACTTTGTTCTCATATCTTCATTTTCAAAGTTCAAATAGTCGATTCGAACATTCTAACATGATCTTCATATTAAAATGTACTTGGAGACCAAATTTTATATTTTTTGAATTTTTTTACTATTTTTTAGAATTTTTGAAAATCACAGCTTTTCTGAATTTATTATTATTTTTTATTTACTGAAAAGCTGTGATTTTAAAAAATTCTAAAAAAAATAGTAAAAATCTCCAAAAAATGTAAAATTTGGTCTACAAGTGTTGGAAGGTTCAAATCGACTATTTAAACTTTGAAAATAAAAATATGAGCGCAAAGTCAAACACCCTCTTTAATTTCCAAAGCAAGTTAGCCCAACTCTCTCTCTCTCTATATATATAAAATTTGGCTAACTTGCTTTGGGAATTAAAGATGGTGTTTTACTTTGCGCTCATATCTTCATTTTCAAAGTTCAAATAGTCGATTCGAACCTTCCAACATGATCTTCATATTAAAATGTGCTTGGAGACCAAATTTTATATTTTTTGAAATTTTTTTACTATTTTTTCAGAATTTTTGAAAATCACAACTTTTCAATAAATAAAAAATAATAAAAAATTCAGCAAAGTGATGATTTTTAAAAATTCTGAAAAAATAGTAAAAAAATGTAAAATTTGGTCTCCAAGCACATTTTAATACGAAGAACATGTTGAAAGGTTTGAATCGACTATTTAAACTTTGAAAATGAAGATATGAGCACAAAGTAAAACACCCCTTTAATTCTCAAAGCAAGTTAGCTCATCTCTCTCTCTATATATATACATATATACACACACACACACATATCTGATTTTGCTCTCACTTTGTATTTATCTTAATTAAATAGCTCTTTTGTTATTGTTTTCTCTTCTCATTTAAAAGATATATGTGTTTATAATATGCAAGGTGTAATTTAAGTGTTATATCAAATGCAAGTCTTTTGTATTTTTCTATATGAATTACAATGCGATTAATCTTGTTGTTTATATTTATAAACATCTTTAATATTATGAAAAAGACATTTCTTACCTTAAAATTAGAAAAAAAATTAAATATTTTGACAATTCATATAGCAATTGCACTTAACATCAGTAAGAATAAGATAATTTCTTGATCATTCAGCAATAATGAGAGGAAAAGACCAATCAAATGACTCATTTCTTTGTGATATTCATTGGCTATTTGGCTTATACAAAAATGAAGATAAAGAAGATATATAAAGTAACGAACATTAAAAGGAATTGAATAAATGTTGTACCAACATTAAAGAAACTAAAAGTGGGCTAATATTTTTGTTTGGTACAATGAATCAATGATTATTGTTGTGTGATCAGAGGTCTGATGGCCTTTTCATGTGCCAAAGCTTTAATTCATATACTTTGCCAAATTTTAACAAAATGGAAATTTCCATGATTTAAGTTAAGAGCACATGCCCATCATTTATGTGAACCCAACTAATCATGTGATGCACTTGGGTTTTTCTCTTCTCCTTAGGAATCCGGATCATCTGTGGCGGTAACGAAACGTAATAGTGTGTTGCACCTACCGACACACCTCTTCTTTTTAGTTCTTGTGGCACCCACCAGTCAAAAACATGACAACACCGAATGCTGCTTCTGAAATCTCTCTAAGAGATCTCATGTGGTGTTCTTAATACCTCTCCTAATCATTTTAAAGCACCTCTTTTTTATTTCCCCTTTCCTTTTTCTTTTTGTAGAAGCCTTCTATTGCATGAGAGAACAATCATAGGTCTGGAAAGATTGCATCATTTCATCACTCATTGGCCTCCAAATGCGACGCTCAAGCTCACAGTAGGTACATTATCGTTTATTCTTTATTCCAAGATTGGATTTTGTTCTTCTAAGCAAAAGGACCATCATTACTCATTAGAGAAAAGAACACAGAAAAATACACTGAATCACAAATTTTTTGTGTTTTTGAGGGTCCCTATTCGCTGATACCGTCAGAGGAAATTGCAGCAAATGACAGTCAACATTCAAGAGTTGTTTGGTCAAACTTTGATGCTAAATGGGTCCCTCTTAAAATAAACATAGGTGCATTTTAAATTTTATTTAACTGCGGAAAATTAATTAATTTGAGCTGCCCAGCATTCCGTGTGTGTATATATATCCACAGAGTGATGCAACGGTGCTTTAGAAAGTAAAGACTGTGTTTTACTTTCCGCTCATATTTTTATTTTCAAAGTTTAAATAGTCAAACCGAATTTCTCAACATGATCTTCATATTGAAATGTACTTCGAGACCAAATTTTACATTTTTTGGAAATTTTTTTACTATTTTTTTAGAATTTTTGAAAAATATTGTTTTTCTGAATTTTTTATTATTATTTTATTTAATGAAAAGCTGTGATTTTTAAAAATTCTAAATAAATAGTAAAAAAATGAAAAAAAATGAAAAATTTGGTCTCCAAGCACATTTTAATAATGTTCGAATCAACTGTTTGAACTTTAGAAATAGAGATATGAGCGGGAAGTAAAACACCCTCTTTACTTCCCAAAACATGATAGCCTACCTCTCTCTCTCTCTATATATATATAGGCTGGGTAATATCAAAATATTTGTTCCGGAGCCATGGTGCAACCAATTGGTTTTCCAACTTTCAAAGTCCAAACGGTCAATCCAAATAGTTAGATGTGATCTCTATATTAAAATGTACTTGGAGACCAAATTTTACATTTTTTTGAATTTTTTTTTTTACTAATTATTAAGTCAGTTTTAAAATCGCTGATTTTAATAATCAGTGAAAAATTTTCGAATCATTGAAAACAGTGATTTTAAAATTGACTTAATAAATAGTAAAAAAATTTCAAAAAATATAAAATTTAGTCTCCAAGCACATTTTATTATAGATTGAATGTTGAACGATTTGGATCGACTGTTTGAACTTTGAAAATGTAAAAACCAAAGCATTTGTTCCACGGCCTTAAAACAAACGTTTTGATATTAGCCAACCTCTATATATATATGAGCAAAGCTAGGGTGTTATGTACTCACCAATAGAGTTTGGTGAGCACAACTCCAAAAGTATATCGGATCGGCTTCAAATGACGAATCTAAACTGTTAAAATCCATATACTTCATAAGTGTTGCATGTACTTGCAAAATTCTATTAGTTGTTTTATATATTCATTTTTCATCATTTTTTTGAACGCTTGACCTTGTAGCAAATAAATTCGAAACTTTCAAAATTTTGCATGTACATGCATCATTCATGAAGTACATGAATTTCAATGGTTTGGATTTGCCGTTTGAAGCTGATCCGCTATGGTTTAGAGTTATGCTCACCAAACTCTCTTGGTAAGCATATCACACCCTAGCTTTTATATATATATATATAGAGCTGGGCTATGGTGAGTTGCGAAGTAAGATGTCATTTTTACTTCACGCTCATATTTTTATTTTGAAAATCTAAACAACCGATCCGAGCCGCTCAACATGTTCTCCATATTGAAATGTGCTTGGAGACCAAATTTTATATTTTTTGGAAATTTTGTACTATTTATTAAGCCACTTTGAAAATCGCTGATCGAATGGTCCAGAATTTTTTACTGTTTTTTACTTCCAGATCTGCGATTTTCAAAGTTGCTTAATAAATAGTAAACAAATTCCAAAAAATGTAAAATTTGGTCTCCAAGCACATTTCAATATGGAGAACATGTTGAGCGGTTCGGATCGGTTGTTTAGATTTTCAAAATGAAATATGAGCGTGAAGTAAAACGGCATTTTACTTCACAACTCACCATAGTCGATCTCATTTTACATTTTTTAGAAACTAAATCAGATGATTTTCTATTTATTTAAAAAAATAGTAAGAAAATTAAAAAAAATATAAAATTTGGTCTTCAAATACATTTTTATATAAAACTCATGTTAATTAATTTGAATTGATTGTTTGAATTTTATAAACAAAGATATTGATATATAACACAAAGCGTTCCTCCATTTGCAAAGTACTGTTGCCTCACTCTAATAATAATAATAATTGCACCGCTAATCCATTATGCAACGCATTTGCGAGAATAGTGTATTATCCTAATTCTAACGTTACTCTGAACCTTCTAATCTGTGCAACTAAGATTGTCCCCTGGAGTTTGTTCCAAAAAATAATAATATATATTTCAGATAATTTAAATTTTAACAATGATAATTTTATAAAAAATCTCACAATCAAAATAAATTTTGAATGTACTTATGTACATAAATATATATTTAAAACCTCTAAAAATCTATATAATAAAAAATTACACGATTAACCGCAAAAAAGTTTATACAGAGATATACAAACTCTCTTAAATTAGCAGAGAGATCATGGAAAAAAAATACAGGTCATCCGATTATAATAAATAAATATGAAGCGATTTGGAATTCAACTATTTTGCTATTCCAACGGTTTTGTACGTAGGCTTTTCATTGCACTCAACTATTCCTCCAAACTGACTATAGTAATTAAATTAATTTTAATTGATAAGTGGGGTTGTTTTCTATAACATGGAGGTTATATATATTTGCTGAAGAATAAGCTTTGCTGAGGACGGTCAATGAGGAGTGAGGACACTTAAAAATAAAATTAAAAAATTAAAAAAATCCATTGGGAATTTTTAAGGGGTAAAATGAATCAAATTAGTTGATGGTACTGCAAGGGTTGCATGTGCCTATAGTCTGACCTTGACTCTCATGAGAAGAAGAAGAGGGGTACAGTACAGACCATGATTATATCTCCACCTGCTGCTAATTAATTAGTATTATAAGTACTTAATCAAATTTTTAAGTTCTTAAGAGCGGAAGGCGTGGTCGGTTTTCATCATGGGTGGTCCACATCTGGTATGAGGTATCTCTTTCTAATTTCAAATTGGTCTCTTCTGGTCTAAGTTTCCTATACCAAATCTTAACTGAATCCAACTTAACCAAATGTATATTTCTCAGTTCTCTCGAGGTAACAGTAACATGTGTTTTCTTTTTCTTTAATTATTTTTACCATGCATGAATGTGAACTAAGTTTTAGTAGATTGCTAAACACAAAAAGGTGAAACAAAAGTATGATAACAAGATGTTAAAATCTCCTCGTCGGAAGAACACCAAATTCCATGACATAGACAAATAATTAGGTTGACCCCTCAAGTGGACCTCCACATCGAATCAAAATGGACCAACTTACCAAATTAAAATTTTAAAACAAAGCCCCAAATTATCAATTGAAAACTTCTTAACCTCCCTCATTCTTATATAAACACTAACTACCCTCACCTTGCCATGCAACTAAACCCAATCTCCTCTCTCTCTCTCTCTCTCTCTCTCTCTCACACACACACACACACACAAAAACACACTCACTGTTTTCAGATGGACTTCTCCTACTTCTTCAATTCATCCAGCACCACCTCTGACTCGAAAAAATCAAAGCGACGTAGTCAGCAACAGCAACAGCAACAGGACAACAATTCCGGATCAGGTTGGTAATTTTCATTGATATTTCCATACACCTTCATTCTCATTTTACTTGTATACCAACATGTATCGGTATTGGGCATAATTTTAACCACTCCAGTCAGTGCATAATATGAAAACATGACTAACATGGAACTATAATTAAATAGGAGGCAATCCAACAAAGTACTTGGGTGTGAGGCGTAGGCCTTGGGGCAGATATGCAGCTGAGATAAGAGATCCTGCAACAAAAGAGCGTCATTGGCTTGGGACCTTTGATACGGCTGAAGAGGCAGCAGTTGCCTATGATCGTGCAGCACGTACCCTTCGTGGGGCCCGTGCACGTACAAACTTTGCATACCCTGACCTCCCTCCTGGCTCTTCCATCACTCCCTTCCTCTCCCCTGACATCCCATCCCCGTACTATTCATCCCACGGTGCGCAAGTCAACTCACAGCAAGAAGAGCTCCAGCAGGTCATGGACCCGGTCACAGCCTTAGCACAAGCCCAGGTGAGCCCACTAGCCAGTGAGGAGAACCAGTATCAGTACCAGCAGTACCAGTATGAAACTGAGGATATGAGCATCCAGCAAGGGAACTCTTCTTGGTGTGATGCTGGTGAGTTTGACGCTAACCAGAACACATCGCCTTCACAACACGGGATGTTCTTTGATGAAGGATATGTGCATAGCCCACTTTTCGGACCAATGCCACCAGTGGATGATCCAGCCATGGATGGGTTTCAACTTGGTGGTTCCTCTAATTCTTCTTACTTCTTCTAAGTTGCCATGATGGGCAGAGTCTTTCTTTATCCCTCTGGTCTATTATTCCATGTTCAGTTGTTTGTGTATTTTAAAAATGGCACCCGCCGTAGACTGCGGTGTGGTGGGTTTGATGATGTGCTTCTTTTTCATTTTTCTTTTCAAATTGATTTGGGTTAATTAGGTATTAAATGGGCTTTTAGTTTCTCTCTTGGTTTGAAACATTCAGCCTATTTTCTGCAGTTCTGTTGTGGGTCTTATAGTGGTATTGTGTCATGTTGTGTAGCATGGGTTGTGGACATACTGTAATCACTAGTCGGCATTGTTTTTGCTGGCGCTGGAATATAGTGTTATTTGCTTCGTTTTATATTCTTTTACTTGGTATATTTATTTTGGTTTGCATTATTATTCATAACCGTCAATCTTGGGATCCGTATCCTCTGCATTAACTCAAAAGAAAATATTTTGAGTTAATGAATTTTAAACGGAGCCAATCCGGCTCGTGCCTATAACACAAGGGTCCTTTAATATTAGTGCAAATCTAGTTCGCACGAATTTTGAAACAGATTGGATGGTCGAGATGCATTAACTCAAAAGATAATCTTTTGAGTTAATGCAGAGGATACGAATTCTCAATCCTGCCACAACAGAGGAATCACAAGTGATAGGCGGGCTAACGCACGCATAAGACCATTTCATGCTCCTCTTTTCGCACATGCACAATTGCACAAAGAACAACACGATTATTCAATTGGAACACAAACATTCTAAGCATTGCATTTAAAGCAGATACACAAGCATGCATGCCCATTTTTCTTCTACAAACACGATACTTTAGATAACAAAAAACTACATCAAAAATATGTTCCGCCTTGGTTTAAGAATAAACATATCCAAACAACATTCATATTATATCATATAACAGGATGGTTTATTTAAGAAACAGTGATTCTAAAAGGAGCAAAATACCAGTGCACTTCTAACTGAGTTCAAACCCAACCACCTGAAATATAATTGATTCCTCCGAGAATGACTTCATCAGACAAACTTCCACTACCACATAGTACCCACAAAAATTTAGTTGGAAATACCCAGGACAAAGCATCCTTTTGAGCTGAAGGTACAGCTAGTAATCCCTTCCAGGCACGTTTCTCCCCTGGTATCCTTGGGGCGCACCGTCTCCATATGCACCAGGTCCACCCTGCTGATAGTTGTCACTGGGACCACCATAGCTTCCTTGGTAGTTACCATTTCCTTGATAAGGCGGGGGAGACTGGTTACCGCCCGGATAATTCGGCCCACCACCTCCCTGATATGGACCAGGTCCAGGGTTCAGGTTAGGATTTCCACCTTGATAGAAGTTGCCCTGATTAGGTCTAGGGTTAGGATTTGCACCAGGATATCCGGGGGGGGAACCTGGACCTCGCTGGTAGGATGGTCTGCCCTGATAGCTTTGTGGATTTGGAGGCATTTGTTGGTTTTGGTTCATGCCTGGTCCACCGCCATACTGGTTTTTGTAGGCATCATGTTCTGCATTGCCCATTGGGGCTGGCGGTGGCGGCGGGTGGTTGTAATTGTAATTAGGAGGCGGCATGTTAGGTCGCGTATTATTATTGAAATTCGAAGGGGGAGGAGGGGGCATGTTAGGTCCTGCATTATTATTAAAATTTGAAGGGGGAGGGGGCATGTTTGGTCCAGCTGCAGGCCCACTATTAAAACCTGAAGGGGGAGGGGGTCCATTAGGTCCCGGTCCAGCAGGGGCAGCATTGAAATTTGATGGGGGAGGTGGCACATTCGGTTCCACTCCACTAGGGGCATTAAAATTTGAAGGGGGAGGGGGGCTCATGGGGCGATTTTGGAAGTTCTGTTGCTCACGACGGCGCTCAAAGCTCCTGGAGCGGTCGAAGTTACGGGGGCGGTCATTACGCCTTGACCGCTCATTTGCACGGGCGTTGTTGCGCACCCACTCCTCGTGATACTTGGGATCATATGGCACGGCCTGACCATCTATGAATGGCTCCCCTGCAAGTATTTAAAAGATGGCTACAAAATCAGCTTTGGTTTACAAAGAATTCCCTAGGTATGCTTGCAATGGAGCTCATGTAAAATGTTAGACCATAACCGATGTGTAATTTTACATGCTGAATTGAAATACATTTCAGCTATTTAATTTCAAATTAATATACCCGGGAGAAAGAAACAAACATCTGATAGGTATTAATATGTACCACTGTCTTTCCTGACTAGTACAATACTACCCCCCACAACCCCCAATTTCCCCACAACTCCAACAACCTTGGAGTGCTTAAAGTGAAAGATCCCCTAGATGAGTCCTCATGCACAGCACATTACTTTAAAATAGACCTTACAATCTAATGACAGCAATAAGTAAACAAATCACAGTCATGGAACGCTAAAAAGAGGTTCAATCTCAAATTATCAAACCAAAGAAAAGTAAAAAAAAAAAAAAAATACCTCCATAATCCTTGTTCCTCACATCCAGGTAAGAATCAGGTAGAACCCAACGAACACCCGGCAGTTCTGCAAAACATAATCAAGCTTTTCTAAAGCTCCACACAAGTATCATGGAAAATGCAAGAAATAAAATAGAACATCACACAGTACATACCCTTTAGTTTGTAACTCAGTTCCTCAGAAACAAGTGCGCCAAAAGCAAAGTAGTGCTTAGTTGACACTGAGTATATCTTCATCCTTGCTTCTTCCTCACTGCAAAACAAATATTAAAAAAACTTCATCAACAGTTTATTCCATAACAGAAGCCGCTGAGTTTTTGTTGGTTCAATTTTTGTGTACTCGGGTGCTTCCACATAATGGTATTTCCTAAACACAAGTGACCAAGCAGTAAACCAGTCCATTTTAAAATTACCCTAAAATCAATGGGTCAATAACTTCACAATAATAAACTTTATATGCCTGAAGGTACACTTGCCTAGAACTACTTGCGTTTCCCATTAATAAACATCTTCATTATCTCATCAACTAATCTACGCTATTTGACAATCGTGCAATTAGGAAACTCACATTGGAAAGGAAACTTAGAAACCAATAATTCAACATCTTCCATTCATTTCCTAATAAACCAAGTGCAATACTAATTACAAATGACTTTAGAACCTACAAAAAGTCTCATTGTCTCCGGGACAGTAAAGGATTTAGTTAAAAATGCATTATCAAGTACTTAAGCTAAATAAAACTAATTTTCATCAGCATTAAGCATGGCAGAGGTGTAATTAAACAAATCCAAATATATAGAGAGAGAACATAACATTACATTACTACCATAAACAGAATAACAATTTAAGGAGGAAAACAACCATAACAACAGATACAAGAACTAATAAGAAACATTTTTCTCAAAGGGCAATTTGGTATTCCCATTAGATAAACTGAACAGAGTTCACAGGACTACTAAATATGCCATATTCCATTCTCTAAGGAGAAGTGTTATTGTTCTTGCTTCCAGGGCTTAATTATACAATGAGGATAAGTAAGAATTTTCTTGTTTAATGACTAAAATTCATCTGATATAAATAAAACTATAGGTGATAAATCAAACAATGGGGATAAGCAAGAATTTTTTCTTGTTTTCATAGCACTATAGGTGATAAATAAAACTTATAATCCTTCTTAAATGAAACAAAAATTAAAGACCCTAACTTCAAGGGTAATTGAAGTAGTGACTAATGAACAGAAAAATATACCTTCCCACGACTTTGGCGAGAGTCTTAATATAAGAATCGATGATCTCGTCTCTGGTAGTATCAGGGTTAGAGGGATCACCAGGCGGCGGATCCACGACAACAAGCCAGTGTTCAAAATCGCATCCATCTAGAAGTATTGTCTCTTTAGGAGGCCGATTACTGAAATTAGGGCTCGAATCCCTCAGAGACGAGGTTGTTTGTTGAGTAGACATGCACCGCACATTGATACCTCTTGGTTGCTTGAAAAGAACTAGCTGGTCGACAGAGGAGAGAATAGGGCGGACGCGGAGGAGAGTGGAGGCGGAACGAAAGCGAGTGGAGAAGGCGCGAGAAGAAGTGGGAATAAGAGGGAAAGCTGATAGCTTTGTGAGAAGAGCTCGGGTCGCCATGGCCCAACACCAGGAGAAACGGGGGAACAAACGCGAGGATAAGAGAAGATAAACCCTAGAAGGGTTTACACTTGGTAAAGTACGTATCGAGTATATTATCAGCAGGACTCCTAGATTTTATAAGAATTGTAATTTAGTCCTATGGTATCACTTTTTAGTCCCTGTTTTACAAAAGAGTTGGTTAAAACTTAAAAGATATTAGAATTCTCTCATCAGACTTCGCTCCAAAAAAATTATATCCAGTTCAGATTAAATTAAGTTTTATAATTATATGCCTACGGGCTGTTCTAAAAAAAAAATTATAATTATATTTTTCATAAAAGACTCTCACAGTCAAATAATTTTGGCCATCAATAAATATTTCTTTATAACTATAGAAATACATCATTAACAGCGTCAAATTTTCTAAATGAAATAGAAATATATATTATCTTTTAAAAGATGAGAAAAAAATAAAAAAAATATGAACCCTGATCATATTAAATAAGGAAAGTGAGTAGAATCGAATGGATGACAGTGTTTATAATGTGACATAAGAAAAAAAATTATGAAACTTAACTTTTATTTCTGAAATATATATTTTGTCTGAGTTCTCGTTCTTTGTCGAGTGGTGCACGATGAACTAACAATTAGATTTATTTTGAGTTTTGATCCAGATCGTCTTAGCTGCTCTAACACGAATATTGAATAGATGATTATTAAAATGATCATGTGCGTTTCACCACGGACTGAATTGACCCAAATTTCTTATCGGGTATAACTTTAATGGGATAATTTTATAGATTCCCTACACTTTTCACCTGTGATAAAAGACCTTTCTAAAATTTATTCGTGACAATCAACCTCCTCCTGCATCCTGAAGATTCTGTCATGGATTTAAAAAAAAAAAAAAATGATCAATCTCCTCCCCCAAACTCTTCAATCAATAACAATGTACCTCCATGTACTAATCTCATTCATAATTGTAAAGTTTGAGGAAACAATGGCAAAATTGTTTGCATTTTGATTATTTATTAATTAGTATTTAGTGTGTTACTGAAAAATAAAGTATTTTTAGATAATAAAAAAATAAATACATATCCAGATAGCAAAACATCAAATGCTCATTTGTATTTTTATATTTTCTGGTGCAGCTAATAAACACAATATCAATTAAGGAAAATGTGGTCGACTTTAAGGAGATATTAAAAAGGAATTGAATCTCCTGCCCACCTGAGGGTCCATCCATCTATTCATTTCATGTATATTTCAATCTTAATAGTCATAATTAAAGTATGGTGAATATCTGAATTTTGAAAGATATAACTCATATTTTAATTATGACCGTTCATATCAGATCACATATGAAATGGATGGATGAAGAAACCCTATGGGTAGGAGATTTAGTTCCTATTCAAAAAGGCCAATTAAAAGGAAAGATATCACAAAATAATACGCGGAATCTAAATAAATCTTGCTGATGTTTTACCATATTTTGCAAACATCTATAAATAGTTAGTTTGTTTTATTATAAATAAGTTCATAGGTGAGAAGATCATTTCTTAAAGTCCATGGATTCATTACCTCAGGCTCAGCATGTAGGCCTTGGCCTGTTGTATATAAATGGGCTCCAGTTTTTGTCGATGAGCATTAGATTGAATCTATTTTATTACTTGTGGTCCACAGGCCTCTTCATTAGTAACAAGTTTTATAGGAGTCCTATATGTCTTTTACAACTGAGGGAGTAATTTTGATAATTTTGAGATATAGTTTTGAAAAGACAAAGTAAATTTTCAAAGTAAATTAATAAATATTTTATTGGAAATAATGGGTAGGCTATGTATCAAGTTTCGTATAAGTTAAGTATTAATTCATAAGGATTATTAATTTTGTATCATTGAAGTTTTAAGTCACCTGGTATACAGTAAAACATGTATCAAATGCCATCATTTTTTTGTAAACATGATATGTAGATAATATAGATTATATCTATAATGTTGAGTTTCAAACTAAAATTTTATAATTAAATATAGTTCTTCTGGAAAAGAAGGTGAACTATTATCTTACTTTTTGTCATTATTATGTCTTATCAAATATAATAGAGTATTATTTGATTGTATTATAATTGCAGGACTAAATCAAGAGATTGCTACTTCAACAAAAGAAGAAAAAGGAAAACCTAAGTGAAGAATGAATATATAGCAATTAGGGGCGGACCAGGATTTCAATTAAAAGTAGGCACAAAATATTGATAAGAGTACATTTTTTTTCTTGGCAAATCAAAGCGGAGCAATGAATAGAGATCTCAAAAAGTCACGACACGACACAACACATGTGGCGGTCCCGTGTCGTGACTCGCATGTCCCGTACTGTGACCATTCACATAACGTGACCATATTTCGAATATTTGGCACGACACAGTACGTCACGCGAAGGTTTTGGTCACAACACAGCACATGGTCCTGTGAGTCACATGTAATTAGGACCATTAAATCTTTGATCGAATGGTGAATCTTGAATAAACTATTCTAAATTATGAAAAAAAAAGGTTAAACGTGACCAAATGTGACCGGTCATGGACACGTCACGTGTGGTATGGTGTGCCTTGGTCATGGCATGACTAACGTGTTGTGACCGTTCACGTGTCATGGTCATAATTACAAATTTCGTCATGGCATGACACGGCACGTATAAATCTGACTTGGTCACGACACGGCACGTGATCCAAGTTACGGTGTGACTGGTCACGACACGGTACATATTTTGATTCTTGGTAGCAGATCTCTTTTTTCTCTTGACGAATCAACAATTTTTCTAAATAAAATAGTAATCAGACCGGGTTTATTTTTTATTTTTATACAAATCATTTTAGACTGACTTTCTTTTCTACGTAATTTCTTCAGCTGAGTTATAAATTAAATTCACGGGTAAGTATTGTTTCTATAAAATATCACTGCATGTAAAATAAATTTCGAATCCGCACGTGCCTGCTCTGACCTTTCTTAGGTCCGTCAATGATAGCAATTATTCGACCTTCGATGTGCATCCAAAGAAACGTAACAGAATCTTCCACTACAAATTAAGTCAGCACTGCGGCATAAATGATTTGTGATTCGCCACAACCAAACAATGATTTTGTTTTGTCTTTATGTTTTGTATAACATATATACTGGTTGTTTTCTGTTCGCAACTCGTAAGCGAGATGAGGAGAGAAGTAAGCACAGTTGTTGGTTAGAATAAAAGTTTTAAAATTATTAGTTACTCAATTTGATTTCTCTCACAATATTGCAGTCTATGTGAAGATCTAAAAAAACAAACTCACAAGTGAGGTACATTTAGAGTGGTAAAAACGTATTGTGTTGTGCCGTGCCGTAACTAACACGCTGTAATTTTGGTCTTGTGTCGTGCTGTGCTGTGACCAAGTGAACAGTCACACGTGTCATGACCAAAATATCGAAGGTGGTCACGGCACGCGAGTCACACCGTGTCCAAACGTGCCTGGTCACGTTTGGTTACGTTTAACTATTTTTTTCATAATTTAGGTTAGTTTATTCAAGATTCACTATTTAATGAAGATCTAACTGTCCTAATTACACGTGACTCGCGTGACCACATGTCGTGCTGTACCGTGATCAGATCTTTCGCGTGACATGCCGTGCTAAATTTCAAAAGATGACTACGGCACGTAACACACAAATCACGGCACGTATCAGTCACACGTGCCGTACCATACAGTACCGTGCCGTGCCGTTCCGTGCTGTTATGTGCCGTTACGTGACAGAACCGGCGGAGAGCCGGGCTACTTTTCCCTCTCTAGCGTACATTCTTATCTATACTGGAACATTTGCATTTGTGGACGTCACAGCTGACATGCATGTGGCGTATAAAGCCCAAAGTTTGTTTGTCCACTCAAATATATGCCAAGTTATACTTTCCCAAGTTGCACCCCATGACCTCAGGGTAATTAAATTGAAGATATGAACATCTCCTTTTTTTTGCTTTTTTTTTTTGGATGAAGTCATTTTAGTAAGAACCACGAATAAATGAATTTTTTTTTAATTTATAAGGATGTAGAACGGTAGAGGTGTACATGAGTACATGAAGTTTCTATTATTGGATATTGTTAAGTAAAGATACAAATATGTGTGTGAAAATAGATATTAATACCAAATTGATATACTTGTCTCAATATATCTTCTGCGACTCTATTATTTTCTTTTTCTTTTTGATTCACAAATGACTAACCTTTTCACCATCATTACTAAATTTAATAAACTTTAAGCATATTAAATTGAATGGCTCGTTGCACATGAAATTCAATTATAACAAAAATAAAACAGAGAAGACTCAAGATTCACATTATAGTGTTGATTCCAAAATTAGCTACTAATTAATATACTAATATTAGATAGTTTCAAGCTCACGGACCGATTAATTCAAGGATAATGAGAATTTTGATTCAGAGGCTAATGCATTTTGTTCTTTCTTTAATTATTTGTTAAATATTTGAATTGGCCAAGATTTAGTGTTGAAACTGGAGAATATATTCATTTGATTTTGGATGTTTCATAAATGATAATCTACTATTTGTTTTTTTTAATCCAAGAATGACATTTAAATCTTAACTTTTTCATACAAGACTTTATATAAATATATTTTTATTGAAGAAGCATCCAAGGTTTTATATTAGATGGACATAACTCCTGAGTTATAACACTAGCCTTCCCTAACATAACTATATTTGAAATTAATTACTATTAAACAAAAAACTCTTGTATGCTGCAGATTGCATATTCATGGTGTCTGACGATGGTAAGATTCGGAGATGAGAAGAAGCAATTTCATGTATCCATTTTCTTTTTTTTGTCAAACTTAAAATAGAAAAACTGCACCACAGTCCACAGTCTTCAGATCATGTTTCACCTCCCAAACGGCCCACGTATCGTATTAGTTGCGTGCGCAGCTATGCTTCTTTCCACTCGACTAGAAACAAATTCTCGGCCACAGCAAATTACTATTAGAGAAGCCCCAGACTTGCAAGCTTTTCTCAAACTATACAGTTACACAGCAAATCTCTCAATCAACAAATTATTGATGAAGAGCAAGAAGGTGGTTTTGTATCCCTCCATGGGTGCAGGTCACCTTATGCCAATGGTAGAACTAGCCAAGCAGTTTGTTAGCCGCGGCATCTCCGTCTCCATACCCGTGATGACTGTCGGACCCACTTCAGACTTGATCTCAGAAATTTGCAATTCCAATCCAAACATCTCATTCCACATCCTCCCACAGGTTCCTCCGACAAACCCGCACCCGGTACCAATTGTCAACTTCTTCAACATGTTGAAACTCAACAATGACAGTCTTCGCTCGTTTCTGGTAGAGCAGTCTGATACCTCAACGATCTGCGGTGTAGTTCTAGACATGTTTTGTGGCGATGCACTAGATGTGACTTATGATTTAGGCATTCCTGCCTATTTTTTCTTCACATGTGGTGCTGCAAGCTTGGCTGTATTTATGCAACTTCCGACATATTTCGCCACGCGCTCTATTGGTGCTCTAAAGGACATTGGTAAAACCCCACTACTCTTCCCTGGTGTTCCACCATTACCAGCATCGCATCTCCCAGAACAATTTTCTGACCCCGAAACAGAGCAGTATAGACTTATGATGCACCTCTTCGATCGATTGCCAGAGGCAAAGGGAATACTTATTAACTCATTCGAGTTGTTAGAGCCTCGAGCTGTCATGGCTCTGAAAGATGGGCTCTGTTTGCCGAATCGTTCCACACCATCTATTTACTGCATCGGCCCGTTAGTTGCTGGTAGAGCAAAAAAAGAAGAGCAGCATCCGTGTCTGTCATGGCTTGATGCTCAACCGAAGGAAAGCGTGGTATATCTCTGCTTCGGCAGCATGGGTTCTTTCCCCGTAGAGCAACTCAAGGAGATTGCAATTGGGTTAGAGAATAGTGGCCAGAGATTCCTGTGGGTTGTGCGGAGCCCATCAAAGCCTGACCTGTCCAAAATGTTGAAGCCAACCACCGAGCCAGATCTCGATATACTGTTGCCAGAAGGGTTCTTGGACAGAACCAGAGATCGGGGCATGATTGTAAACCATTGGGCTCCACAGGTCGAGGTTCTAAAACATGAGGCAGTTGGTGGTTTTGTGAGTCACTGTGGTTGGAACTCCACACTGGAGGCGGTGAGTTTCGGTGTACCGATGATATGTTGGCCATTGTATGCAGAGCAGAAGATGAATAAGGTGTTCTTAGTAGAAGAAATGAAGATCGGCATCGAATTGAAGGGGTATGACGAAGGTTTAGTGCAAGCGGATGAATTAGAAGCTAAACTGAAATGGATCATTGAGTCGGAGGGGGCTGTGGAACTCAGGGACCGGATGATGAAGATGAAGGAGAGTGCAATTGAGGCCATGAAAGAAGGAGGGTCATCTTTCGGTGCTTTTGTTGAGTTCTTAGAATGTTTGAAGTAAGAATACATCTGTACTGTGATGTACTTGATATGGAATGTCAGTGTTGCAATAGTAAAAGCTTAAAGCTTGAAGAAGATTTGTAATCTCAAATGATTTTATTCATATTTCTTGTATCTCTCTGTTACATGTACATACTCTATTTATAAGGGAATAAAGGAAGAATCAAGATACTGCTGTTACATTTTGTTACAGTAACAGATTACAATCTAATATAAGACAAAATTAACAAAAGCACTATGAACAATACCACCAACTAATACTATCGGTGGAAGAATGGCGACACAAGGTGAGTGGCAGCTAGTCTCTCGACGCCGGCGCTTCCCTGCGAGCTGGAAGGTTCCATCCGACCCTGAGCCTCCTCTGGCCAAGCCCTACCTCCCCCGCAACACTCGCCTCTCCTATGCATCAATGGTGTCCTCCATGCCTGCTCCCCCCATGAAGGCCGGCTCAGCCACAAGCCTCACAAGCTCCCCCACCAACTCGCCGCCACCTTCCCCAACATCTCGAACTGCACCTACCGTCTTCATATCGCCCCACAGCCCTACACGCTTGCGCTTCCCGCCTAGCTCTCTATTCACTGAATGGCAAGGCCGCTGTTTCCGCTGCTGCCAAACAGGTCATAACGCGGCCTCCTGCCGTAATCAAACACGGTGTGGTAAGTGCTGGGGGACGGGTCACACCGCAAGCAGATGCCCTGACCACCCCAAGGTTCCATATTCGACCCCTAAACTCAACCCGGCTGCATCCCCTTACTGCATCACTGCTCCACCGCTCACTGCTCCACAGACATCAGCCTCACAACCACCCGCACTGGCAGCACAAGGTGAGCCGGGCTTTGATGACCTTCTCACGGGCACATACCCTTATGTTCCACCGACGATGCCGGAGGGCCGTCCCGTAAAGATGTATTCCTTTGTAGACAGGGACAGGGAGTATTATGAAGAGATGGAACGGCTGAAGAGGGCGGTGGTTCTCTACTCAGCCAACTCGGAAACGGACCTCATGATTGATGCAGTAGCCGACATGGTCGCTATGACAAAGGTGGTCACCAAAGGGGACGTATCTATCAGCCAGATGACGCGAGGGCGGTTCTTAATCATGCTCCCGGAGCATCTCACACCGGCTGCCTTCATTAATGCAACACCCCCGGCACTATGGGACAAAGGGCATTCCTTCCAGCCATGGTGCCCTCTTGAGGATGCTTCCATCACAGTCCCTAATTTCCGAATGGTTTTAGACCTGGTGGGTATCCCCGCCCCTCTTTACTGTGAGAAGGAAGTTATAAGGGCGGTTAGTGGTTTTGGTGTATATCTGGGTACAGTCTCCCAATGCAATAACCATGATATCAAGGTCTGGACAGCGGTGGTTGCGACGGATGATCTGACCAGGGTGCCGCAATATGTGGCCATTGTGGCGGGTGGATTGGAGTTCCAGATCCCCGTATACGTACGCAAGATAGCGACCGGTCCCATCTATAACGCAAGGGATCTCCCACAACAACCACCGCGGTTCACCAAGCCATTACTATTGGCTGAAGAACCCCTCACCCTAACCGGCTATGGGGGTATGGATGGAGATGAAGGCACGATATCGGTGCCAAGGAGCTTACTGGTTGAGCTGTGCAGGGGCAAAGACATAAATTCCCTTCCGCCTATACTCAGGAGAGTAGCCATGGCCGGCATGGCAAAGGGAGGGGTTGGAGGGTCCAATGACATACGGAATCCACAGCAACCCGCCACAGAAAATCCTAAACCTCCGAACTACCTAATACACAACAGTGAGGTGGGTCGTGGAAAGGGCCTTGCTAGTGGGGAGCGCAAGGTTGTATTGCTCACGCGGCCACAGACAATCCAACTCCCTATGGACCAGACGCCTACTACCTCTTCCCCAATCCACACCCCAACGGGAACGCAACTGTCCAAAAATAATTCCCCTCCACGTGGCGCGCAACGGCTACCTGCAAGCCATCAGACTCCTACAGAGAGACAGGGATTTGTCCCTATTATGGGTACAGATCAGGGTATCATTCTGCCTCATTTGCAGGTCTCAGGAGCTACGAACCTTCCGGAGTCAGGGACAGCTGGGTCGCCTGATGTCACCTTACAGGAGTTCAGGACTTTGGCCCGCCAAAGAAGAAACAAGGGAATACAGTTGGGGACGGCCCATAAAGCCCAATCTTCGGCACAATTTAAAAGGGCCCAGAAAGGGAAGCTGCCTCTTCGGCCCTCTCCAACCTCGGGCCAGAAGGGCTCTACCACGCGCAGGAAGAGTTATAAAGACAGCTCGGGCCAGAAGCACACCCCAAGTAAGAGCTGTACTCTGCGAGATAAAATGGGCTCATCCAGCAAGCCCAAAGCGCACATTGGCCTTAACCCAGAGGGCTATTTCCAAATTGATGTGGATCCAGATTTTTGCCAACAGCTGGGGGGGAAGTGTGGTCTCAAAGCAACGGATCTGGCAAAGATTGCTCACACTGACAACGAAGAAAGAGCAGGATGCCACCAAGCTGGTCTCGCGGCAGCCATGGTAGATGACGAAGAAGACGACAGAATACCCATAGATTTCGACCTTGATTCTGATGACGAGTTGGGGGATGAGTTAGAGGACGAAATGGAAGCTGATGAGGGCTGTCAGTAGCCTCTCTGCCCGCAAAAGAGTGATTGAGGATTTTATTTTTCCATGTTAAACAAAACTTTCAAGAAATTTAATTTACTTTCCTGGAATTGTCGTGGTTTGGGTAATGTGGAGAAATGCCGTGTGGTACGAGACGTTATTAGACACTCTAGGTGTGATATTTGTCTCTTGCAAGAAACAAAATTGAATACATTTGATTTAGCTTATTTTTCGACTTTTCTTCCTTCTTTTTTTGAAAATAGGTGCGCAGTTATTAATGCAATTGGGACAGCTGGTGGCTGTCTTATCTCATGGAAACGAAATTATGAGATGATAAATGCATGGGCTACAAGAAATACGATAACAGTTCTGTTAAAACAATCAAACTCAGGGGTTCAGTTTGTGGTGACAAATGTGTATGGGCCCTCGGTGGATGACAAGAAAATGGCTTTTATAACTGAACTTAGATCTCTCATGCCCCTAATCCGATGGCCATGGATAGTTGGGGGAGACTTCAACCTTGTCAGGTGGCTTATTGACAGAACAGGTGATATGAGGGGTCTAAATCTGATGTGTCTCTTTAATGATCTCATCAGAGACTTCAACTGGATAGAGGTGCCCATCAAAAACCGGACGTATACTTGGTCAAGCAAACGACCAATGCCCACCTTCTCTAAGCTGGATCGGGTCTTCCTCTCAACAGAATGGTCGGCCATCTTTCCAATAATTACCATGCAGGCGCTAGAGATGACAGTATCGGATCACACCCCGCTCCTCCTTCAGTGCAAGCAGAACCGGACAACTAAAAGACCGCTGAGAATGGAGCTATTCTGGCTGGAAAACAGTCAGGCGAAGCTGCTCATTAATGAGGTGTGGGACCGGCCTTATACACTGTATGGTGACCCTCTGACATCTTATTTGGAAAAGCTGAACATCACCCACATTCAATTGAAGGATTGGCATCTATCAAATTATGGGGAAATTCACTCACAGTTACAATGCTGTAAAGAAATTATCCTCTTTTTTGATACAATTGAAGAGAAGAGACCCCTGTTTAGCCATGAATTTAAATTCAGGCTGTTGATCAAAGAACAAGCTTATAGGTTGGCCAACATCACCGAGTCAAGATGGAAACAACGATCAAGGAATAACTGGATCCGACAAGGGGATAAAAACACCCGTTTTTTCCATGCCTATGCATCATCCAGGCTAAGGAGGAACACAGTTCTTCAGATTCAGCATAATGGCACCGTCATAACAGAGGAGACCGAGATAAGATCATGCTTCATGGAGCATATGAAGAATGTGCTTGGAACAGAAATGAGCTGCCTCCCCTTTGACCCCAAGGCGCTATACCCCTCCACTGTAGAACTTGCACCTCTACAAAGACCGTTCACCAACGAAGACATTGAAGCTGCGGTTATGCAATTGGCCAAAAACAAGGCATCGGGTCCTGACGGGATACCAAACGAATTCCTGCAATGGAACTGGGGTGTGATTAAGGAAGAGGTAAACCTAATCATACATGGATTTCTAGCAAATACCATCGATTTAACACCCATCAACAAGGCAAATATTGTTATGATACCAAAAGTTGACACCCCGCAAACCTTGCATGATTACCGACCTATTAGTATCATAAATGGAATCCCAAAGGTCATCTCTAAAATGCTAGCAAACCGTCTCAAACTGGTCATGCCCGACTTAATCTCTGAAAAGCAAACCGCCTTTATTAAAGGAAGGCAAATTTCAGAAAATTTTATCTCCACCAGGGAGATGATCCAGCACATACATACTACCAAGAGATCGGCTATTTTTGCCAAGTTGGACTTTGCAAAGGCTTTCGATTCGGTTAATTGGAATTTTTTGCTCACTATCCTCCGAAGTAGAGGATTCCCACAGGGTTGGCTCATATGGATTAAGAACCTACTGGTGACGGCTTCTTCGAGGGTGTTAGTAAATGGAGAACCATCAGATTTTTTCCTACACCGCCGGGGATTGAGGCAGGGGGACCCTCTCTCCCCTTTCCTATTTAATTTAGTAGTTGACGTATTGCAACAGATGCTACAGTCAGCCAACACACTACTTGCTTCCTCCATCTCACCAAGGCTAATGGATTCCATAATTGCTCACCAGTATGCAGATGACACAGCGGTCATTGCAAGTTCTGATCTGGAGACGATTGTAACCTTAAAGCTGGTCTTGAGGATGTTCTCTGCTATTTCGGGCTTGCATATCAACTACCATAAGAGTGTGCTGGTCCCAATTAATGTAGATACTCACCAATCAGAATTAATCAATGCGGTAATGGGATGCAGGCAATCTACCTTCCCGGTAATGTATCTAGGAATGCCACTGACGCTATGCAAGCCAACTAAGAACCTCTTCCTGCCTTTGGTTGAAAAACTCGAAAGAAGGTTGGAGGGGTGGAAGATGAAACTACTATCCAGAGGAGGGCGAATGCAACTTATCAACTCGGTACTTTCTGCAATTCCCATATACTACA
The DNA here is from genome assembly GCA_025461125.1 of Carex kokanica. Lineage (NCBI taxonomy): Eukaryota > Viridiplantae > Streptophyta > Magnoliopsida > Poales > Cyperaceae > Carex > Carex kokanica. The sequence goes on along the minus strand of JAJGRX010000867.1, from coordinate 440,338 downwards.
TGGCTTGCTTTACACTACCGGAAGGGATAATCACTCGTTTGGATCAGATAAGGAGATGTTTCCTCTGGGGCAGAAATGGAACACTAAGACCTGGTTTGCCGCTGCTGAACTGGAACACGGTCACTTTGCCAAGGATATGGGGTGGCATGGGCATCGCAAACCTAAGGTTAAGAAACATCTCCCTGCTGCTCCGTTGGTGGTGGAGGGCATACAAGGGTCGGGATTCCTTATGGTACTCGACTATCCGAAAACTGCGATTTATTGGATCCAACACTGACGGCCCGCTAATCTGGTCAGTGCAAGGCTCTTTCTTTTGGAGGCAATTGCGTAAAATCAAAAAGCTCTTTCACTGCAGCACCCACTGGCTGATCGGACAGGGGTCGCGTATCTCCTTTTGGTACGACACTTGGGCAGACCGGCCAATTATCACTTCTAATGAAGGGGGGACACGGCCACCTCTCCAAAAGATCTCGCTAAAGGACGCACTGCCCATCAGTCGGACTTTGGCTCCAGACATCCCACTATCGGCGCCAGTTTTTAATTCTAACGAAGATTGCATACTGTGGAATTTTGAAGTCTCAGGGGACTACTCTGCAAAGTCCATCTACAAGGTACTGACGGGGATAGGGAAAGTGAAATGGAGGAACAGGGCAATCTGGCGTATCAAATGTCCGGAAACAGTTAGGATTTTCCTTTATCTATTACTACATGGGCGACTATTGACCCATGATGTCATGATACGGAGAAACCTCACTTGCGACATGAAATGTGCCCTGTGCGACACATGCGGGGAGGAAACCGCTGCACACCTTTTCTTTCGTTGCCCCTATGCCTGTCGGGTGTGGAACCGGATTGAACAGCTAAGAGGGAATGGGCTGCTGTGTCGGAGGGATTCAGTCCAAGATACATGGTACTGCTCCAGGCTCCGATTCAGAAGGGGGGGCAGACAGCAGATAAAGGAGCAAGAGGCGACTTTTGTTGCGGCGTGCTGGGCTATATGGAAACAGCGCAATACACAAATTTTCGACGAAAGGAAGCTGCCACCTGAGATAGCAGCGATTTGGGCATTTCAGGAAGCAGGGCTGTGGTGTAAACTAGTTTAAGAGGAATGGGACTGTGTTAGGGGAAACCAGATGTGTTTTTTTTTCTATTCTTTGAATGATGTAATTTGACAGCCTCTGTCAAATATTTCAAAAAAAAAAAAAACAGATTACAATCTAACTAACTGTCTTTGTAACAAACTAGAGTCTAACTAACTTCTAGCTTCCTTTGACCATCGTGCTTTGACCTTTGACCATCGTGCTTTGACTGGTTCTGGAATCATCTGGTGTTATGTTATTAAATAGATTTTGGTTAAATTCACTTCAGTTGAAATTAAGTTTTAAATTAAGAATAGTCAGATGAATTATAAGGAGACAAAAAAACAAAGTACTTTATTTTTGTATTGTGTCAGAATGAGGTCAGGAACTTTCACCTCAGGTCATGTTTGGTTACTCATAAAGTATAGGATTAAAAAATTAATTATTATTATCATTCCAAAATAAAATAAAAATTTTGCTCTTATTTTAATGGACTTGTGCAGTTGTACTGCTCTGATTAATTTCTACTGGTTATTTTAATGGGCCTATTTCAATAAAGCACCAACATCTCTTCCTTCAACCCATACAACCATTTTCAAGGTCTCGTGCTTCAACAAAATGATAATTGAATTGCATAACTATAGTCAATATGATAACAAAGGGAAGTTTTATTAAGTAAATCTTTAAACTCATGTACTGTATCGTGCTTCTGTTGAGTTCTTAGAATGTTTGAACTAGAGATAGGAATTAATACAGTATGCAAGAAGGCTATTTTTATTTTTGGGTAGAATGAGTTCTTCTGAGCTTATCTTAAAATGTCTTTATCTGAATGACAGCTCTAAATCCAGTTTCATCAAATCTAATTTTACCTAAACAACCAAAGAAAAAGCAGAAAAAAAAAATTATGATTTGCATAAACTATGATCTGTAGGCAATTGAGGTGCCCGCCTTAGTAAAAAAATTGTCAGAAAGTTATCTTCAAGGATTATGAAACCAGCTTTCGATGTATCTACGGATTAGTTAATTCAATTTATGCCAATTCGCTATCAAATGGACAGGCGGGTCTTTAATTTGCTGATATCTGGACACGATAGATCAGTAGTTTCTGCAAACTGTGTTTGATAAAATTCGCACCGATCAGATCAGCTAGTCAGAATCCAAAATAACATGTGTTATTACTGTCTAATTTTCATCAGATAAGGCCCTCAAAGCTAGTTTATTGTCTGTGAGATCGCTCCGAGCAATACCAGTTGACTGAATTCCTAAGAGGGTCTATGTTTTAACATCCGTGTTTTGATTCAGTTCAGTTTAATTAACTGCAGCTTGTATAAATAATTATTTCCAAGTTCCTTGAACTTCTATTAACCGCAGCTGATAAAATTCCCTTTCTTTTGATTGAAACATCTTAAAATGATGCTTTAATTATAATCAAAATTTGATTGAATTTTATCAATTTCATCTTTTCTTATTTCAGCTTTCGCTGTTGTTGGAATGCACCAGCCAAATTTTATGAGTTTGGATAAACAGTTCAACTAGCCTATTAATTATGTTACATACAAGGGTGATTTCTTGTGTGATAATTTTGATTGTATTGATATTTGACATGGATTATAATGTTTAGGTTAGGTCTAATAATGAAGTACAATCATATTTTGTCAAACTATATATTGTTGTTATTATCTAAAATAAAATAACCTGTACAACGCATGCACACACAAATTACTAATTCCTTATTAAGAAACTCTTACATGGTCACATACAAAAAGAAAAAGAAAACAATGTAAATATGGAATTAATCACACACATATACTCACGCACACACCAAATACTAACACCAAATACACAATGTAAAGTTGTAAACATCAACACGCACGCGCACACACCAAATACTAGCACCAAAGCAGGAAGAAAGGCTTGGCCTTCCCTTAGCCCAATTGACTTGCCTCCTTTTAATTAATACGCTAATTAATTGGAAATTCTACCTTATCCATCTCTTCTTCCTCTTGCTCCCGGTCCTTAAACCCGTTCTGATCATGCTGAGGAGTCTATTGGTTGAGACTGGAGAGATGGGGGGTGGTGGAGAGGGGTTATTAACAAAATAACATCCACCTTAGACTACTTGCAACCATGAGAACTCTCCATTTATAAGCAATGATGTATAGGGTAAGTATATTGACAGAGATGTTTTTGCTTATACAGAGCAATGGTATATATTTTTCATTTTGATTCTATTGATAACGCGCTGATTAAAGTTAGAATTGCTCTGTCAATATCATTACCCAAGACGTATAGGCAATATATATGGGAAATATAAAATATCAAGTACATTGAAAGGCCCTGTTGCACCAATAGTGGGTTCCGCCTATCTGCTCCTTTTTACCTGGATACTTTTTGCTTTGTTGATTACCCAAATTAACCTTGATTATACTAATTATATGGGTAACACTGCCGGTCCCTTTCTAAGATGAGAAATGATCTTCTGCAACGTTCTGTATATGGTTGTGAGTAGAACTAAGGTGCTCTTAAGCTCACCAAGCCCTTCGTGAGCTTAACTCAAAAACCTATCAATCCGACTTCAAACGACATTTTCAAACCGTTAGATGTTCAATCTATATTAAAATGTGCTTAGAGACCAAATTTTTTATTTTTTGGAATTTTTTTACTATTTATTAAGCTGGTTTGAAAACTGCTGCTTTTATTAAATTTCTGGAGGATTGAAAAACAGCGGCTTTCAAATCAGCTTAATAAATAGTAAAAAAATGAAAAAAATGAAAAATTTGGTCTCCAAGCACATTTTAATATAGATTGAACATCTAACGGTTTGGAAATATTGCTTGAAGTCGGATTGATAGGTTTTTGAGTTAAGCTCACGGAGAACTTGGTAAGCTTAAGAACACCTTAGTTCTACTCGTTGGTTGTTCACTTGTTCTATCTGAAATAATGGCTTCATTGTTACCCGAGTTGCAAATGATGGTCTCGTGCGAGTTGACGGGAATTGAAATCTATTATGCATCTAAAAAATCGAACAAAGTTATGAGTAACTTGATAAAAAAGAAAACCTTGTTTCTCATTTTAGGACTAAGAAATTTCATCATCTTGATTAATTGAATAGGTTGATGTGTATCACAATATTCATGCTCACAATTAATACAACAATTTTATAGAAAATTTAACGAGAAAAAAACTTCGAGATAAATAATGTCCGTAAAGTACTTTCTATTTTATTTGTTAGTCAATTTATTATAATTAAGAATCAGTTTTTAATCTAGTGACAAAGGCAATGTCCTCTATGTAGGAGGTCACATGTTCGAAATTCGGAAGGGGGAATATCTTGTGGATATTAAATAATTGGATGGCTTAACCTCCAACTTTTATTAAAAAAAATTATTGTGATTATTTTTCTATTCCAATAGTTACCTTTCACTATAAAATATTTAATTTTTGAATATTAATGCTAAAAGAGATGGTAACATTGTTCATATGTAAATTTTTTAAAACTTTTTTTGTAATACAAATGACGTTGTTTTAATGTGAATTTGCAGTAAAAAACTATGTTAAATTTAGAATCATACGGTTATAATTATATAACTTTCATGCATATCAACTATAAATGTTTTCTTATCAATTTTTGGTCTAGTGGTAAAGGCAATGCTATCTATGTGGAAGGTCACAAGTTCGAAATCTGAATGAGAAATTTTTTTGTGGATATTAAGTTGTTAGGTGATTTGACCTTCAATTTTTACTAAAAAAATAATTTCTTTTGTAGTGCAAAGAACATAAGTAATATGCACAAACTAATTACGTCTCGCATAGAAGATAGATTAAGTTTATAAACACAAATAGTTGAGAACTTTTAAATCTAAGTCTATTTTATATTTAAAAATAATGTTTTTTATTTGAAATTCCGCATGTTCGAAATTCAGATAATTTTTTTGTGTGTGTGAATATTATTAATGATTGAGTCGCAGAAGAAGCAAATACACATGCCACTTAATTTGCCACGGAGTAGGCAACCACAGGTAACCTGAAACCATTTCCTCATAGAGAAAGAGAATGGTGGAAGGGGAGAGCGTGAGCCTAAAAAGCATGAAAAAGTTAAACAAGTTGGAAATATTTATTTCCGAAAGCAGAAGCACATTTAGATGACTAGATTAGATTAGGCTACTAATTAATTCCGTTTCAGCAAGTGATCAGAGAAAGACGATGGGAGGTGTCAGCCTCTTATTGGGATTTGGGAGATTTTGAATCCTTTTCTTTGAGAGAATTTTCTAAAGTTAATTTTTATTTACAATTGGGAGGTAAAAGTAACTATTGGTTTAGCCCAAAATCCAATATACTAAATGCCACTTAACTTTATGTACTGCTAATTAATGCTTCCTGCCTTACAGTTTACAACATTTGAGCTTTACTTCTAGAGTGGTCACAATCTGGATCGTTCAACACGATTTTAAAGCTGCCCATTAAACTGCGCTGCCTTTTGTTGTAGTGATCCACTTCACGTCTGGAGTAGTGGAGTTAGGATCCGTATCCTCTGCATTAACTCAAAAGGGAATCTTTTGAGTTAATGAATTTCAACCGTCTGATTTTAAACGGAATCAATCTGGCTCGTGTCTATAACATAAGGAGCCCTTTAATATTAGTACAGATCTAGTTCGCATGAATTTTGAAACAGATTGGACAGTCGAAATTCATTAACTCAAAAGATTCTCTTTTGAGTTAATGTAGAGGATATGAATTCGTAGAGTTAGGGGTGTCAATGATACTTTTTTACCTGTTTATCCGACCCGTATCGTATCCGAAAAGACGGATAAGGGTAAGATTATTTTTTTGTTAGCTTATTGGGTACGGGTAATGATATTGATTTTTTTTTTGTTATCTTACCCTTATCTTACAAGATAATTTTTAAAAATAAAATTATATATATAAATATATATTTGTATGAAGATAATACATGATACAATAAAGTTTTGTATTTTACTAAATTTTTATAATATAAATTAGTTGTATTTATTATTATTATTTTCTTTTTTTGAAATTTTTTTGAAATTTTTTTTATAGAAAACATAAATCGAGATGTCAATGGCATTTTTTTATCCATTTACCCGACCCGTACCGTATTCGAAAATCGGATAAGGATAAATTTTTTTTTTTTCGTTATCATAACGGGTACGGGTATGAAAATGTCTTCACCCGACCCGTATCGTACCCGTTGACACCACTAAGTGGAGTGATCCAGAGGATAACCGGTCCGGATCCTTAAAAAGTAATTTAAAATTAAATTTGAATCCGGACATTGCAATCATAATCCAAATCAATTCGGCTGGCTTGGGAATAATTTGGGTTCAATCTCAGTCCGATGGATTACGCGCCGTCTGATCCGCTTTAGGATCCATGCGTGACGCTTCAATATGTGTGTGTCCGCTTTAATATTCGCGTGCAGGGATTCTAAAGCAGATCAGATAGACACGGAACTCATTGGACTCAAATTTGAGTTCGATGGGCGTCGGATCCAAATTGTTCCGATTCGACTAAGGTTGAAATTATGTCACTTTAACATTTATTTAATATTTATGTAGATTCTGATCGGACGGTCTGAATCTTTTTTTTTTTTTAAAGTACGATAACCCCCACCGATTTCATTAGAAATCATAGAACATTGTTTTACTCTTACATTCTCCAAACAGTTGGATAAGCAAAGAGATACATACAAACACTATTGGCGTTAAATACGGAAGCGTTCAAGGAGTAATTTTATCAAACAACTTGCAGTCATACACTAATACTCAATTAAATGGAGAAATATGAATCACACAAGAAACCAACACAACAAACAATCAAGTACAAGAAAATAAAAGAGCGACACAAGATTTTATATGAAAACCCTTTCAAGAGAAAATCACTGGAGCACAGCACAAATCACTAGATCAATAGAGTCTTTACAAATACAAGGAGATAATTAACTCATTAACACTCTCTCACAATTTTATACACTAATTTATGAGATTTTTAAGTATATTTAGGTGAATTGAATTAAGAGATCAAAATCCTAAAGTAGAGATAACTCAGAGAAGAAACGCTTGAAGAGACACACAGCTTTGTCTAAATCCTTCTCCCTATCTTCGCTTCAAAATTTCCAACTGGAAATTAATTCCCGTGAAAACAGGCTAATGGGCCGAAGCCCATTTATTCGGCTTCACGGCATAACAGGCACAACAATAAAACAATATCAACTTGTAAAAATTAGCCGTCCTAGCTCTTACAATGACAAGCTCTCAGAGCTCCAAAATGAAGACATTGATAAAATAATAAAAGGTACATACCTTGAGAATGGAGCAGTACAGTAGTACAGTTGGTTAGAATTTTTTTTTTGAGCCTTTGACTACTTAAATATCGAGAGTTCAAGTCCCGCTAACAACTTCATAGTCTCTATGAAGATAAGAAAAAAAGTAACAGATACACACCAAAAAACCAAAACACTATCAATCAAGGCATCAAGGAGCTTTGTGTCAAACATAAGAGTTGCATCTCCTTGTACTTAATTAGTGCACATCCACTGTCTATGCTCCTAAAAATATTATTACCGGTCCGAATCTAAACACAAAACTTCTGAATTATTCTTTGAGGATCCGAGTTTGAGGATACCGACTCTACTTTTTGTTGGTGGCCGCCGTTGTATCCTCCGGTGGTAGCTCTTCAACAAAATAAATTGCGAATGTGTGGAGTCTGTTCTTACATTTGATAAAATGGGTCATTTTTAAATTTATTAAAGTAGTCAGATCTGGCCGTAGGCTTAAAAAAAAAAAAAAACGGAATGTGATGTGGGAGTCTCTTCTAGAATAGTAGTTGGACATATGCAGGATGCTATCAAGTTTTTTTTTTTAGGAAAAGTTAGGTTTTACAGCCGAAAAACCTGAAGAAAATACAAAAGTAAAGAACTCAAAACATTTGAGTTACAAAAGAAAAAGTAAAAAAACTGAATAATGAAATAAAAGAGAAATTAAAAACAAAAGAAAGGATTAAAGAAGAAAGAAAATAAATGTATACAAAAGTAGGACGCTATCAAGTTGGACCGAATATTTCTCCTTTTAAGAAAAAATAGTTTATAGACATGTATTTGTAGATATATATTTGCATTATGACATGATACAAGTTTTGTATAATTTAAATGTCATTTGATATCCTTTCAAAGATAATTAAATACAAAACATTATAGATTTAAGTCAATTGATAAATAATTAAATTAGATAAAAAAAAGTATTATTTTTATCTGCAAAACATTATTTTTATCCAAAGACGGAAGAAGTTCGAGAGAGAGGACGAACTTTCCAGAGAATGGCGGAAAGGAAGAAGTTCGAGAGAATGGCAGAAAAAAAAGAAATGAAATAAAACGTTTTGCTGAAGAGCGGAACCTAGCTGTTAGTGTGTAGCGGATATGAACAGTATCCGCTGGATCAAATATTAGATATAAGTAATAGATTTGGAAGTTTTTTATTGGTAGAAATTAATAGAAAAGAAGAGAGAGAAATAGAAAGAGTACATCAGTTTTTATATTGGTAGAAAGATCGGTAAAATTCTTACCGATTCAAAAAATTAAAAAGTTTGGATCGGTAGGAATTCTACCGATCCAAACTTAGTTTTTTTTTTTAAATCTGATGTATAGATGGAGGGAATTCTTATATTAGATTTCTAGTAAAATATGAAAAGTTAAAAAAAAATAGAATGTTTCTATTATATCTAAATTTTAAGATACTCTATCTATTTTTGTGAAAAAATATTTTACTAGGAAAAATGAAAGGAAAAAAAACAAACTGATTTTTGAATCAGTAAGAATTTTACCGATCTTTCTATCAATATAAGAACTGATGTATTTTTCTATTTCTCTCTCTTCTTTTCTATTAATTTTTACTAATAAAAAATATCCAATAAATTTGGTCAGATGGCGTTAGGCCTCGACATTTTTATTAATACCTACGTTCAATAAAAATTATTAAAAATACCCACGGTCCCAATTTTTTTTTAAAAATACCCATACCGGCCAATTATTGGCCGGTACCGATTAAAATTCCCGACCGGCCAATTATTGGCCGGTTCTGTGATTTTTTTTTTTTTTTTTTAGAGAGAAAAATTGCTAAAATGCTGAAATGAAATCTAACACAAAAAAATTGAATTATTTTTTAAAATATTTGTTAGAAAATACGCTACGTATAGGGCTGATTTTGTGCTAAAATATGGTAAATTACAATAATTATGCTAAAATACGGTAAATTTACTAAAATGCTGAAATTACAATAATTATGTAGAATTATGCTAAAATACGGTAAATTACGCTAAATTACGTATGAATAGGGCCGATTTTGTGCCATCTTTCATAAATCATAAAAAATAGTAAAAAAAGTTCCAAAAAATAATAAAAATTGGTATTCTACAAGTTCATTATATAACTAATTTACTGAGCTACGTAGATTGAATAATAAAAGTGAAAATCTCAATCGAAAACTTCAACTGAAGTTTTGAGGCCCTTCTCTTTGTTTTTTGGCGATTCTGAATTTGGCAATTTGGCATCGCTAGCACGGATGATGCGCATTTTCGCAAGCTTTCCGAAAAGTGGTCATTTGCTGAAATCGGACACTCGAGCGCCGTTTTATGGCCGTTTGAAGTTTCGTCGTTGTTTTTCCCCTTCTCAGTGAAGATATCATCCCTATTCGTACGTAATTTAGCGTACTTTACCGTATTCTAGCATAATTCTACATAATTATTGTAATTTACTGTAATTCAGCATAAATCAAGTAATTTAGCGTGTTTTAGTATAAATATGCTAATTATATATAAAAATGTAATCTAGCAAATATTTAAAAATAAATTCTATTTTTTAGTGTTATATTTCAGCATTTTAGCTAATGTCTCTTGAAAAAAAGTTAACATAATTTAAAGTAATCTAGTGTCAATCAGTATAAATTAACATAATTTCAAGTAATTTAGCGTATTTTAGTATAAATATGCTATCAAAAAAATAATATAACAAATATTTAAAAAAACAATTCAATTTTTTTGTGTTAGATTTCATTTCAGCATTATAGCAACTTTTCTCTAAAAAAAAAAAAAAAAAAAAAAATCACAGAACCGGCCAATAATTGGCCGGTCGGGAATTTTAATCGGTACCGGCTAATAATTGGCCGGTATAGGTATTTTAAAAAAAAATTTGGAACCGTGAATATTTTTAATAATTTTTATTGAACTTAGGTTATTAATAAAAATGTCGGCGTTAGGCCGCTCCCGATTTCGATTTATATATGAACAGGCTTTGTTAGACTAGAGCTGGATAATTTGGAAATTTATAGCTAACATTCACAACATTATCCCGTGAATTATCAGATGTATAGGAGGATCCGAAATCCGAATGCATGATTTGTAAAAAAAAAAAGGTTTCTTAGGATCCAATATGTGCCTTATTAGAGCTGCTCATGAGCCGAGTTGAGTCCGAGTTAAGGACAACTTGGATTCAACTCGCAAACTCATGAGCCGAGTTGAGTCCGAGTCGCTAATCCAATTCCGAGTCAAAAAATCCGATTTGGAATCAACTCGCAAACAACTCGAGTCGAAGTGAGTCGACTCGTGACTCATAAAGTAATACATAGTGAGGCGGTCTAATTTAATTCTAACAAAAAAAATATGACATAGTTTACAAAAATAATACACAATTAAAGGCAATACATAATGAGATAATGGCCAACACATAATTAAAAATTACGAAAACACCAAAATAGTACATAATTAAAAATTACCAAACCGATAAAGTCTAACAAAACAGTATAGAGTCTAATAAATTAACAAAACAAAAGAAATAGCACATAGTTCATCAAATTACTAAATATTACGATGTCTAACAAAATATTGAAAATATATAAATTAGAATTTGGTGTGATGAGTCCAACCGAGTTGATTCCGAACCGAGTTAGGCCTAACTTGGAATCGACTCATAAATTAACCGAGTCAGTAAACTCGAGTCAGTTTTGACTCGAGTCAGTTTTAACTCGAGTTATAGTGAGTTGAATCCGAACTGATTCCGAACTGAGTTTCCAGTCATGAGCTTTTTGTGCACCCCTATGCCTTATAAACCAGCCCAATAATAGTTTATTTTTGTGTAATCAGCCCAATAATAGCTGGCTTTTCTTTTGTGGCGTTTGTCCAAACGAAGTGTTGCACGGTCAGCCATATGCAGTCCGTTCTGCTATTCCTCATCCTGTTACTAAAACCATATTTCTCTTCTCAGTTCGAGTGCTTTGAGATTCGAAAATGGCCATTAAATTGATTGTCCTGTATTATTCCAGGGGATATCACACCCCTAAACTACACTCTTCTTCGTGCTCAACAAGCCACCAAATCACGTGGGGTTTAAAATAAATTATTTTCGAGGATGTGGTCCATTCGTACAAAATACTTTTAACAAGGGTTGTCCGTTGAGCCCGTATTTGGACGTAAAACGATCTATTCCTTGCATCAATCTGCGAAATGCGCCAACCATTCTGTACACCATGACTAGGCATTATTTTCCTTCCGGCTTCCAGGGTTTTAGGTTTCCTGCTCAAGTTAATAAAGAACAAAATTACAGTAAAGAATTAGGAGACGAGTAAAACAAGTCTAGCTGTCTAGGCGCTTCTTTTCATTTTGAGACTTCCGCAGCTCGCGAGTCGCGACTGAAAGGAGAAATCGAGGGAAAAAATGAGAACAGCGAGAGCAGCACAGGGTCTAATCTCGCGCGCACTTTTCCTGCCTCGAGGAATCCCTTCGTCATTTGCTGGAGCCTCCACTGCGGCGCTGGCAGTGGAGCGACGAAATCGATGGTGGTTTCCTCCAAATGCGGCCACTGTTCAATCGGTTCCGATAGGAATCGCAGGAGCGGTGTCTTTTTCTTTGACTTTTGCTACTGTGGCAGAGGCAAAGGAGCGACCGCCAACCGATCTATTGCCTAAGGAGGTTGTGTTGTATCAGTATCAGGCTTGTCCCTTTTGCAATAAGGTTAGAGGTATGAATTTCCATCTATTTCTTTGAAGTATTGAAATTGTATAATACACTAATTTGACCGAGTGTATTCTCCAACTGAAAATGATGGTAAAGGAAAAAAAAAGAAGAAGAGCCACCTCCTGCATCACTATTTTGCATTGCATGGGATCTGGATTTTTCATGTTTAGGCCAATCAAGTATTATGATTTTGATAGTGTCCTGGTGATTATAGTGGTTTTGTTTTAGTACTAATATTTTTTTCTATTGGCCTAATTAATACTTTGACTTATCAGCTTTCCTGGATTATCATGATATACCTTACAAAGTAGTTGAAGTAAATCCTTTAAGCAAAAAGGAGATCAAGTGGTCTGATTACAAGAAAGTTCCTATTTTGGTCGTTGATGGCGAACAGCTGGTTGATTCTTCAGGTACACATTTTTTTTTTTTGCATCAATTTCCGCACTAAATCTTGAATCCTATTTGTTTTGCTAGATTAGGATAATAATGCTTTATGAGGAGGAGATTTAATTGCAAAGGTTTTGATGCCAAATCATTTCCAATGAAACTAAATATCAAATTAATGAATTTTTTAACATTCATCTGAAAGAGTCAAGTGATCGGATGTGTTAGGCATATAATGTAGTACGCTTGCAAACACAAAATATTGCATCATTTTTTCCTTAAATTTGATAGGCATCAAGTGCCCCAAAATTAATGGGCCAAAATATATCAGACTTTCCAGCTATTGATGCCATTTAAAGCTAACAATTTTTTATATGCATGTAGTTGAGATAATCCTACTGTTTGAATTCGCTGTTTCAAGCTTGAATAAAATTTTGGACCATAATTTTGGCATATGACCTTCTTGTAATATTGAACTTTTGAAAATAAGTTTGTTGAGATACACTGGTATCAGAAACAAGCTGGTTTTCAGCTTTTGTTACTTTAATTGCCTTTTTTTCCTCTTTAATCTCTGGAATAAAAATTAGTTGGTTAAGTTCTTGTAATGGTTGTATGGATAGAATTGGTTGTGTGCCTGGTGGATCACCCTACACGGTCCATAGGAACTGGTCCAGGGATTGAGATCCTCGGCAATGTTGAGGATCACAATCCCTAGTACAGTATTGCTGTTCAATTTTCTTTCATTTTCAATTGTGAGATAATTTATTACAATGCCCCAGATAAGTATATAAAAACAATTGCAATATGGGCAGAGGAAAGAGATCACCTGCAAAAACTGTAATTAATATCCTAGACTGAAGATCAAATTGTCTTAATGTATACCAGCTTTTCTAGCATTAATTTCACACGTGTTGCTATTTTACATTTGCAGAAATAATCAACAAATTGAATCATAGAATTAATCCCGATGATGCTGCTACTAACGAGGAAGAAGCAGAGTGGCGCAGGTATATTTATCTTTGAAAATGCAAATTTGGTGCTCAAATGATATTGTCATTTTTCATAGCGGAACCTTGTTCTTTCTAATTTAGGTGGGTTGATGATCACCTGGTGCACATGTTATCTCCAAATATATATCGAACCACTGCCGAGGCTCTTGAATCTTTTGATTACTTTTCAAAAATTGGTAAGTTGGTAGGTCAGGTCAGATCTGACCTTTTAGTCTGTATTTTTGTTCTGATAAGATGTCTAAAATTTGGACTGGCTTTCTTCTTGTTATTTTTATATTGTTTTTCTTTATTGAAAAATATATGGTCCGATAGGTATTTACTATTTAAAGCCAACTTAAGTGGATAGGTTCACATGCCAAATAATGGGTTCGACCTGGCCCGGCCAGGCCATATATAACAGCTGTTTAATTGTATGTTTTTGTTGGCCTAGTGGTGGGTCAGGTGCTCAGAACTACGTCTTCTCTGTAGAAAAATTCTCAGGCCTGATATAATCTGATTTAGCCTGTTTTCAATTCATTAACCCTATACATTGGTTGTTCTGTCTGTCTGTATTTCTTTACCTTCTGGTGAGTCAGGGGGTCAGATTTTTTTTTTTTTCTTTTAGAAAACATTGAGAATTTGACTGTTACCTATTCTACTTGTTATCCCTATTCAAATGTATTGGTGGCTCATCTTTAATCCCATAGATTGGATTGATATGCAATTCAATGTAATGTTTAAGAATGGAAATTCTTGAAAGTACATTGTATACTCATTACCATGTAAGATGAAAACATCCCAGTCATTCCAGAAGATGTGAAATAAAAAACGGCTTGTGTAAATACTTCCCTCTGCATGCAGGGAACTTTAGCTTGACGGAAAAGTTTGCGGTAAAATACATGGGTGCAGCTGCAATGTATATGGTGGCGAAAAAGTTGAAGAAGAAGTACAACATCACTGATGAGCGTGCTGCCTTGTATGATGCTGCCAATACTTGGACTGAAGTTCTTAATGGAAGAGATTTCTTAGGTACCTTCATGTCTTATTGTTGTTCTTGTTGTTTTCATGGGATTTTTGGCTGGTAATGTTTTATTGCAGATTCTTGGTAGAATCGTGGCTCAAAGCTAAATGCATGTTTGGCTAGAGTGAAATTAATATGAAATAATGGTGGTGGAATTAGAGATATTCATATGAAATATTTTTGCAGTCCTGAGCTAACCCTTACACCTGTCTGTCTACCTCTACACAACAATGATGAAAAAGATTGTAATTTTGAAATTTTGGGAAAACCATAGAGGAGAATATGTGCTGGCATGAAACCATTTTTTGGTCATATTTTGCATATGTTCTTGCATAGTTGGATGTCAAACTCCTGATCTCTCTCTCTCTCTCGTCTTTTTTCTTTTTGTTTTGTACAGGTGGTTCAAAGCCAAACTTGGCAGATCTAGCAGTATTTGGTGTGCTAAGGCCTATACGATACTTACAAGCTGGTAGGGATTTAGTGGAGAATACTAAGATTGGTGAATGGTACGACAGAATGGATAGTGCTGTAGGGGATCCATCAAGAATCAACGCCTAGCATGAGATGTGAATCATGTGATGCCGTGTTTTTTATTTATCTTTGATTGAACATGTTAACTACAGAAGTTTCTCAATATCATTTGGTGTTATTCCTTAGTATTGAATTTTTGGTCTTATTTTTGGGGTTGGTAATAAATTATAATGGTTCCACAGTATGTTTGCTTTGTCTGAACAAAGAGGCTAACCAAATTATACACCTAAAAACAGAGCTGGTAATAATATTTTGCCTGTTGGCTGGGTATTTGTAATTTTAGTTGTATGAAGATGCAACTTAAAAGGTTCTTCACTTCTGTAGTATGACAATATACATATATATTTTTACATTATGTGGTCATTTAATTGCCGGTGATCCATGGAGTCCGGATCCACTGAGGTAACTAAAATTTTGAGTTTGGATCCAGTCCAGCTGATCAGAATCTAGGCCAATCCAGTCTGAGGTGGAATGCATGGGCTCCTTTTATATTTGTGTCAAACAATCCGTTCTAAACTCAAAATTTGAGTTACCTTAGGTGATATGAATTGTGATTCATGTCCACTTCAAATTGTCTCGAGTAGAACTAAGGTGCTCTTAAGCTCACCAAGCCCTTTGTGAGCTTAACTCAAAAACCTATCGGATTGACTTCGAACGACATTTTTAAACCGTTAGATGTTCAATCTATATTAAAATGTGCTTGGAGACAAAAAAAAAATTTCATTTTTTGGAATTGTTTTACTATTTATTAAGTTGGTTTGAAAACCGCTGTTTTTCAATGGTCTAGAAATTTAATAAAAACAGTGGTTTTCAAACCAGCTTAATAAATAGTAAAAAAATTTCAAAAAATGAAATTTTTTTGTCTCCAAGCACATTTTAATATAGATTGAACATCTAACGGTTTAGAAATGTCGTTTGAAGTCAATCCGATAGGTTTTTGAGTTAAGCTCACAAAGGACTTGGTGAGCTTAAGAGCACCTTAGTTCTACTCTAATTACATGTATGATACTTTAAAATCTTATTTTTCTAGTATTCACAAACAATATCCGACTCCGACTGAAGAAACTTTATAATTGATGTGTTGTCAACAAATGAAAGAATAAAATGCTACAAATCTAAGAAAAGAAATAATAATGAACATACGAAAACTAGAAACCAAATTTTCAATTAAAAACTCTTAAAACTACTATACGTAAAACAATACTTGCTCAAATATTTCTAATCTTAAGCCCCTTTACATCACAAATGTGTACCATAGCTGGCAGTGCCGCGTAGGGTCGGCCCCGACAACATACACACAACACAAATGTATTCCGACAGAATTTTCTGCATAATATTTTATTTTGATTTTGTATTCATAAATTTATACACCTGCAAAATACATGAATTTGAATTTACTTGTCAGTTTGATAATTTTCCGACATTTTTATTAATATCCAAAGTTAATTAGAAATTAATAAATATACCCACTAATGTTGGGAATTTATAAAAATATCCATACCGATCATTTTCTGGCCGGTTTTAATTTTTTTTGGTACCGGCCAGAAAATGGCTGATATTAATTTTTTTTTTTTAGAGACACTATGAATAGCAAGATGATGAAATCTAACACTAAAAATTCGAATTTTTTTAAATATTTGTTAGATTACTTTTTTTGATATATAATTAGCATATTTATACTAAAATACGCTAAATTACTTGAAATTATTTTAAATTACGCTGAATTACACAAAATTACAATAAATTACAATAATTATGTTAAATTATAGTAAATTATGTTAAATTAAAGTAAATTTCGCTAAATTACGCTAAATTAAGCCGATATTGTGCCATCTTTCATAAATCATAAAAAATAGTAAAAAAATTTCAAAAATAATAAAAATTGGTATTCTACAAGTTCATTATATAACTAATTTACTGAGCTACTTAGATTGAATAATAGAAATGAAAATCGTAATCAGAAACTTCAACTCAAGTTTTGAGGCTCTTCCCTTTGTTTTTTTGGCAATTCTAAATTTTGAAATCTAATGAAGCGGGTACTAATGCATGCGTATTTTCGCAAACTTTCTGAAAAGTGGTCATTTGCTGAAATCGGACACTCGAGCGCCGTTTTATGGCCGTTTGAAGTTTCGTCGTCGTTTTTCGCATTTTCAGCGAAGATATCATCCCTATTCATATGTAATTTAGAGTAATTTACCGTATTTTAGCATAATTTAACATAATTTAGCGTAATTTTGTGCAATTCAGCATAATTTAACATAATTTCAAGTAATTTAGCGTATTTTAGTATAAATATGCTAATTAAATATCAAAAAAAAGTAATCTAACAAATATTTAAAATAAAAATAAAAATTTTTATTGTTAGATTTCAGCATCTTGTTATTCATAGTGTCTCTAAAAAAATATATATATATTTAGTACCGTTCATTTTTTGGCCGATACTGAAAAAAATTAAAACCGGCCAGAAAATGACCGATATGGATATTTTTATAAATTCCCAACATTAGTGGATATATTTATTAATTTCTAATTAACTTTGGATATTAATAAAAATCTCGGAATAATTTTGTTAGAGGGAGGCTATGGTATTATGCATAGCACAGATTGGTCCGTACTACTCATCTAAAAAAGTAGTAAAAAAAATACTAAATAATATAAAATTTAATTTACAAGTAGATATTTATATAGATATCACATTGAACGGTTCGGATTGATCCGTACAAACCAATCCGCCCTGTGCATAGGACCATAGCCTCACTGGCTCACTCTGATTAGTTCATATTTTTTAAGGCCTAGTTCGGAGGTTTCACTGTTCACGTGGAAACAAAAAATTCACTCAGAACTAATTTTTTTTCTCACGTAAACAGTAAAAAATCAGTTCAAATTTGTCCATTCCCAGCAGCCGAACTGGCCCAAGTGTTTATCAATGGGCTTAAATGGATCTTACGGAGCCTAGTAGGAAAAGCCCAACACCAAAGGCTGTCGCATGACTTCACTCTATGGAAACCTTGTCCCGACTTTATACGTCTATACGACTATAGTCTAGTCTATAGTCTGTACCTCCTCCAGTGATTTGCGGGGTTGTTCTCCCTCCAGCCTCCATTTTTGAGTGCAAGCTTGGGGGTTGGGCGGGGTTAGAGAGAAAGAAAGAGTGACGAATAACGGTAGAGAGACCAATTAGTTTTTAGGTGAGCGGAAATGACGACGCGAATAGCGCCGGGAGTGGGAGCGAATCTGTTAGGGCAGCATTCGGCGGAGAGGAACCAAGACGCAACCGTCTACGTCGGTAACCTCGACCCTCAGGTTCTCTCTCTCTTTCAATTTTCGCTGTTATAGTTGCTTGTTTCACTGCTTGTCTAGGGTTTTCTTTTTTACTTTCGTCAATAGTTGTCAGAACTCAGAAAAAAAAAGTACTGTAATAATTATAGCAATTTCTGAACTCAACTGTTGCTCAACCATGAAGAAATGAACAGGTAACTCCAGAAACTTTTAGTTAAAATTAATAGTGCAATTTTGGCGAGTTCACGTTACTGGATGAAATTTAGTTTTAATATCTGAAAACTGTGATCTTTGCTCTTTGACATCCTTAAGCCTTTTGATATTATGTAGAGATTTAAGCTGTTTTGTGGCAATTAGGAATTCAGGGAATGATCAGTTCCTTCTCAAATATTTTAGTGTACTGAGTTCAGAGAATACAGGTTTCTGGAAAGATTTTTATTTTACTCAAAAGATGTTTAACTTAAGGGTAGAGAAAGAAGTCCATATTTAAGGAATATATTCGGAAGTTGGAGATAAATATTTTGACCAGCTTTCCCTTTATTTATTATTTTGGTACCTAAACTTAAATCCTTAAATGTAAGTAGGAACAAATTTTCCCGTAATGCACTCATCTTGTTTTACCGACACCAGGTTTTGAATATTTAGTTTCAGTTCTGGTGCTCGACCGATCCCATAATGAGGCACCAGCATGTACTAAAACTCTGATCGGAACCAAGAAGCACAAATTTTCAATTCAATTCAATGGAGATGACTTCAATAGAAATGAATTAGAATTGTAATTTTAAGATTGGAAAGAATGTTTACACCGACAGAATTCATTTGGTGAAATTCAAAGAAAGACAGCTAATTCTTATAATTTTCCATCCATGCCATCAACTAGGGTTTATAGCTTTAGCAGAAATAACTCAGAAAAAAAATATATAGATCAAAAGAGAGTTTACGTAGAGGAGGAAGAGTAGTCTATTGGGCTTTTTAATTCTCCTTTAACAACAATGGAACCCTAAACAACCCAGCGGAGAAGAAGAGAAGGTGAAAAAGGGTTTTCAGTCCCGTCATTTTATTCCGTACGATTCTCGCCCAAATTCCATCGATATGTGGATTTTGTCAATTGATTTGGCCTCCCTGAAATCCTGTCGACTGAAATCATTTCTTGTTGCTTCTCCGCTTCCGATCAGCCGCACACTGCGAATTCCATTTCTAATTCTGATTTCGTTGTTTTCTTCTGCATTCTGATTGGAGCCTAAATGCATTCCCTCTCTCACATTGAAAGTCGGACACTTCAGGATATTTCTCTAGGGAGTTGATTCACTTTAAATTAAATCTTTATTGTTTTTACTATTTTGTCAAATCTGAAGTGATGCAGTCTTTTTATTTGAACTTTCTTTATGAAATACCATAGTTGTTTTCCTACAATTCTACTTGTATTTGTTTGATTCTTTTGTATGTTCCTTATAGTCTTATTCTATATTTTAGGTCGGCGAAGAGCTCCTGTGGGAGCTATTTGTACAAGCAGGCCCTGTTGGTAAGTTGTTTATCCCTCCTTTCTACGATCACCTTTTTCCATACTGTCCTCGTGTTGTTTTGTGTTTATAGATTCTTTCACCTAATATTTTATTGTTTTTATCTTACAGTAAATGTATACGTTCCAAAGGATAGGGTGACAAATCTACACCAGGGATATGGCTTCGTCGAGTTTCGTAGCGAGGAAGATGCAGACTATGTAAGTACTGATATTTACTTGATGTTCTGGTAATTATTTACGGTTGATGTATTTATGTAATTATTTTTTGTTTTTGTTGATGCTTAATATGTGCAGGCTATTAAGATTTTGAACATGATCAAGCTTTATGGAAAGCCTATAAGGGTGAACAAGGTCAGTTAATGCTAAATTGTTATTTCGGAATTCAGTGTAGTTTGGCACATTGAAAATTTGAATACTAAATTGTTGAGATATAAAAAGCGTTGGGTGCCTGAATGGCATTGGTATTGACGTGTTAGTTTTAGCTATTATATAGGTTTTTATAGGGCTTTAATGGTCAATTACTTATTTTAAAAATTGATCGCTTGTAAAATTGTTAGGGTAGTAAGCACGGTTCTCTCATGCTGGTACAGTACTACTGTCTATATTATTTTTGGTAAAATTTATATTACTTTCTCATTTTTAGGCTTCCCAAGATAAGAAGAGCTTGGATGTAGGGGCAAACCTCTTCATAGGCAACCTCGATCCAGTAAGTATAGGGCATCATGATAAGCTTTATCTAATTGTTTTTTTGACAGAAGCAATTTAAGTAATTTTGAGCTTGTTTTCTTCTAAACTGAGGATTTCAATTTGGTGTTGTACTTTGTCCGGTGCTTACTGGACTTCCTGTGTATGATACATTCTGGTATTGTACAAGTTAGTGCGTTTTTTTCATAGTGTGCTTTGTTTTTTCTTGCTACTGAAGTAATATAATGATATGATAGTAAAAGGTAAAAAAAAAAAAAAAAAAAATTCAAAAAGGCATCTGATTATTTACTGGCTCTATAGGTGCAATTTTGACCCAGTGCATATCATGAAGTCTTAACCCCAAAAGGCATCTGATTATTATTTATAATCTTCTCTTGCAACAAGGGGTTATACAAGGCCTTTCTGATGAATATATTAAGGAACTTTTACTTTTCACTGTTTTGTGTGTGTGTAATAAGTTTACTTGCTGACTACTTTTCTGAGTAATATTTGTTTGAATTAAACCAGGATGTAGATGAGAAGCTTCTCTATGACACTTTCAGTGCTTTTGGAGTTATCGTAACTAATCCAAAGGTGATTTTTCCAACAATACTCTTCATTATTATTATTACAACTACTAACGGAATGTTGCATGTGCTGAGTAAATTCATTGTCCACCTTCATTTCCGACTAGCAGGTTTATTGTATGGTTAATTATAGTCGTTACCAGCATTTATTGGATAGGTTTTAAATGCTGAAATTAATATAATAATTGTGTTTTTATCTTGAACCATATCTCTATTTGTGTCGTATGACATAAGTTTTAAATGTTTGCTTGTCATCTGCAGATAATGCGTGATCCTGAAACTGGTAACTCGAGAGGATTTGGCTTTGTTAGTTATGATTCCTTTGACTCGTCTGATGCCGCAATTGAGGTAATTCTGACTTCTAATAATTTCATTGGGGGCCTATAGGTGATAATAAAAGGTTAAAATAACCAGGTAATGGCCTTCTTAACTGCAGCTATTTAATCTTTCTTTGTTTTTCTCATCAGCTGAACTGGTAATGTGGCTACTAAGTTTTTTCTCGGGGTTTCATTAAGAGGCAATAGTAATTTGATTTGGCGATTGAACTGCTAAGAATATATTTGTTTTATTTTCAGGCCATGAACGGTCAATATCTGTGCAACCGTCAGATTACAGTCTCTTATGCATACAAAAAAGACACAAAAGGAGAGCGTCATGGCACACCAGCTGGTGAGTCTTCCGTCTATTATGAAGTTAGGGTTTCATAACAGATATAGTGAATTAAAAGGAAAGAGCATGAAAAATATGCTTTTGCTTCTGGTAATGCAAGTATTGCAATCCCAACATATACTTTTGACTCTATTCAACATTCTTGCTTAGTCTTGCCTGGATCTGTGCACTACCTGGTAAACTAAAATATAATAATTGAATATCAGAAATTATTAACATGAAGAACTTTTTATTAAATTAACAAAAGGGGATTCATAACCATACACACCCTCTGCCTGGCACCAGGTACCAGTTCAGTCTGATGTGTACCAGTACCAGTCATGACAGTCAGTCTGATATTTGTAGTATGTCATCTCCCAATAACATAATTCGGTTCTCTTTATCCAGAGAGAGTACTGGCAGCGAGCAACCCAGCAGTCCAAAAGAACCGACCCCACACATTATTTGCTAGCGGGCCACCAAGTCTGTCTAATGGGCCACCGCAACACACTTCTCTCCCACCTAGGCCTTTCACAAACGGCTCTATGCCGCCACCCCCAATTCCAGTCCAATCCATGCAGGTCCCACCTCCAGTCGGGGCCGGCCAATTCCCTCATCCAATGCAGATGGGGGGACCACCGTCTTGGCCTCCGCCACCTGGTCATATGCAGCCGGGCCAGAACATGCCGCCTCAAGGTATGCGACCACCTGTCCAGTTTGGCAGACCTATGACACAAGGCATGCCTCCACCACCTCCAAATGCTGGCATGATGAGACCAGGTGTTCAACCGCCTCCGCCTCCTATGTGGCGACACCCACCTCCGCCAGCTCAGATGATGCCACCACCCCCTGCTGGGATGAATCAATGAGTGTTGAGAGCTTCTAGTTCTTGTTTAAAGACCTTAGGTTGAAATTGATGCATGAATACCTAGTTAAATATTTATTCTCCTTTAGGATTCCATTTTTCTGGGTCCATGTTTGATTAGATGTCAAGTATGAAAAATCATTGCAGTGCATCTGTTCAAAAGATGTAATCCGTTTTGTTTGACGAGTTCTTGAATGAAAATTGTTGTGTGGGAAATTTTGATTGGGATGAAGCAGATTCCTCTCTACTATTTTACTGCTGTAGGCTGAGAATTTGTTTTCGTGTATGCTATGATTGTAAAGCTGATGCAAAACAAAATTTTGTTTGCCTGTGCGTGCTTGCTTGTTTGTTATTTAAGGTCAGTTAACGGTGACTAAGACCGGTATTTATCCTCACTTGCAGACCATTGAATGAGAAGGTGTTGAATCTGCAAGGTCTGAGATGTTAGCTGAGACTGCATAGGGAAGTTTAGAAAAAGAGGGTTGGGCCACTGTTTTGGGCTTTTTTTTGTGGTGTTTGATCAGGGTTTTTGGGACTTATATTCAGGGTCAGGAGACATCATAATTTTTAGCAGAACAATATATGCACCCCTGCAGTAGTCGTACAATTAAATAGTACTATGACTATCAGTAAATGTCAATGTTAAAATAATATAAAAATATTTCTTAAATGATTCTTCTAAAAAAGTGTTTTGCGTAGTTAACTAGCAACTAATTATAACCTTGGGAATTAATTAATCCATGCAAAATAAGAAAAAACGAAAACACGTCAAGAGCAAATCTTTGTTTAACCGCGCAAGTGCTTTGATTGTCGGTTCATCAAAATTAAATTTGTGTGTCAGCGATCTTCAAGCTCTTAAATTCGATTGTATAAAAATCTTGGTTGCACGTTGCGGGCCATATTACGGGCTAAAATGCCCACAGCAAAGTGGGTCAGGACAGAGCAATTGAATTCGAGACATACATTGCTTCCTTTTCTGTAATGAACATGATAGTGAAAAAGAGAAATGTGAGTCTTGCGTAGAAAATAATGGTAGACTTTTGTTTTTTCATTTATATATTTATAAATTCCTACTAAGAATGGATCTTTTTTTTAGGATCATCATGAATTAGGTTACACTCAGTAGTTGGTGTCTTCCCAAAATATATGTAATATAGGAAATGGGAGATTTAAGAATTTTTTTTTTGATGGGAATTTCTAATTTTTAAAAGTAAATATGAATGATTTTATGGGATCAATTTTTTTTTTTTTTTGGATATTTCGTATTTTACTCTACTCATATAAAAGATCGAGATAATTTCAAAAAAAAAGAGTTCGATGTCTTCATCGTGTTTTCACTTTTTATTTTTATAATAACAAAATTTTAAAACTTAAATATTAAAATTAAACTACTAGATGTGATTTATATATATCATTTTTTCTACATACTCATAAAACTCTAAAACTTCTCATTGGATGTTTAAAAAAACGTGAAATTAATCTCTATCCTCTTAAATTTGTCTTTTATCATAAGAAAATGTAATTGTAAATATTACAGTGAATACGACTTATAACTACCCCATAAAATCCCTGCTCACACACTATTAACGTACAGGTAGAAAAAGTGGCTCTTTTGTTTTGATATATATTCAACGAGGACTTTCATTAAAACTAAAATGACAAAATTATGATTTTCTTTCATTATCTGTCGCGTATTTTTTTACCAGTGCATTTTTTTCTTGACATTTCTTCACCGCAAAATCGTTTCTTTTCATAACCTCCGCTCATTCATACAGGCATTTTTCAAGTTTAGTTTGTTCTTTTTCACTTTCTTCAACATCTCATTCATTGCTATCCCTCTTCCACTTTTCTGCTTACCCACTCCGAACAATTTAACACTTCCCTCTTTTTGTTTTTTGTCCAATCATTTTCTTACTACAACCTTTGTTGAAACATAGAAAGGATCACTCTAGTTTGACACAAACAATCTCTGCTGATGCCTAACGGACTTTTTCTCACCCCTATGATGATTTTTCTAGAGACTGCTTATTGCTTTTGTCTATTTGTGTGACTCATACTGTAACCCTTTACTATGGTTAAGAATGTAATCAAGGCTCAAGGGTTGGGTTTTATTTCTTACCGCTATAAATATGAGATGTACGCGGGGGAATCATAAAAATCAAACAATTACATCTTATCTAGATATCAAATAATTATATCTTATTTAGGGATCAAATACTTATACTCTGAAGAAGGAGAAACAATTCTCTACCTTAACCTAAGGACCGTCCTATGCCAAAGAAATCCAAAACATAAATCATAAATGCGGAATACATACCTGATTCCATAACGTTGGCCATGAAATCCTCAATTGCGAAGAGCCGTCTCCATAAGCACGAGACAAGTCTTTAATGACAAGAAGTCCTTGTTGTATTGTCGTATGGTAGTAGAAATAGATCTTTTAAGACAATAAGACTTGGCTCTTGAGATATCATCTCCAATTTTCTTAGTGGATCTCTCATCTCTATTCTCTGATGGTGAAAGAAGAAGAGAAGGCATACAAATTTATATTTTCTATAGAGAATAACTTCTTTTATAATGTGTATTTTTCGTTATCTTGTGCCATACGGACCAAACCTTATATAGGCTAACTCTAAATCTAGCGCACTAGATATAGATGTCCAATTTTAGTCGTCTATATTAGACATTCAAAATTAAATATCTAGATTTAGATGAAAACCTATTCCACATTTAGTGGTTATTCTTAATTACAAATCTCATATGAGTCCATCAATGAGTATGGGTTTTGCCTGTATTATTCTACACATTTATGGACCACACCTTAATGAATACATAGATTGTCAAATATCTTAATCCATATTAGATCACTTTAGTTAGACAATCATACATCACAGTATACAATTCATAATTATATTACATATATGCTCAACGTTGGATAATGATCCAACAATGTACTGTAAGGTTTCATTTTGAGAAAGATTAATAAAAGGATTTCTTCTCCAGTTCTATCATCTCTTCTATAATGTTATATTCTTTTTTTAGGGGCCTATGCTTATTCATATAGGACTGCGGAGTAGGTCGATGGGCATCAGATCTACTTTATGTTCGATGAGATTCATAACTGTTCAATCTGTTTTAAAATTTGTGTGCTCCGCTTTAATATTTGTGTGTGACAGCATCAATTTTCGTATGCATGAATTTTTTAGCAGATCGGACGGTCATGAAGCCCATCAGACCTATAAGTAATTCCGATGTCCATCAGACCTACTCTGTTCTCTCCATATAGATTTTTCATGTTTATTTTATTCTTTTTTCACTCTCTTCAACATCTTATTCATTTCTACTCCTCTTCCCCCTTTCGCTTTCCTACTCTGAAAATTTAATGTTTCCTTTTTTGTTTTCGTTTTTGTTCCATCTTCTTTTCTGTAATAATAATAATATAAAATTTGTTGTAATAATATAAAGTTATGTTTTAATAGTATGAATATATAAATTAGAAGTAAAAATATCAAATTAATTTTTTTAACATTTTTTATTTTTCACTTTCATAAATATAATTACCATTTAATAGTTGTAGTATTGTGCATTATTGTAACTTATAATGCATATTTGTTTACTTTGCTTGGCACCAAACACTAAATTATAATTACCATTTTTAACAAGGATTTAGTTATGAAATTAACCGTTCACGCAATGTTCAGACTGCTTCTTTTTTTTTGAATTATTATTTTTTAATAATATTGATTCATAATAAGTGTGGTCCAACATAAATTGTAAAAAAACCTACCTTTTCTTTCTCACACACAGAGAGAGGGGGAAATAATACGTCCAAAAATATAAACTATATTTCCTTGCAAATAATTCTTTCGTATAGAATATAGATGAAAAGTTCTGACGGCTCTTCATTGGACCTCTGCGTGGTGACTGTACCGATCTGGTTGATTCAGTTCCTAGTCTGATTTGATTCAGTGCCTCCATTGGAATTTCTGAGAGGTGACTGTTCTGACCCGATTGATTCAATTTCCAGTATGATTTGATTCAGTGCCTTCTACAATGAATCTGCCAACAGAACAACTATGCACACAGAGAAAACCATTACTTGGCTCCTATTATTTTCATCAAGTAAGGATGACCTAAATTGTGTCCATATGATGCAAATATCATTGTGCGTTTTTAGTTTGTTTACACTGCCCATGTATTGCAACACAAACATATTATAAAAAAAATTCATACAAAATAACATATTTTCATAAAAAAAATTAGACTAAATAACAAATAAAATTTCTTAAATGACACGTACATATAAATAACATTTCTTAATAAATTACATATTAAATGAATATATGTATCTTCATCTTTTTAACATATTTTCATAAAAAATTCTCATATAAAATGACAAATAACATTTTTAAAATGATATTGAAAAATTGAAAGAAATAAAGACATGACCAATCAATTATCAATCAATTAAAAAATTTCTTAAATGATATTTAAAACAATAAAAAGAATCATGACCAATCAGAAATGTGGTGAGTATGTGTCTATCTAAATTTGGACTTCTACATGTAAAATAAATAAAAAAGATGCATAGAATCATAAAAAGACAGATTATTTGATTGGAGGGCTGTCAATCTGATATTTCATCTTTTAATCACAACCATTGGCAGATCAGGACATCTATGTGCTAATATGAGAATGGAGATATGGCCATTAAAATTGAATCAAAATTTAATATTTTTTATGTGTATTACGTGTATAAAATATATATTATATTCAAGAGTAGAACTAGGGTGTTCCTAAATTCACCAAGTCTCTTTGTAAACTTAACTCTAAAACACATCGAAATGACTTTAAATGACAAGTCCGAACTGTTGAAACCTATCTACCTAACAAGTGAGGCGTTTACATACACAAAATTTAAACTTTCGAAAAAATTTAGTATAAAGTCAAGCGGTCAAAATTAGAAGGATTATAAATTAATTTTAATGCATTCATTTTTTGAATTATTTTTTAGCACTTGACTCTATATAAAATTAATTCAAAATTTTAAAATTTTCACATGTAGACGCATCACTCGTAAGGTAGACGGGTTTCAACTGTTCGGATCAATCATTTGAAGTCAATCCGATAGATTTTAGAGTTGAGTTCACACAGAAGCTGAGTGAACTTAGGAACACCCTAGTTCTACTCTATATTCAAATTATGGGGAGTAAAACTAGTAAGGTGTTCTTAAGCTCATCAAGCTTATTGGTGATCCTTATTTCAAAATCTATCGGCTTGGCTTCGAACGACGAATCCAAATTATTGAAAAGAAAACTCATAAGTTAGTTTTAATGTTTTCATTTTTCATCATTTTTAACTGCTTGACTTAATAATAAACTAATTCAATAATTTTTAAATTTTATATGTACATGCGCACTTTTAAAGTACATCGATTTTAACTGTTTGAATTTGTTGTTTGAAGTCAATCCGATCAATTTTTAAGTTCACCAAGAAGCTTGGTAAATTTAAGAACACCTAGAATGAGATATCAAAATAATAAATTATTTGGAAGGTTTTAATATCGTTAGTTGATTTATTATGGATGGATCTCAAGTTTTCTTTTCTATTTTCTATTCTACGAGTAACAATCAGCCTTGTGAAGCTATCGATCTATGCACGCAATTAGTTTTTTGAGAAAAATGCACGCAATTAGTTGGAAAAAAAAATAGAAATTTCGGATTGGTTAAGAAACTAACGGTGTTCATTAAATTTGACATTTATTTACCTACTAAAAAAGTATATATGCAAAGATCTAAGATGGATAAGGATAATAACACCCAATAGACTTTTTTAACCAATGGCCTCAGTGTCAACAACCCAGACTTTCAAATTTTTACAATTAATTGTATGCGTAGCTACACACGGCTTGTTGTTGTTACTCGTATATCAGAAGAAGATATCAGATATGAAAAGACAGCTTGAGATTCATTAATAATAAATTAACTAACGATATTGAAAACCTTCCAAAATAATTTATTATTTTGATATCCCACAATTTTTTTTGAAAAAAAGTGATCATTGCCACCGATTTTCATTAGAAAATCACGAGGGGTAAAGATGGTACTAAGCTGGTACCAACTCACCTAGAATTATTACAAAACATAACTAAGTTCTCACATCAATCCTCATAGCTAGGATTATTACAAAACAGCAGCATACGAAGGATTAAGAAACATAGCTAACCACAAAAATACAACTAAAAACTAAAGTCAGAGACATATCCAAAAATCAGGTTCAGGGATCCTCAAATCAAGCTAGGTCCAACAGATCCTCATCTGACTCAATGACGTATAGTGTCATCTCCTCTAAGCCCTGGAAACCTAATCAGCAATTATTCATAAGTCCATAGAAAAGGAATTTTTTTTTTTTTTAAGTAGATAAAAATAATTTATATTTAATACACATAATACACTTGAAAATATTAAATTTTGATACAATTTCAATGGCCATATTTAATGGTGGTTTATATTATAAAAATAAAATCTAAATTGTATCAAATTAATATGTAACGAATTATAAAGTGGGTAATATGTTCATAATTTTTTTTCTGTTATTAGTTTTTTTAATTAAATTTAGGAAGCACTGTAAAAATTCTCAATTGAGAACGACTAAACATATCTTTATTTGCTTGGGTATGTTTGGTTGGATTGAGAATATGTTATTTTTGGAATTAGGCTATTCGGAATAGCTTATTCGGTGTTTAGTTGGGTTAGAATAGTTAGAATAGTGAATCCAAACTTTTTGTCTTATTAGAATAGGCTATTCCTAAGAATTTTGAGATTTGACTATTCTAATAAGACAAACAATAACTATTCTTGATTTGGTTATTCTAGCTATTCTTGTTTTGCAATCAAATATACCCTTGTAAAATAGCACGCCCCTTGGGATATAGACAAGCAAAGATAGCTTCACACGGATAATAAACCATGGCAAGTATAGTACTGATAAACCATCGCCTCTTTGTGAGAAAAACCGTGCGTTCTGAGAAACTATAGCCTCTAACCGAACTATCATCTTAATTTAAGTTCAAACAAATTGAATAAAATAAATAAACTTTCTTCTTTATTTTCTTTTTTGCATCTCCTCTAAAAAAACAAATCTAGCTCATTATATCAATCCAGCTCATTATATCAATTGAGCTTAAGCTATTGTTTAAGATTTTGATAGGCTTGAAAAACTTCATCATAGAGATTTGGACATCCTGTACATGCATCAGACTTTCTAGCTGACTCTGACTGTGGGTCCGGACAGTCTAAGAAAACAAAAGGAAAAAATAAGTAACTGATTAAAATTACATGGTGTCAAACAGTGAAAGGTTCTTATGTTTAAGTATTATATAAGGATATAATGTTCCAATTTCGACATTACTTGAAGGTAACATAAAGGTCTAATTTTGAATCAAGACGTGATAACTAATAATCAACAGCTTCTGAAATTATAAACAAACTAGAGGGAAAACAAACCAAGAAAATCAATAGTATACCTTCATGCATCAATTACTGGAACAGTCAAAATTAAAAAAGAAAAAAACAAAGTTATGTGTTTTCCAAATCAGAAGTCTCCCCGGCGGCTCCCCTTCCTTCTCAGAAAAAAATCATGAGAGATGTATTCTTGTTTGAAAATCCGGAAGTACCTAAACAACAAACGATAACATGTGACAAAAGGGACACCGATAACATGTGATTCGCCTCAGTACTATAACTCTAGAAGGGACACCGATAACATGTGACAACAGTTCTGTTGAACAGTCTCTGCTAGAGACCGGTACATGATTTTTAACATACAGTATTCAAATCCGTTTTTTTATTTAAATAGTATTCAGATCCGTATATAATTAATCATTAATTGACTTCACATTCATTATTCTTATTCTTATTATTTATTTAAATAGTATTCAGATCCGTATATAATTAATCATTAATTGACTTCACATTCATTCATTATTATTATTACTAATATTGTTATTATTGCTAATATTACTAATATTACTATTATTATTGTTATTATTTTTATTTATTGTTAGTAGTGTTACTACTACTACTACTACTTTTAACATACAGTATTCAAATCCGTTTTTTTATTTAAATAGTATTCAGATCCGTATATAATTAATCATTAATTGACTTCACATTCATTATTATTATTATTATTATTATTACTAATATTGTTATTATTGCTAATATTACTAATATTACTATTATTTATTGTTAGTAGTGTTACTACTACTACTACTATAGCATGATTGTGATGGCAAAGAGCCGTCCGATTTCAGTTCAATAATTTATGTTAAATAAAAATTCACATTTAGAAAGCAAGAAAACATCGTAATTATCCATTTTGAATTTTGAATATATAATCCAGATTAAACAGCGACAAGATCTGAATTGTTCATTTTAGATCGAACAATCTATATCAAGTCTAACTTTATATAAATAAAATTAATTAGACCAATAAAGGACGGACATATAATCATAATTGGTCTAAATTATCCGATATAAAATATAACGGCCACAATTTTTATGAAACCCTTCAATAAATTAATCAATAAGAGGAATCGGAGCCATTCCTTTATTAAAAAAAGAAGAAGAAGATTATTTGTTTGCTTAGGTAATATAATGTTAGTGGATTGACAGAGAAGTGTGTGATTGGCAGCATAAGGAGATTTATATAATCATAATTAATCTAAATTATCCCATCTAAAATGAACGGCCACAATGCTTATGAAACTCTTCAATAAATTAATTTATACAATCGAAGAGGAAAGTATTCCCGGAGCCATTCCTTTATATAAAAAAAAAATCATTTATTGGCTTAGGTAATTATAATTTTGGTGGAATGAAAAAATAGAACAAGTTCGGATGTAAATAAGTTAGCCTGTGATCCAACATGTCACAACACGGTACAACTCGCGTGCTATGATTATCCTCGAGATAAATGATATGGTAGATACGATACACAGACTAATCTGATCGCAACAAGTTACGTAACAAAATATGACACAAAATATGACTAAATGTGACTACACATAATCAAAATAACATAAAATTTGCCATTAATTATCTGAAATAACAATTTCTTTTTACATCATTGTTTCTTTAGTTTATAATTATTTACAATATTTATTTTTTTCTGATTTTTTCTTACTTAAACTAACTTTAATTAATTAAAAAATATAGTTAAACATAACCAACATGACTATACGCATTGGCTTAGGGAATGTAAAATTCAAAAAAAATGTAAAATTTGGTTTGCAAGTACATATTCATTTTATAATCATGTTGAACGGTTCGGATCGACCATTAGGATTTTGAAAACTCAAATATTGAGCCGTAACACGGACCAAACCGTGCTATGCATAGTACCGTAGCCTCACTCTACAAGAAATACCTAGAACAGTAACTTTGATTCAAATAAATTAACGGAATTAGAAGATATTCAGATTAAAAAAAACTTTGAAATTAACCTTAGAGCATCTACATCCCAACAACTCAAATGAGTTTCTAAATAACTGTTAACCACTTTTTAGAAATTGAGGTCTCTAAAGTTTCTAACTCTCACATTATTGAAATTAATTTTAGAGTTTCTATTAAGCCACGTTAGCAATAAATTAAAAAGAAAAAATAATTTGTGCTAATTATTTGGCCAGCGTGAAGTTTATAAACAATTTATTAATAAGAAACTTTCATGCATAGTTTCTAAATAAGAAACTCTCCCACATCTCTGAAACTAGATTATAAACTGTCACAACAGATTAGAAACTCTCATAGTGCCAGAGATGTAGATGCTCTTAAATAATACTATTTCAACTTCAGTATAAAAGCCATAATTAAGGTGGCACAACTATGACATATCATTTTAAGTTTGAACCATCTGATTCGAATCATACATTCTTATCATTTGGTGATTATTTTAATTAATGAAGTTTTGGAATTTGTGCGATTTGGATCAAATGGCTTGGATTGTATGTTGTAGTTGTGTCATAAATGCAATTATGGTAGCTGAATGAGCGTCGGAACGTCCCAAATTCATTGCATCTGAATCAGAATCCTCAAAATATCTCAAGAAATTTCTTTTCCACAAACTTTCTACAAATTAGTTTGACATGATGTAGAAGAAATCTTTGTGGATCAAATTCACGCATAATGCAAAAAACTTTGTGATTTGTTGAGAAGACTGACTTTGAATTGTGTACTTGCGCATCTTGATTTACAAGCTGATACTATGTACAAAGTACATTTATGGTATGGCTATGTGAATGCTATTGCTATGTGTTTGTGTATAGAAGTTAGCACCTTTCATTTTCTATTCCTTGTTCTCTGTTATCTTGCTCTCTACCTAACCTGTCTTGAAATTTTGCATATAAACCCAAAATTCTATAATATAATTGCATGCTTCTTTGGGGGAATTTCATGTGTACCCCTCAAAAACTTCAAAATTACGTATTTGCCCTCTAAACTTCATAATATTTACCCTTCTAAACTTCAAAACTCACAAATCTACCCGTTTAATTACCTTTTCTATTAAAACTCATTTTAAATTTATAAAATGTCAGTTATGCCCTTCTCCTTCTTCTTCCCCTCTTCTCTTTCCCTGCAATTCTCACCTTCATTAGAAAAATATAAATTAGTTAAACCAAATACAACTGAACTGAAAAGGAAGAAAAGTAATTTAAAATGGGTAAATTTGACGCTTCTAAACATTACAACAGATCTAATTCTTATATACGTACCCTTGTAATTGTCTTGAAAATCTGAAGCATATTTAGATGATTAGATTCGTTATCTGACATATGCTTGTTTTGCTTGAAATATTATGAGGCTTTACAGAATTAGATCTGTTGTAATGTTTAATGAAGCACCATCGATTCTTAATCAATCTTTTAAGAGAAGTTTAATCATTGTTCTTGGGCTTATGGTAGTAAATATTTTGATGTTTTTTCATGTTTAGGCTTTATCTGTAGGCTGGAACTTGTTTCACTGTTCATTCTTTTGCATGAATTTTAATATCGAATAAAGTACTGAAGCAATAACTGGGCAACTACGTGAGAATTGCATCAAATGGCCAGAGTTTCTTTTCCAATTGAAGTTTTTTAAAATATCTACTGTACAATACGAACTAATTTAAAATAGAAGTACTGCATTTAACGCTTTTCTTTTCTTTTCTTTTTTCAGTTGTTTTTGCTTGAACTAATTTATAATTTCTAATGGAGGTGAGAGTTGCGAGAAAGAGAAGATGGGAAAGAGAAGAGGAAGGCCTTAACTGACATTTTATAAATTTAAAATGAGTTTTGATAGAAAAAAGGTAATAAAATGGGTAAATTTGTGAGTTTTTGAAGTTTAGAAGGGTAAACATCCGAGATTTTTATATATAAGAAAATAAATAAATAAAATATTAAAAATAAGAAACTGTTCATCAGAATTTCAAAAATAAGAAGCCCGCCTGAGGGACGCCATTCCAGACTTCGGCCCGTGGAAAAAACGTAAAAAAAAAACGGGACGCCATCTCAGACAACGTCCCTAAAAAAAAATCAATTTTTTTTTCTGCTGTGTTAAGTCAGAAATCCAATAATTTTGATCAGATTCAAAATTCATTTTAGAGAAAATGACAACATGGATTTTTGTGTTCTTTATATCAAAATAAAGGTATGAAAGTCTAGTTTTCAGATAATATAATTTCTCTATACAAAAATATTACAAATTGGTACAGTTTTAGCGATTAATTGACAGAGGTCGGAATTCAGAAAAGCTGAAATTTCAGTGAGCAGTCCAATAATTTTGACCAGATTCAAAATTCATTTTAGAGAAAATGGCTACATGGATTTTTATGTTCTTTATATCAAAATAAAGGTACGAAAGTCTAGTTTCCAGATAATATAATTTCTTTTTTTTGCAAGGTAGATAATATAATTTCTCTATACAAAAATATTACAGATTCGTACAGTTTTAGCGATTAATTGACAGAGGTCAGAATTATTGGACTGCTCACTGAAATTTCAGCTTTTCTGAATTCTGACCTCTGTCAATTAATCGCTAAAACTGTACCAATCTGTAATATTTTTGTATAGAGAAATTATATTATCTGAAAACTAGACTTTCATACCTTTATTTTGATATAAATAACACAAAAATCCATGTAGCCATTTTCTCTAAAATGAATTTTGAATCTGATCAAAATTATTGGACTGCTCACTGAAATTTCAGCTTTTCTGAATTCTGACCTCTGTCAATTAATCGCTAAAACTGTACCAATATGTAATATTTTTGTATAGAGAAATTATATTATCTGGAAACTAGACTTTCATACCTTTATTTTGATATAAAGAACACAAAAATACATGTAGCCATTTTCTCTAAAATGAATTTTGAATCTGATCAAAATTATTGGATTTCAGACTTAACACAGCAGAAAAAAAAATTGATTTTTTTTTTTTTTTTTTAGGAACGTTGTCTGGGATGGCGTCCCGTTTTTTTTTTTTTTTTTTTTTTTAGGGACGTTTTCTGGGATGACGTCCCGTTTTTTTTTTTACGTTTTTTACGTTTTTTCCACGGGCCGTAGTCTGGGATGGCGGCCTTCTTATTTTTAAAATTCTGGTGAACAGTTTCTTATTTTTAATATTTTATTTATTTATTTTCTTATATATAAAAATCTCGGGGTAAACATGATATTATGAAATTTAGAGGGGGGAATACGTAATTTTAAAAGTTTTGAGGGGTATACATGAAAAATGCACAAAAAGTACTTGTTGTTATATATAAGTTCGGTGTAATGTAGATTTCCTTTGCTTCAAGAAAGTATCTAATTTCCTGGCACGACTATTCTGAACAAACCTGTAATTAGTATAACATATGTGTCCTTCTAAAACAACAAATTATTTGAAAATTCACAAGTTTTGGGCTTGCTCATTCAAAATTTGAAAATATCATTATTGTTAGATCATAAGTTCTGCTAAATTTTGACAGCAATCCAAGTTCACTTTACAAATTAAATACTATTTCGATAGAAATTAATTAGTAGTTACTGTTATATTCCTCTTTGTTGAAATAATTATTCTGATATCATATATGACAAATTAGAGAGTGTTTGAGATTTGTATGCTAATATGACATTTGCAGTTTTGCAAGGCTAATATGTTTGTAGAATTATATATATGTGATTTTCAGTGACGACGATGGAAGAAAAATTACAACTTAATGCGGTTAACATGTGAAATGCAGAAGGATATAAAGGATAGCATTCAATATATATCTGTAATTTTAAGGTACTTTTGTAAAATGATGTAATGTGTACATATCGGCAAAACAGAGAGAATAATTTGGTTAAAGAAAAAAAGAAAAGGAAACTTGAGGCAATTTAATTTGTTCTTCTTTTCTTTGACAGTAAAGCAGAGGCATCTAGTTTTTGTAGACTGCAATATGAACATACGAAGTTTATAATGTCATCAGCTTAATCTCCAAATTCAGTATAGAGGTCTAGAAAATACAAAGTATAAGAATCAATGTTTCATACACCTGGAATGTAAAGAATTTTCCCTAGTGGAAAGCAACGGTTTATTATTTTATTGATTAAATTGAAGGTTGCAACAAATAATCAAGTTCAGATCAATAATTGAATTAAAAATTTGGATCCATTGACCAAGCTAGTACTGGGCAACCTTATCATTAATGTGTCTATAAATATCTAATTCAAACACAAATTGCATGCCGTCTACAGTGAGAGCTCCATTCTCTCATTTGTAAAACTCATACAGGGAAGAGTACATTTTCATATCTCCGAAAGAGGAGCTTCTATCGCTCGAAAATGTCAACTGAAGTTGAGACGATGGAGTCGGTGCCAGTGTCAAGAAAACAATCGAAGACAAGGCTACCTCGGCTCGACTCATTTTTCCATGATGCAGAGAAAGTTACTTATGCAGAACACCATGGAGTCAATGTATGATAGTTTCTCTGTTATGATTTTAGTTTTGATTGTGTACAAAATGTTTAGAAAAGGGCATTCTTGATTTTGTACCAAACCCATGAAGATATATAGGTATATTAATTGTAGTTATGTATTGAGCAAAACAAAAGGAACAAAATCATAGCAATCAGAGCAAATGGCCTGACAGCCCAAGTAGTGAAGTTTAATTAAGATGACTACAAGAAGTTATCGGTTCAAGTTCTCAGCTTTTCCTTAAAACACATTAATACAGGAATAGCTGACTTGTGAACCTTCTTTTTTATTTAATCGAAGAAAAAAGTATACCAAAGGAGAAAAATTTGGAACTAGATCAATTAACACAATAATTTGCAGGCCAATTACCAGCACTAAGGCTATATCAATTTGTCTTCATCAATTTCCTTTATTATTAGGTTGTTTATATTTTTTTTTCTATCTGCAAAATAGGATGATTGGGTGAGAACACTAAGTCTGGCATTCCAGTCTATCGGTATTGTGTATGGAGATATGGGCACATCACCTCTATATGTGTATGCAAGTACTTTTACCGATGGAATCAAACATAATGACGACATCTTAGGAGTTTTATCCCTAATTATCTACAGTATTATTCTCCTTCCTTTGTTGAAGTATTGCTTCATAGTTTTATGGGCTAACGATAATGGTGACGGTAAGGCTTTCTTTTCCAACAATTAATTCATTCATTCTTTTTCATTTCTACTGTATAATCAAATTATTTAATAAAAAGGGTAAGCAGAAAGATAAATATAAGCTGTTAAGTTTTTCACCAGTAAATTTTGATTGAGAAAAGAATGTTCCATGAGTATACAAGTGTTTCTTCATACAAAACAAGTTATGCATGGGCATCAAATATATCATCAAAACGGTCCCATCAAAGGAAGGTTTTGCTTTTTCTTCATGAATAAAGAAGCATGAAAAATAAACAACTTTTGTAGGTGGCACATTTGCATTATACTCGCTGATCTCAAGGTACGCAAAGATCAGCCTGGTACCGAACCAACAGGCAGAAGATGCGCTGGTATCAAATTACCATTTGGAAGGGCTCACACCAGAACTAAAGAGGGCACACTGGCTCAAGCAAAAGCTAGAGAATAGCACAGTCGCAAAGATCTTGATTTTCACCTGCACAATATTCGCCACCGCCATGGTTATGGGTGATGGTGTACTAACCCCTCTTATCTCTGGTAATTAAACTTTTCTTGAATCATGATCTTGAAATTCTGGTAGGGACATGTCCCTAAATGGCTTGTATTTAATGCTTCCTTTTGCTAGTAGTGAGTTAAATTTTCTCATCCCACCATTGGAATTTCATCCATAGAAACATGTCACTAAATGGTTCATTTCTATATAGTTTCTTTTCAATATTACTTCTTGTTAAAAAATTTAAGCTATAGGTGTTAATTATAATTTACCTTGAAGCTCTTACTGATGTTCAGTGTTTACTTTCATCACACCCATAGCCGCATGGTAAACAAATTCTTCACCTTATCAATTTATTTTCCTGATATATGTGTTTCCTTTCACTTCAATACAGATGCATTTTCATTTAAGTTTTCTGATAGAGGCCAATAAAAACAAATGATGAGTATTAGACAGTAGAACTAGATATATTAAATTAACAGTTGATTACCTCATTGCTTCAATTAATGAATATCTTTATTTTTGCAGTTATATCTGCCGTAGGTGGTGGGCTGACCGAGAAAGTTAATTTAACAACAAGTATGACAGTGGAGTTCAAATCTTTTTAAAATTTATTATGTTGATATTGATTTTTAAAATCATTCTAATGACTTCTCTTCCTTAAAAAATTTGAACACAAGATCAAATAGACTGGATTTCTGCAGCCATATTTGTAATCCTTTTTGCAGCACAGAGATTTGGTACAGACAAAGTTGGTTACGCATTTGCTCCTGTAGTTTCCTTGTACTTTCTTTTTATTGGTGGCATCGGCTTATATAACCTCATACATTATGATATCGGAGTTTTACGGGCATTCAATCCGAAGTACATTGTAGACTACTTCAGCAGAAATGGAAAGCAAGGATGGATCTCGCTTGGAGGTGTTCTCCTATGCTATACAGGTAATAAATACTTAATCATAAAGAGCAAGTTTAGCTTAATTTACTCAATATAAAAGGGTCTTTTTTAAGCTAATAGTGTGTTTTGAGTGCAGGAACGGAGGCTATGTTCGCTGATTTAGGCCACTTTAATGTCCGAGCTGTCCAGGTAATATATTTATTCTCTTATGTTAATATTCCCAAAATCCACATTTTATTCATTTCTTTCGTTCTTCTATTTCTGACACTATGTATCATTGACACTGTTCATTTTATATTGAAATGCAGATTGGCTTCAGCTGTGCTTTACTTCCGGCTGTATCATTGGCTTATCTAGGCCAAGCTGCTTATCTCAGAAAACACCCAAAAGATGTCGCCAGTACTTACTACAAATCTATTCCAAGTAAGATGCATATGTAAATTAAGTTTCAAAATAAAAAACATAAACCTTTGCTTAACCCCATCATTTTTCATATGTATACCCAGGTCCACTGTACTGGCCAACCTTTGTAGTATCAGTGGGAGCTGCAATTATTGCAAGCCAAGCCATGATTTCTGGAGCATTTGCAATCATATCACAGTCACAGACTTTGGGGTGCTTCCCTCGGGTGAAAGTATTACGCACTTCGAAGAAATATGAAGGGCAAGTATATCCTCCCCGAAGTAAACTTTGTGCTTGGACTTCTTTGTGTCATATTGACCTTCGCATACAAGGACACAGTCAAGATTGGCAATGCTTATGGTACAAAGAAAAATAATAATATTTTTATTCATACGCATGCACATGCACATGCACAGAAAATGGAGCTGCAAGTTTACTTAAAATTTGGCGGAAAAATCGAG
Organism: Carex kokanica; assembly: GCA_025461125.1. NCBI lineage: Eukaryota > Viridiplantae > Streptophyta > Magnoliopsida > Poales > Cyperaceae > Carex > Carex kokanica. The sequence continues at coordinate 400,832 of JAJGRX010000867.1, read as the reverse complement.
CTATAGGTTTTCGGCTAGTTTGAGGCCATAAACATATGGTTGGTTTAGTGTAGCACGTTCTTTAAGCCATCAGTTTATTATAATAGGCTTATTATTTTAGATATAAATTAATGCACTTATATATGATGCCATGTATTTTGGAAGACCAATCTAATACAAGTTATTTATTGAATTTTCATCTATATATAGAAGAATGACATTTAATCATTTCACAATTTATTTACTGACAATTATGTAATGACATACATGTCAACTACTAGAGCTGTTATAGAGCTCAATATCTGACTCCATTTCGAATCAATCAGCGCTTAAGTTCTAATGTATTAAAAGTTGAAGACATTGTTCTTTTCCAGGTCATGAACCCAAAAAAGTTAACTGAAACATGAATTTTTTCTTACTTTTGCAATTTAGAGACTGAAACATGCAATGTAACATGAGATGTTTCTTATCCTTTTTTTTTATCTTTTCGCAGGAATTGCAGTTACTACTGTCATGGTTGTTACAACCATCTTTCTATCATTAGTAATGCTTCTGATCTGGAAAATATCTATTTTCTGGATCATATTATTCTTCACAATATTCGGCACAGCAGAACTCATCTTTCTCTCTTCCGCCTGTTACAAATTCAAAGAGGGAGGCTACTTTCCTATAGCTGTTGCGGCTGTCTTGATGGCACTCATGGGAATTTGGCATTACGTGCACGTAAAGAGATACTGGTACGAGCTAAAACACATGGTTTCCAAGGACAAACTAGAAGAATTAACCACAAGGCGCTGCAGAGGGAGAATACCTGGAATCGGGTTTCTGTACTCTGAACTTGTACAAGGTGTACCGCCGATATTTGCTCATCTCGTGGAGAAAGTACCTTACATCCATTCAGTTCTCGTGTTTGTCTCAGTAAAGACCTTGCCAATCCCTTATGTGAGTAGTGCAGAGAGGTTTATTTTCAGACAAGCTGAACCAAAAGAACAAAGGCTGTTCCGGTGCATTGCGAGGTATGGATACAATGATAAAAAGGAGGACGCAAATGCTTTTGCTGCTTCCCTGATAGAACAGCTGAAATCATTTGTGCATGATGAAAGTCTGTTCGCACAAACAACCCACTCGCAGCTGAACAATGAAAATATTAGATTGAGGCCAGGGGCACAATCTGCAGTACACATTGAAGAAAAACTTGAGCAGATCAGTGGAACACAAACTGAGCAGATCAGTGAACATCAGCACATACCAGAAGACAGGCAGATATATGAAGAGGAGTTGGCGAATGGAGTGGTGTACCTGCTGGGTGAGACCGAAGTGAGAGTGGAGCGTAACTCCAGTATCTTCAAGAAGATAATTGTGAATTATGTTTACAATTTTATAAAGAAGAACTCTAGGCAAGGAGAGAAGGCATTGCTTATCCCAAGAGACCAAATTTTGAAAGTCGGAATGACATACGATGATACGAAATCTGAGAACTTGTGATTCTGACTGCATGCATGATATGCATGTGTGTTCAGCAATAATGCTCTGAATTATATTTTGTTTGTGTGTTATAGAAAGAATGATACAAAAAGGGTCAGCAAGTTGCTAAGGGTCGGCATTGACCTGAATAGCTTGCTAGATATCAAGCTTATGAATCCTATTCACCGTCATAGTTGTAAAGATGACATGTATATTATGGCAAACGATCCGGTTTGTTATTAGATGCATAAATTTCAAAATAAGTTTCTAATCACAATATTATTTGACACTTCTAAATTTTTATCGGGCAGTTTTGCATATATATTATGGGAAATCACAATGTGATCTGTATTGTGTTTGCATATATATTATGGCAAACATAGTACAGACGGTGATGCATGGCTTAAGGGAAGATTGAGCGTAGGGCCAACAGTGAGAAAATTGTGGGATACAATCTGGGCGGCGGGAGCCTGGGGGTTGTGGAAAGAAAGAAATAGACGTACTTTTTCGAGGGTCACAAAAACCACTGTCATCCTAATTAATGAGGTGGCGACTGACATCCATAACTGGAACCTTTTTGCTTAAATAAATTGTATATAGGACTATGGAGGTTTATTTATTAAGGTTAGTCAGTTAAAAGGTGACAATGTATAAAGTTTTATAATTTTTTTAGGAACTTGTAAAATCTTTTTTTATCAATACAAATGTTACGGCAATTGCCGTTAACCATCAAAAAAAAAGAAAACTGCAATTCTACAACTTAAATTCTAAGTAAATGGTTTAATGGCGTACGGTTGTGGGCTTGTTTTTTTTTTCCTTTTTTTTTCTTTTTTTCTTTTTTGGAAGAGCAATATCTAAAGATATGTTAAAAGGTTTGGTTGCAGCATTCTATGTTCATGCAATAATTATATAATGGCCTGCTATTGCCCATGAGGCCATGAGTATCTCGTTTATGGCTTATTCTAAGATTAGTGGCAATTTTATATTAACCCAAGATTCACTGTTGAGGTTGAGAAAAACTCTTAATCCGATTTTTCGTTTCTAATTTTAGGTCCGGGCCATTTGGCTCTTTTCATCGAGCCTAATAATTAAATTTAGGAGTGTACAAAAAAACTCATGACTCATAACTTGTTCAGAATCAATTCGGGTTCAACTCGTTAACAAGTCGAGTTGAAACTGACTCGAGTAAAAAATGAATCGAGTTCATTGACTCGGTTGTCTCACAAGTTTAATCCAAGTTACTTCCAATTCGGTTCGGAATCAACTCGGTTGACTCATTGACTTGGTAAACTATATAATGTTTTGTTAGATTTTGTACTATTTAGTAATTTGATAAACTATGTAGTTGCCACTATTTCGTTTTAAATTGTGTACTATTTTGATAAACTATATACTATTTATTTTGTTATACTTTGTTTTGATAATTTTTAATTTTTAATTTGATAAACTATGTACTATCTACGAATCACGATCGAATTGACTCAAGTTCTTCACGAGTTGAATCAAAGTTGGAATTTCTGACTCGGACTCAACTCAGCTCATGAATTCACGAATTGAATCCAAATTGCCCTTAACTCAGACTCTAACTCATCCCTAATTACATTCTCGATCACGATCAAGTCCGGAACCATTACATTCTCGTTAAGTCCGGAACCTTGTCCAGTATTAGATCATTTCATTTTATTTCAAACAAACAAAAAAGTACCTCAATAATATTGACTTGATAATTTTATAAAATTTTAAAGATTTTAATATTGTTAATTATATTTTACAATTTAGTTTAAATTTGAACATATGTATTGTACGCATAAGCTATATATAATTACTTAAAGAGTGAGGCTATGGTACTTCGGCTAGTGTACTACGGCTCAATATGGTACTTTTTAAAATCCTAACGGTCGATTCAAACCGTTCAATGTGATATTTATATGAATATGTACTTGCAAACTAAATTTTATATTTTTTCGAATTTTTTTACTATTTTTTTAGATAGGTAGAATTTTGATAGTCCAGAATTTCTATAAAACACTGAAAATTCTACCTATCTAAATAAATAGTAAAAAAATTCGAAAAAATATAAAATTTAGTTTGCAAGTACATATTCATATGGATATCACATTGAACGGTTCGGATCGACCATTAGGATTTTGAAAAATACCATATTGAGCCGTAGTACACTAGCCGAAGTATCATAGCCTCACTCTTACTTAAAATAAATATATATCGATAGTTTTTTTTTTTAGTTTAAATATATATCGATAGTTTATTGAAAATAATTTATGTAATTACTGAAACCTACATCTCCACCTACCAAACCCCTTCTGTCAAAGAGTTTCTCCTTCATTAATCCTGTGCTTCCAGCGCTAAACGGATCTCAAATTACTTAAGAGGCATTCCCAGCAGCGTGACTCCGTCTTGATTAAGAAGATCATGGTGAGCTCACAGCCTCATAAGCCAAAGGCAATTGAGGATTGCTGAATCGCTCACAAATCGAGACAAAAAGGACTCTTGACTCAAAAAGGAAACCTTAGGCACCTCCTAAAGTGAGTACTTTTCATTTCATATGGATCCGTATGCCTTGACAGTGAGTTTTCGAGAAAAATTGCATCTGTTGGGATATTCAGATCCCATCATGTGCCAAATATTTCCCGTTTGCCTGGAGGTATGAGCTTGAGAGTAGCATGCCAAATTCCCCACATGTTCCATTCACAACTTATCCCAGCTCGCTAAGGTGTTTTTACCAAATTTAACAGAATGAAAATAAAACTCAAGACTACATGTGATAATCTCCTGGGTCTAAAGCAAGGGGTGGAAGAGCATAGCCGATACATTATTGACCGATTTCTTGACCAAATATTTCTCTAACAGGTACTTTTATTACCAACATGAAGACTGAAAAACAATCTTAGTACAACATAAATAAATAAAACGAAAAGAATGGTTGGTTTTTCTATAAAAAATCAGAAATATCCAGTGGGACACATGTTAGTACAACTGTGCTGATGTGCAAATTTGCCAGCATCAAATTTTAAAAATAGCTTGCCATGTAGAGAAACTGATCAGCTCATAGCCAAATAACCATAGCAAGATAAAATTAACTCACGGAAATAATTTTGATGATTTAATTTTTTTTAGAGCTTCATTTCACATTTGCACCTTTTTTTTTTCTCATTGAACATGCAACCATTACTTAGTATGTAGACTTTCTCCCTTGTACAACCCCCCCCCAAAAAAAAAAAAGGAAAAAAAAGAAAAAAAATTACTGCCTCATAATAAAAAATAAGAAAACGGAGAAGAAAAATGTAAAACATAATTCCAAAATAAATCTAGGTAGACCAAAATTTTACAATTGCAATCAGAGCCAAGCCCAACTAATTTAGGAAAAAGAAAAAAAAAAGTGTATGCTAGGACTACCTCAATGCCCTGGCCCTGGCCGACTTCTATTGGCAAAGGAAGCAACTTCCCATAACCACCCTATTTTTTCTTTCTTTCTATCTTTCTGTTGAGTACTCCTGCGGCCCCTTAAATGCTTCCATTCATTTTCCAACAGTGTTACCCTTTTGGAGTTTACTGAATTAAAGATTTATCTACCCATTCCAAATTAACACCTTTTACAAGCTCCTTGATTAAGACATCAACCAATTATTAAAGAGAGCTTGCATTTTATCACGGCTCCCACTGCTGCTGGCATTCACAGTAGGTATTATTTTCTCAGGCCTGAGGAACTGATAGAAGGATAAAATGTTCAAATTAAAACATACCAGGTTCAGTGTTTCACTGGAAGGATAAAATGTTCAAAATAAAACATACCTTCACAAAGTCTCTGAGCTCATTGAAACTCGAGTGCTCGCTATAGGGAACACCAAATATCGTAACGTTGCCTCTAGAAGTTGGTTTGATCATATCAAGTTTACTTCCAGTAGCCTCCGAGAAAGTCCAACCTACCAAATAACATGAAAGCAGTGTCCTAAAGAGCATACTATTTAATATCCCCCCTTCCCCCCCAAATAATTCAGGAAAAAAAAACTATAACTGTAACCAATAGTCCGTCCAGTTCCATCATTTGTTTATCACATCCCTATCTATCAGCTTAATTGTTCTGGTCCTGGTCAGAATGCCAAATTTGTTTCTCTTCTAGTTCTATCGTACTGATATTTTCAACTAATGTGCTTCCATTTATCATATTTCCTCCCGCCCCTCTCCCCCTTTTCTTCCAGGATATAATAAACCTATGATAAAACATGCCCAGACCATAATTCTGCTCTCTTTAATTTTTCTTGTAGATCAAAATTTACACATGAATGATTCTGAATATATTGCAAGCCTACAGTAACATCTTATCAAGGTCCTTTTACTTCAATATATTTTAATTAAAATTTTACATAAAACTAATGACAACCTCCTGAACAATAAATAATGCACGTGCATCAGTAAAAGTTTGTTTCCATGTAAGGAAACTAAGAAATGCAACCATCATATGGACACTTCTTAGCAGAAGGACAGATTTAGAATTTTAATAATTTGTGAATAATGTACATCTTCTCGGTTAATTAAGGTCTTAACAGTACACGTTTTGTAAAGTATAGAATTCAAATAATTAATAAAAACAATTTAACTGATGATACTTTGATTATTGAGTTGCTAGTTCTTAACAGCAAGCAAACCCAACAAGAGGAGAAACCCTTCTGTAATAGCCACGCAGCTCTCATTAACTCTCAGTCGAGGGCTCTTTTGACTCGTTGTAAATACGTTTTTATCAATGAAATCGTTAGTAGGCATTTAAAGCCACTAATCTTAAGAAAAGCAAGCAAACAATGCAGTTATCCAGAAGTACCTGTTGGACGAAAGGCCAAAACTGCATTGAATCTTTGGTTAAGCGTCTCCAAGTATTTATTAAGGTTCTGCAAAGTACCAAAAAGTTTCTGTTACAATAGATGAATTGTGTGCATCATTAAACTAAACCTAAGAAAATATATGGTACCAAAATTCTAGACCTCTAGTCTCAAGAAAGATAGAGGGAGAACATGGAGAGGAGAGCTATGACGAGAATTAGAGAACCTGCCAGATAACTCAGACCAACCAAATGACTCCAGTATTCTTCTCCTTGATGCATCCGTGTATATTGGTAGTATCTAAGATTATCCAATGAAGTGAAGCATCTAAGATATATCAAACTATAGCTGGATGATTGAACTCATTAGGTTGGCAGGTATTTAGCATGATTTTAAAACTCATGGATGACAGTATCAATTTCACTGTATGCTACTCATAATAAAAGCTGGGAATTTCTAAACCGGCATGGGATAACAATAATTCCTTATTCAATATTTTGGATTATTTTAGCATTTATTCAATCAGGATATTGTGAATGGATAGATAGTAGGTACAATTTGTCAGTAATAAAATAATTATCTGGAATGGTAGAACTTAGATTTTAAAATAAGCACCTGCAGAGACTGAGAAATTGCAAGATAAACCCTCTCTTTCCCAATGCTGTATGCTCCCACAACTATTAGAGTTTTTGGCTGCTTCTGCAAGTACTTGCGTGTTGTTCTCACAACAAAATCAATTACTTCCTCCTTAGATGGAAACCTGAATTTCGCTTTAAATATTAATGGAAATTATGGTATACACAAGAAAATATTGCAAATCTGATCCAACTGATTTTCATATTTGATATACATCAAATCTTACAACTTTTTAACCTTCAAGATGACTGTCTCAACCGTTTTGCACATTTTATGAACGTAAGCTGCATGTCATTTGCAAAATTGCAAAGGCAGTAAAGTTCCATACTTCAGCGTGTGGTTTGCAAACAAAAGACCAACATATTTTTGCAAGCAAATTACAATCCAGATAGGAGACTCAAGACCAGAGAATAAATTAAAAACATGGACAACTTAACTTTACCTATATTTGGGGTTGCAGTATGTTGTATCAAGGTAGAGGACATTTACATGGTAACTGAGTAGAATGGGATGAGATTGCATGGATTTGGATGCTCTAAAATCACCCGTATGAAGATAAGTTCTCCCATCCCTTAACCGAAGGTGTATCAATGCCGCCCCAGGGCAATGATTTGCCTCTATTAACATTACCTTAACTCCTTCGATCTCGTACTCCTTGTCAAGCTCTAGTGCACATATATAACTACACGGTACAATTGATAACATTAGGGAGAATTTGATTTGCTGTCCGGGTTATCCATGTTGGATTTTCTCATAAAATATACAGAGTTTTTTCACCCATTTGAAATCAAGATAAAACAAGTAATGTTCCATTACTTTCCAACTCTTCTCTTCACAAAAACTGAGAAGGAGAAACTGATGGGATTCTATACCGTTTGTTCACAGAGAGACAAATGTTGAGTAGACGAGCAGTAATTGAGGTGCAATAAATGGGACCATGGCACCACCTCTTGCTCAAACCACCATAGTGGTCATAGTGAAAATGGCTCAGAAAATAAGCAGAGCACCCTTCTATTGCACCGTAGCAAAATGCATCTACTGTGAAAGGTGTCCCTGCAAAGAATATGACTTTAGCAACAGTAATGCACGCTGTGGCTATAAACCAAATAAGGTATTTCAAAGTAAAATTAGTTACAGATAAAATGTCAAATTAGAAATTTACCAGGGATTTTTTTATAAAAAGGACAACTACGTGACTGCACAATTGCCGGCTTTTTCCCCTTCTCAAATTCTTTCTGGTTTAATCCAAAAACAGCCCATTGCTTCTTTTCATTTTCACTCTTTTTTCTCTTTCTATTCTCCATGGAAACCCTAGATTCGGATGAATCTGCAACCCCCGATTTTTCAATCCCCCACATTTGCAATAGATTCTTTTGTACAAATAATCCATTTTTCTTCTTATTCGCCATCAAGCTCGAATAATCGGATCCACCTGAATAAAACTCTGAAGCAAATTCGCTCAACATATTGGGTCGATCGTCACGCGATCGCGGTTCGGATGTGGATTCTGCTTCGTCCGATGAGGAACCATTGAGCAATCCATTTTCGTCCCCATCTTCGCAGAAGAAGGGGGAATCCTCCGCGGTAATCTCAAGGTCCATCGGATGGGTTTGGATGATTGGCGCCGTGCTGGTTGGCTCTGGTTTGAAAGGGACGGCGGGAAAGGGTGCAGCAAGGAGAACCGAGGAAAAATCGATTTCATTTGAAATTTGAACGAAGATTTTTAAGGGGAATACCTGAGATTCCCCCAATTTTTAAACACATCAGCAACTCCAACAGTTTTAGTCAGATCCGTAATTTGAACAAAGATTTGTCTATATATTTAATTAATATCGTGCATTTTCTCAAATAAAAAAATCGATTTCATTTGTTGTGCAGGCACTATATGCCGAAATTTTTATTAATAAAAAAAAAAAAATTGCGAAACGGTATAACTTTTGCAGAAATTCTATATATAGCAGTGTTGTAAATAACGGAATGCGGTCGTCGGACGGACAGGGTACCGTCAAGCGATTCATCGGTATGCGGCCGATTAATCGGAATTATGCGGACAATTTAACGTTTTTATTAAATTTATGTATATATATATAGAGTCCGACTAGGCTACTCCATGGAGTAAAACGACTTGATACTCCACGCCATATCTTCATTTTTAAAGTTCAAATAGTCGATTCGAACCTTCCAACATGTTCTCCATATTGAAATGTGCTTGGAGACCAAATTTTACATTTTTTGGAATTTTTTTACTATTTATTAAGCCACTTTGAAAATCTGAAAATCCTTATGAACAGTAAAAAACAGTAAAAATTTCTGGACCGCCGGATCAGTGATTTTCAAAGTGGCTTAATAAATAGTAAAAAAATTCCAAAAAATGTAAAATTTGGTCTCCAAGCACATATCAATATGGAGAACAACTTGAGCGGTTCGGATAGGTCGTTTGGATTTTCAAAATGGAAATAATGAGGCGTGGAGCACCAAGTCGTTTTACACCATGGCTTAGCTAAGCCCAGCACTATATATATATATATATATATATCATAATTTATTAAAAATAATTTATTTAACTCATTAAATTTATCAAATAAACTTAATTAACTTAGTTTTATTACAACATGACACTACGCTTATTTCTTCTTAACACATAAGAATTTTACATGTGTAAGTAACTCATTTATTTAATGAAAAAATAAATTTGAGAATTAAGTTTTTTTTCAAATACTAATAACATATTATTTAAAAAAAATGAAACATTTCAACATAAAATCACTAAATTTAATTTATGATAACAACTTAATTTCATAAATGAATACGTTGTACTAATTGAAAAAATTATATCAGTAAGTAAGAAAAATATATAATATATAAATAATAGATGAATAATCAATTTCAAAGTAAGTTTGAAGAAAAAATATATACAAAAAATATTAGATGTATATCTAAGCACAAATAAAACTACAATACGGAATTTATAAATCTTATTATCACATGCTATCACAGAAAAAAAAAAATTAAAAAATAAATATTCACTGAAAAAAGGAAATAAATGGGAATAAACGGGAATAAACGGCCGATTAAACGGTAAAATGGCCAATTAATCGTTTTCATCCGCAAACATGCATCCGTTAAGTGTATTCGTAACGGTTTGACCGCCGTTAACGATTAAACGGCCGTTAAGACCGTTTTTACAACACTGATATATAGGTAGAACGGGAATTTTAATACCGTTTCATGAGACGTGAAATTTCATCTCATCCGGATTAGAAAATTCACTAACCACAATGCTAACGATAATCAAAATCAGAATGGTACCGTTCATCCTATCCGACCTCAAAAAAAAAAAAAAAATCTCCGGATTGTATGACTGTCCCATCCAAGGAAATTCATGAGCCATATCATCAGAATTCGTATCCTCTGCATTAACTCAAAAGGGAATCTTTTGAGTTAATGAATCTTGGCCGTCCGATATACTTTAAGATTCGTGTAAATTAGATCTGCACTAATATTAAAGGGCCCCTATGTTATAGGCACGAGCCAGATTGACTCCGTTTCAAATCAGACGGTTGAAATTCATTAACTCAAAAGATTCCCTTTTGAGTTAATGCAGAGGATACGGATCCATATCATCATATTAAATTCACTGCATTGCATGGCGCACGAGTTTAATTTGATTTTCAAAACATTTGAATCTCTGGTATTACTCACATGATCAACAGTCACACTATGATCGGAACGAGTAAAAAAACAAAGAAATACGAATTGGAAATGGAATTCACGTCGCAGGACCGATCGGAAGCGGAGAAGTGACGAGAAACGATTTCAGTCGACGAGATTTCAGGGAGGTTAAATCCCGCGATGAAATCCTCCCCAAATTGATGAGATTTGACGAGAAACGTACGGAATAAACTGACGGGACAAAAATCTCCTTTTCTTCTTTGCTTCTCCTTCTCTTCTTCTCCACTGTCTTGGCATTGTACGATACAGTAGATTTCTGCTAAAAAAACAAAAATCTCCTTTCCTTCTCCTTCTCTTCTTCGCTTCTCCTTCGCTTCTCTTCTTCTCTTTTGTTATTTCTGCTAAAGAAACAAAGCCTAAGCGATGGCATAACCGGTAAATTATAAGAATTAGCTGGCCTTTTTTTAATTTCATCAAATGAATTCTTGTCGGTTTCGATATTGTTTCCAATCAGAAAATTTCAATTCTAATTCGTTTCTATTGAAGTCATCTCTATTGAATTGAATTGAAATTTTGTGCTTCTTGGTTCCGATCAAAGCCTCAGTGTGAATGCATAAAAAACGAAAAACTAATATTAATAAAAAAATGAAGTCATTGTCAAAAGTGCAACAGGAATCTAGTGAATTTTCTTGGACGGAACGGTTTATATCATCCGGAGATTTTTTTTTTTAAGGTTGGACGGGATGAACAATATTGTTCTGATTTTGATTATCGTTAGCGCTCTGGCCTAGTCCGGACGGGATAAAATTTCACATCCCTGGAACGGTATTAAAATTCTCATTCTACCTATATATAAAATTTCTGCAAAAATTATGCCGTTTCGCAATATTCTTTTTATCTTTTTTCGATTAATAAAAATTTCGGCACTATATGAGTTGCTGATTGCATTATCGGTCAGGACCTACCACATAATTAATTAATTTATTAAAATCAGTTCTTAATATTTTGGAAGTTTTCAGCGAAAATACAAATTCGATACTTCATTTTTCAATATTTAATCAACACCAAACCACTCACCTTAAAAAAAAAACAATATTCAGTCAACACTGACAGGTTGTTTGGACTTTCAACCTTTGTTTCTTTCGGTATGGCAGAGCCAGAGAGGATGGTACTCCAATCAGGAACACCAATATAATTTTAATTCTTAATTAACAATTTTTATTTTATTTTAAAGCATCAGACGAGGGTCAAAGATTCAAAATTCTCACATCACCTTCAAGAGTCTGCACTAATTTTTGAATATGTAACTTTCCTCGTATAAAGTAATTTTTTATATCAATTTTGTTGGATATGATTTCCAATTCTTAATCATTATCTTGATCAATGGTCAAATATAGATTGTTCCTAATTTGAAGTCATTTAGGAGGCGTTTGCTATCTCAAATTTCTCCGGTAAAAAGGTTGAAGAAAGCTTCTTCTAGAAGGCAATTGTCAAACGTAAGTAAAATAAAGCGGAAGAAGGCCAACAAAAGATTGGAAGAAGAGATTAATGAAGAGAACCAAAACTATATGTGAGAAAACAATTGATTGAATATAGATTGTTTTCCATTTGCCTACTAGATGTGAGAAAACAAACGATTACTTCGATATATTATTATTATTTTGACCACTAGGTTTGAAGTCTCACATTACTTCGGCTCGTTTAGTTTGAAATTCTGAACCATTCGAAAACAAACGATTATAATAATATTTTTACTATTTATGTACTATAATAATATTTACTGCTTCGATTTTAAAATTCTGCACAATTAAAAAACAGCAATTTTCAAACCATCTTAATAAATAGTAAAAAAATTCCAAAAATGTAAAATTTGGTCTCCAAATTAATTTTAATATAGATTGAATATCTAACGGTTTGGATCGACTGTTTGGACTTTAAAAATCGGAAAACCAAACCGTTTGTTCCATGGCCTAGGAACAAACGTTTGTATCTTAGCCACTCTCTCTCTCTATATATAGAGTGATGCTACGATGCTTTGGAAAGTAAAGAAGGTGTTTTACTTTCCGTTCATATTTTTATTTTCAAAGTTAAAATAATCAATCCAAACTTCTCAGCATGATCTTCATATTAAAATGTGCTTGGACACCAAATTTTTCAGTTTTTGGAAAATTTGTACTATTTTTTTAGAATTTTTAAAAATCAGTGTTTTTCTGAATTTATTATTATTTTTTTATTTAATGAAAAACTGTGATTTTCAAAAATTCTAAAAGAAATAGTAAAAAAATTCCAAAAAATATAAAATTTGGTCTCTAAGTACATATCAATATGAAGATCATGCTGAGAAGTTCGGATCAACTATTTAAACTTTGAAAATGGAGATATGAGCGGGAAGTAAAATACTATATTTAATTCCCAAAACATAATAGTCCATCTCTATAGATATATATATATATATATATATATATATATATATATATATATATTTTTTTTTTTTGAAAAGTTGAGCGTGGCTCGAACTCTCGACTTTGAATAATCACAGTCTTAGAACTTTTGTCCGTAGCTACCGCCGTATAAATTATATATATTGGTGTAAATTATATTTTAAGGGTAATTATATGTTACCCCTTGATTCCTTCCCCCATTTTTCCCCCAACTAACTAACTTCCTTTTCTAACTATAATAATCAATTCTAACTAACTAGTGGTCCCTACAAATTAATTAGTAGATTTTCTCCTTCTATTTCTTTCCTCTCTCCCTCCCTCTCCCTCTTCCACCTCCGCCTCCCCCTTCCACCTCCGCCTCCGCCCGCCTCTCCCACCTTCGCCTCTCCCTCTCCGCCTCTCCTTCTCCGCCTCCGCCTCCCACCTCCGCCTCTCCTTCTCCGCCTCCGCCTCACCGGACAAGGATGAATACTTGTTCAATGATAGATGAATACTTGCATGACGAGGGTGAATACTTGTGCAACGGATAACTCGAAAGTAGGTCATCATGGATCTCATTTTAAAGAGAAAATTATGTAGAAGACGTTCGTGGTTTTAGATTTGCAAAATTCCTCACAGATCGTCAGAAATATTAGTTAGATTGAACGGAGAAAAAAAAAACCACATCTAAAAACGTGTAAAAGATGGGTGTGATATGTCCAGTTTTTTTTAAAAATACTTGATATATCAGAGTGAATACTTTATGCATTATAGATGAATACTTGATGTTATTTCCACTTGCAGACGGCAGTTGTGGTACCCTACTATCTCCGCGTAATTAATGCTCTTAATGTCGTAATATTTCCATATATAATTCTTTCTCAAAGATGAGTACTTTTATTTATATGGATGAATACAACTCGTGTTAAGGTGAATACTTTTTCGCAAATCGTCCCCTACTAATAACTTGTTTGGATATGTCCAGTTTTTTTTAAATACTTGATATATCAGGGTGAATACTTGATGTTATTTCCACTTGCGGTGACGGTTATGCGGTCCCCACGGTAGTTAGTGATGACGGTTGTGCGGTCCCCCCACTTAATTACGCATTTTCTTTTGTTTTTAGCGGACGGTAGTTGTGGTACCCTACTATCTCCGCGTAATTAATGCTCTTAATGTCGTAATATTTCCATATATAATTCTTTCTCAAAGATGAGTACTTTTATTTATATGAATGAATACAACTCGTGTTAAGTGTGAATACTTTTTCGCAAATCGTCCCCTACTAATTCCACCACTTATCTCCGCATATTACTGTGGTCCCCTACTTATCTGAAGTCGCGGTTGTGCGGTCCCACCATACTTCATGTACTCTTTACACTTACACGACGAGGATGAATACTTGTTCAATGAGAGATGAATACTTGCGTACGAGGTGTGAATACTTGCGTAACGGACACCTCGAAAGTATGTCATCATGGATCTCATTTGAAAGAGAAAATTATGTAGAAGACTTTCGTGGTTTTAGATTTGAAAAATTCCGCACAGATCAACAGAAATATTAGTTATAGTGAACGTAGGAAAAAAAACCACTTCTAAAAACGTGTAAAAGATGGGTGGTAATGTTTCCTTATATAATTATTTCTCAAAGATGAATACTTTTATTTACATGGATGAATACTACCTGGGTCAAGTGTGAATACTTTTGCGCAATATGTCCGTCGGTAATGCTGTGATGGCAGTTGTGGTCCCCTACTAATTTCAGCAGTTATTAACTGTAATATTGTGGTCCCCTACTTATTTTTAGTTGGGGAAAAAATGGAGGATGAGTAATGGGGAAAGCTAGGCCCTCCCATATTTTAATTGTCAAATTCTAAAGTTATAAATTTCCAACTAAATTAACTAATAAACTGACTGAAAGAAACAAATAATTAAAAGAGTAAACGGGGTTAACGCGACTTCAATGAAGACCTAAGGCGCCAAGCCGCCAAAAAAGAAAATGGAAAGAAACAAAATTAAGGAATAGAAGGCATAGAACGTAGCTAGATTCGCACAGCTGTCTTCTTTTACCGATCTCCTTTCTTTCTTTCTCCCATCTCTCTTCCTTCCATATCGCCATCACCCGCACGAATTTTGACGCTTCCAGACGGCGGTCGGTTGCTCTCTCTCTTTCTCCCCTCTTTCTTGGAGAGAGAAGCCAGGATCTCTATCCCTTCGTAAATATACGGCCAAGAAATTTGCCCTTTTTCCTCCCTTTCAATTAAGAAAGCATACTTCACCTACCACCAATTTCTCTTCCGGTCATCAATCACATCGGACTTCGAGGAATCGGTTAAAAAATCAAATATGAAGACTAATCAATTGCAAACAAGCTAGAAGGAACGAAGAATCGGCGTAAATCGGACGGTGAGTCTCTCTCGAATCAAGTCCTTTCCCCCAAAACCAAAACTCATCCAGTCGGTTTGGAAAATTGCGCAAAATCGGATCTCGTAGGCTGCCGATAGATTTTCCAAACCATGATGGCAGCAATGGCTGTTTCTTGCTATGGTAGAAGGTCCTAATTATGAGTTAAGGTAATAAAATAGGTGGGTTTGGGGGAGGAGGGGGGGGGGAGGCCTCCCCTCGCTCCGTTCCTGCTTTAATTGCATGATGATAAATATTGAGCAACCTTGAGCTGTTGTTGGATAGGCAAGAACAATTTCTTATTAATATATTTCCCAACAAATTTGCTTGTGTTGGGAACAAAATGCAACTTTCTTAATGAGTTCCCAAGTAAATCTATTACTACCTTCACTACTCTTTTATATGAACTAGTGAACTACCATTATTGT
This sequence comes from Carex kokanica, assembly GCA_025461125.1. Lineage (NCBI taxonomy): Eukaryota > Viridiplantae > Streptophyta > Magnoliopsida > Poales > Cyperaceae > Carex > Carex kokanica. The sequence goes on along the minus strand of JAJGRX010000867.1, from coordinate 384,998 downwards.
TTGTTCAGTAACTCAAGAGAGTTACAATAATTGCTACTTTAGGGATGAATTCATACAGAAACAAAAACAATTAATGTCTTGAAGCTAAAGGAAAAATAATGTGGGTGTCAGATTTGGCAAAGCAACTGCTATCCTTTTATTTTAGTTTCCATTTGCTAACACTTGCTTATTCTCTGTAACAAAACAGGTTTTTCTGTCCTTGATGTTTACTGGGCTGCTGTAGCATAGAGCTTGGATTGGCTATTTAAAATTAAGTAGTTTGTTCTGTGCTAGAAAAGCTTATGCAAAGGAGATTTACCAATTTTAAAAAAGAAATTATAATAAACATTCTATTCAATGGGAGAGTGGGTTGTTGGAGCTTTGATCAACATAGTTGGGAGCATTGGCATAAACTTTGGTACCAACCTTCTGAAACTGGGACATGATCAGGTAGCTTTTTGTACACTTTCTTTTTAACACCAGTGATTAACACATCAGGAACTTTATGAGATTTAATTTTCTTGCGTGATCCATCTTTATATTTTGGGCAGAGGGAAAAGCTTTCCACTCAGAGTATTGATGATGGCAATGGAAAACTTGCATTGAAACCAATAATGCATTTTCAGACTTGGAGAATAGGTGCTTCCTCTTTTCTTTTCTTTTTTCTTTTTTCTTTTGGGTGTAAATTCGTAGAATAGGTAAGCACTAGCTTATGTTGAGAAGGCATTTTCTTGAGCCAGAATGCAACAAATATTATGAGATTGAAATATACTATTGATGATGTAGGTATTCTCTTTTTTGCACTGGGAAACTGCCTCAATTTCATCTCCTTTGGATATGCTGCACAGGTTTAGTTTCTTTATCATATAATTAAGCCATGTTTGGTTGTACGGGAAGAGGTGGAGTAAACCCCTCACTCCACACTTAAGCTACCAAACGAGAAGTAAAATAAAAGGAGTAAGATGGAGTAAGAGGTGAGTTAATCTGAAGCGAGTTACTCCACCTCTTCAGGTGGATTAACTTACTCCACCTCTTCAGGTGGATTAACTTACTCCACACTTACTTTGTCAGTAGGGCCCACTATCATAGGTAGAGATTTATCTCCCAACATCTTACTCCATACAGATTAATTTAAGCCATGACTTGAAGCAAAACTCAATCCTCCTTAAATTTAAGTAGCAACCAAACATTACCTTACTCTTTAATTTTTTAGAAATGTGATTGCTAAATGTATGGAAGTTGCATGATAAACTGTTAAAACTGCAAATTTTCTGTTCTCCTTAACAAAAACATCAAATAATGTTGGTTATCTTTGTTCCAAATTCTAACTGTTTTGTATGAAATCAGGAAAAACCTATTAAATTTAATCAATAGTTTACTATTTTCTTCACAATATAAATTATATGGTGTGGTTTTGTTGCAGTCTCTTCTTGCGGCTCTGGGATCTATTCAGTTTGTATCCAACATTGCATTTGCTTATTTTGTTTTAAACAAGACCGTGTCAATAAAGTATGCCATCACTTTTTATGCTGTTCAAATTTCCTGTTTGGTGGAAAATATGATGTGTACCCCTACAAAGTCTCATAATACCATACATGTACTTGCAAAACAATAAATATCCTGGGGTCAGCTGTCTTGATTTTTCCAAGAATTACCAAATGTTGTCTAGTGCAAAAAAAGAGAAAAGGAATGCTAGTTTGAATATAATCAAAGGGAAATTGGAAACTTGTTGTAATATGATTTTAGTTGTGTTTATATTTTACTTGTTTGGCAAGTTCTTCCCAGTATATTGAGTATTTTCAGGGGTACACATGAAATTGATGTGCATATACACCACCATTTAGATAAATGATGCTTACCTGGAAATTTTCAGGGTCATGACGGCGACTACTTTCATAGTATGCGGAAACATATTCTTGGTTTCCTTTGGGAATCACCAATCACCTGGTATTGACTATTAATTGTACGACGCATGGCATTTTCATTTTTTTTGTTTAGCCCAGTAATTCTTTTTTTTTTTCTGATCAGTATATACGCCAGAACAGTTGATCGCAAAATATAGCAACTTGGTTTTTGTTCTCTACTGTCTCTCTTTGGTTTTCATTGTTCTGCTCAACCACTACCTCTACAGGTAAGCTATTTTGTTTGTGCCAAATTCAATCAATACTAGTGGACTGACTGTAGCAAATATAGTTTTTTAGTTCCAAAAGGCAAAAGAGAAAAGAATTGCCTTTTAATTCCAACCAGAGAAATCAAAGAATCTGCTTTGTAAAAACAAAGGACATCCTGTTTATGCATAAATTCAATGAACAATCAGCTAAAACATATGCAGACAGGGAGAAGCTATTGTGTCAGCTGGTGGGAATGAAATAAGTGCATATTGGCGTACACTTCTACCTTTTTCATATGCTGTAGTATCTGGTGCCGTCGGCTCCTGCTCCGTTTTGTTTGCTAAGTCCTTGTAAGCTATACTCAACTACACAGAATACACAAAACAGAATAACTGAAAATTAATTTATTAACTGTCAATTCCTTTCTTCATAATGTAGATCAAATATGTTGAGATTGACAATGGGAAGTGGATATAGCCTCCAAAGCTGGTTCACTTATTCAATATTTTTGTTATTTTTGAGCACGGCAGGATTTTGGGTAGGTCGTCCTACGTTAAGTACATTGTTACCATATTTTTTGTGAAACTTCACCATTTCTTCTTCTGCATTTAGCAATTTTCCTTTTCTAATTATGAGTACCTAACATATTGATGAAATATATTATTTTGAGGTATGTTAAACATCACTACGCAGTAAATAATATAAAATCGGAGGATTATTCAATAACCGTTGTCAAATTTTATGGACATAATAAATTCTTTCTTCCCCGTGCGTTCTTAAATGTACTCCTTTTGTGTCAGATGACAAGGCTGAATGAAGGGCTATCTCTATTTGATGCGATATTGATTGTACCAATGTTCCAAATTGCATGGACATTCTTCTCTATTTGCACTGGATTTGTTTATTTTCAGGAATACCAGGTTTGTCTGTTTGTGTACATGTGTATAATACTTTGAATAAAGACCCTCAGCTGTAGTAGACCAACTCCGTATTAACCAATACAGTCCCTGATTGTCAATCCAATTTAGAAAGGAAAGCCTAACACTCCAAAACTGGCTGTGAATCACCTGTTTTATATAGGTGCATTTCATTAAGACTAGGATTTTTGCAGTATCTTCTTTTCTGTGATGTTCTAGACAAAATGTTTGAAAATTTTGACAGGTATTCAGTGCCCTTAGAGCAATAATGTTTGTACTTGGCATTTCATTTGTTTTTGTCGGGATCTCCTTGCTAGCGCCAGATGATGCCAAAGGTACACACATTATACACATAGTTATTGTTGGAAAAATCGGCATTTTTTTTGGTATAATATCAAGTATAGCCTCCTAATACTCAAAATTACCATAAGCAATCTTGTAAATGAGAGGTCATGCATGCATAGACCACAGCCAAACTATTTTGTGTATTTTACAAAACATAAAATATATTTTCATCTCAGTGCCTTCCAGCTGTTAAATTGGCAAATTATCACTGGGAAGAAAGGATGGGTGCCTTGGCCAGTTTTCTTTTTTTAGAAATTAGGAGATCAGGATATCTGAAATATTTTTCTACCAGGTGAAATGGTGCATGAGATTTATTTCATTTTTCAGCCGAATGCTGGATATTTTTAGGGTTTTTAGACACAGAAATGAAATTTCTTTCTCATTTATATTAAAAACACTACACTATATATGATTGGTTTATCAGTAAACGAGATCAAGGATTCTTCCATGGCTAATCAAGTTCCAGCAACTGACGTAAAAAGGTGATTATTTGACACTTCATATGTTAAATAGTATGTATAATACAGTGGATCTATAGGATGAGATGCAGTTAAAAAAAATAAAAATCTTATTATGGGTTGCAGGCTCTCTAAGCTTCTTACGGAAGAAACTGAAATACATGATTTGAAATCCTTAATGATTGCTGTAGCAGAGAAAGCACGATCTGTTCTATTCAAGGCGAAGGTGTTTTCTCTTTCCTTTGTTTTCTCTTTACAGTATTTCCTCAGAAGTCATTAGTATGTGTGTTCACCAAGAATTCTGGATTCTTTACATAAATGCTGTGTAGCTAGAAATTGTAGAACATATATATATATATAATCTTGCACAGACAAAGTCAAGGCGCCACGACATGACACGCATACGAACTTTGCGGCATGCCTATTTCAAAAGGTCCACGACACGACAGACCTACACGAGGGGTGCTGACATCATTGTTTAATAGGTACATCATGGCTAAGATAATGTAGCAATATACCAAATGTATAGCATTTATGTAAAGAATCCTATAATGCTTGTGCGTGTACTTCTATGAACCATGAAAGATAACGACCATGCCCTCTTTTTCTTTTTTCTAACTCTTAGCCAACAACTGCTCCTTCCTCTCCACTTCTCTCAATGATAATGGAGAAATGAGGGTAAATTTGGGTATATTTTGTAGAACATCAGAAGTACTCCATTCCTCACGGCTTAAAAAGTGTTATGTGCAACAAGTTTTGAGGTTTTGTTAAGAACAGAAGAAAATTCGATGAGAAACTTGCAATTTTTTCTTCTTTTTTACATTTTCTGTTGGCATTAGTTTCATGACAATTCAATCTCTTGCAGTCAACATGCTCGTTATCATTAGGGATGAGTGATGAGCCATTGGGTGCATCATCAGTACTTGTGATGCCTATGGTATCATCACGTACCACTGGATTCAGGGGTGCTACATTATTTGATCGATCTAAGTTTGTTCCTTTACGGAACTCCGAAGATTGGGGCCGTTTTTCCCTTGATGAAGATGACAGTGGAGATGATTTAGACAATTCAGATAATAGATCCTTACTCCCATAGCAAGATCAGAATAATGAAGTGACATCATTTATTTTTTACCCCCCATTTCTATTCTTTGGGGAGGGAACTCGACTTTTAGTATAGATTCATTGTATAGAGGCAGTGTTCTGTTATACGGTATAGTTTAGGAATGTCATTCTTTTATTATATCATTGCTGAAATGGCTGTGGGCAGGCCCATGTCTCTGTCATGGCCTTTGTGGTGTGATTCTTTTGGTGTTGCACCAAAAATACTTGTATCTTGATAAAAATATTATATGTTTCCTCATATAATTAATTTGCTGAAGTGTACACGTGTGTGGTTGTTCCATTTTGTATAACTTTAATGTACACATATGAGCACTTGAATTAAGGATAAGATTCTACAATTTCTAGAGGATAAGCCTCCATGATTTCCTAATATAGTTGCTTTATGCATTACAAAATCAGTAGCTCAAATTTTGAATTAAGAATAAAGATTGCTTTTAGGATGAATGATGAAACATAAATTGGATTTTGTTTGCATTAGTTAGCCAACAGAAGGAAAAAAGGGCAAGAGAATTTATTTTACCATTTGAGTAAAAAAATAAAATTGACAAATAAGAGAACTTACACTGAAATTATTGTTTATGCTGGTGACTGATATTTACTTGACTAACACTATTTTTTGAACTAATTCCGATGAGAGCTCACTTCATTTTAATCGAATAGAATGGAACGGAGATGATTATTAAAAGCATAAAATAATGAAGAATTGAGAAGAGTTCACACTTGAAGGATAGCAAATTAGCAATAGACCCATCCCATTTTTCTATTCACTGTTTGCCATGAACGAAAGGCACTCCTTCGGATCAGTGCATAGATTAGTGGAGATAACTGGTGCGAAGGAGAGGTGAGTCTGTGATATTTATTGGCAGCCAATGTTGGATTGTACTTCATATCCGTTATTGTTTGCCTGTATGGTTTGGTGATAGAAGAAATCGTCTAATTTTAATCAGATTATACACCGGCAAAATTCAAATTATCGATCTAAACCGTTTAAATTTTGATCGATTGAATAATGATAAAATCTTGTCATAAAAAAAATAGATGATATAGGTTGTTTGAAGGATGAGTTGGTGCGAACACGTATCCTCTTTATTAACTCAAAATATAATCTTTTGAGTTAATGAATTCCAACCGTCTGATTTTAAATGGAGTCAATTCGGTTCCTACATATAACCTAGGGGGCTTGGCAATATTAGTGCGGATCTAGTCCGCACAAATTTTGAAACAAATTAGACGGTTAATATTCATTAACTCAAAATATTCCTTTTTGAGTTAACGCAGAGGATACGAATTCGAGTTGGTGCTGGTTCAGTGTCAAGTAAAAATCACAGCAGTCTGGAACCATGGAATTAGCCTTTTTGCATAGATCTAATCCATAATAAAATCTGAACCATTGAAATTTGATCAGTGTTAAATAATATTATTTTTGTTTCCCATGGCATGGACCACCGGGCGAGCTGGCTCGGTTTCAAGGGAAAGGGAAGGTGGGTCAGAAATAGGGGTGTTCATCGGTTCAGTTTGGTTGAAACCGAACCGAACCGAACTAGACAAACCAAAGTAATAATTCAGTTTCTAAAATAGAACCGAACCGAACCGAACCAAAGTTTTATTTCGATTTGTTCAGTTCAACTCAAAATATATTAATTCTTTTATTTAAAGCAATTGATTTATAATAAACCGAATTATATTAAGAAATAAACCGGGATATTAAGAAATAAACCGAAGTATTTAAAGCAATTGATTAAGAAATAAACCGGAACGGTCCAGACCAAATTCATAATATATAAAAGTTCGGTCGGTTCGGTTATTTCGGTTTTAAAAATTTTCAAACCCAACCGAACCGAAATTATAATTCGGTTTTAAAAAGTAAACCGAACCGAACAATTAAACCGAACAAACCGAACCGTTTGGTCCAAACTAATTCGGTTCGGTTCAAAACCGACTAAACCGGACCCAATGAACACCCCATGAACACCCCTAGTCAAAAACTACGATTTTTTTTAGGCATGTCACTGTCTCACCTGACATTTTTATTAATATCCAACACTAAATATAAATTATTAATTATATCCAGCTTGGCTGGGTATTTTCAAAAATGTCCAAACCGGCCATTTTTTGACCAGTTGGAATTAAAATTAGAACTGGTCATTTTTAATTAGGACCGGCTAAAAAATAGCCGGTCAGGTATTTTTTTTTCTGTGAAATAGTTGATAGATTAATTTTTTGTTAGTTTATTTTAGTATAATTTAATTTTTGTTAGTTTATTTTAATTTATTTTAGTATAATTTACCATAATTAGTATATTTTAGTATAATTTAGCTTATTTTAGTATAACTTAGTCTAATTTAATTTATTTTAGTATAATTTAGCATAAAAAAATCTAAAAAAAATCTAAATACTACCATAAAAATACCATTATCTAATCCACACATAAATACCAAACATAGTATATCAAATATAAATACTACAAAACAATATAACTAAAACTAACATAAAAAACTATTGTCATCGGTGACGACCACCAGAGGGGGGGCGATTGTGATGTTGGCACTCCCCTGTTAGCTCTGTCGAGTAGTCCCTCCCATACTCCCTTATCAGGTAGTCCCTGCCAAACTCCCTGATCAGGTGTAACGACATCAGCCTCGGCCTCTCTGCTCATCCGTACTGCGGTATTCCATACAATTTCATCCTCACCCCTAGTGACTAGCAGGGGTATAGAGAAGATTGACTCTGCCAACTCAGTCGCATAGTCAGGCTGAGTCTGTGACTCGCTACCACTGACATCTCTATCATGTGGCCTCTCTATAGCATATCGTTGTCGTCCCGGTGACTTAATTAGTGACAGGCTATTAAAATCATTCAGATTAAAAGATAGCTCCTCCTCGTCCATAGGCTCAAACTCCGAAACCTCCTGCTGCACTGGCGGTGGCGGCATTAAAATATCCTCATAAAATATAATAGGTCCATAGCCACTCGTAAACGATCTTTTACTATTTTATATTGCTCCCTATATTTTTTTTATTTTTTTGAAAAACTTGGCAGGAGCTGCCATTCGGATTCGCACTCATAAATATCCTCTAACTATTTAACTTTTAAAAAATATAATAGGTAAGTGTGCGCTTTATTATAATTAGTTTTTGCAATAACCAAATGTGAAGTATGCAATAATTGTGTGTTTTAGAGGTTGTTTCAAAATAAATTTTGAGTTTCAAATTCCAACGATTTGCAACCGAGATTTGTTTATTGGAAACCCATGCGAATTTAAAAGTTGTGCTCCAAGTTTCATAATGACAAATGTTTATTATGTAATAATTAGGTGTGTATTTTACAATAGGTAAATGAACATTTTGATGAGTCTGAATAAGATTTCTGAGAGTTCAAAACAACTCAATAATTTTGTCTAATTTTAAATGGATAAGTGTACATTCTAAAATTAATTAATTATTTATTTAAAAATACATAAAAAGTTAATGAAAAATATTTTGTAGATGATCAGTTGAAGGATAATTAATATGAGGAGGGATCCACTTATAACATTTGTAAGTTATAACATCTTATAACAATTCGGTTTTACGATTTTAAAAGTCCAAATAGTCGATCCCGAAATTTTTAAATATAGCACAGATCCAAAAAAAATAAACCAAAACGGCACCGTTTGGCCGGAATTCCAAATTTAGCACGGCCGCAGATCAGCTGAGCGGCCCCAGAAATGGGGCCGCATATTGGCTGAGCGGCCCCCTCCCTTCTTATTCCGATCAAGGAGAAAGAAAGTCATTTCACACTCTGATCCCCTCTCTTTCCTGGACAAGAGCTTCTTCTCCTGTAAGTTTTTTTCTCTCTGTTTTTTTTTTCATTTTTTTTTAATTTTCAGTAGATTAATAATTAATTTAGTTAATTTTTAATTTTAGGTTTCTTGTGTATTGGATTCAAAATGGCTCTTATGGTATCAATTTATACTGGTGGTGATGTTCTAACAGGTCCTAATGGGGTTTATTATAGTATCGGACCTGTTACTGTGATTCCGGTTTTACCGGGTACTGATTATGTGGGGCTTAAATCGAGTATATGTCAGAACTTGGGATTGGATCAGGGCCAGTATGACCTTAAAATTGAGGCCAAGATTAGTATGCCGACTAGTTCAGCACAAACCTGGTTCCAACTCTTTCCAATCCAGAATGAGGGAGTCTGGCAGGTATTGTACAACCAAACTATGAGTTTTCCTGGGGGTACATACAAGATAATTGACCTATATGTGGATGTTACTTGTTATAGTCGGGAATTTTAAAATTATTAATTAACTAACAAATTACAAATATAGACTAATTAAAATTTTTAGTTAATTTACAAACGCATAAAAACTTTATAACGACAATTTTAAGCTAAAATAAAAATTCTAATTTTATCGATACAACTTCAAAAACTTAATTCGAGATGTTAGATTCGAAATGCACGAAAGGGTACGAGGGGATTCTAATGCTATATAATTTAAAATACGAATTTTAGTGCTACGATTATGATTACGAAATTATAATAATAACAAGGTTATTATAAATTTAGATGAAGTTCATAAGAAATTTGGAATACAATTATAAAATTAAAAACAATGAATAATCGAAAACTTCGTACTAATTTCCAAATGCCCATTTCCGTTGATTCAAATGAGTTGTATATTTTATTCTACTAAATTTTGCCAAATCGAATACTTGAATTCTGGAAATATCTCAACCGTTCAGTTTGTTCTGCACGAATCTCAAAGCCTCCTCTCTAATACTAAACCCCTACCCTCCCCTTTCTTTCCCGGCGCCCCTTCTCTCTCGCTGACCCAGGAGCCCCACCCCTCTTCCTCTCTGTCGCTGACCCGCTAATTCTTGAACTCTAACCCGTTAACCCGTACCCGTAACCTCACTTCCTCTCCTTTCGCCTCTGAGTGGTCTCCCTCTCTTCTCTCACTGATCACTGCCCCCACAAGGGAACCTCGCTCCCTCGTCTCATTCCTTCTTGGAGAAGGAATAGGCGGTACCGCTCCCTCTCTCCCACGCGCTGCGAGCGCTATTTTCGCCGCTGTCACTTCCGAGTTCGGATCCAGTGAAGTAACCCAATCTTTGGGTTTTAGATCGGGACCATCCGATTCGAATCCGTGAAAATCCATCGGCTAAGTGACGCACACATACCGATGACGAACTCGAATTTCGAGACAATCTCGAGCGACGAATTCGAATCGGACGGTCTCAATCCAAAACCCAAAGATTGGGTTACTTTAGGGGATCCGGACCCGTCACTTCCCTCGTCAGGGAGTCGTACGAACGAGAACGGATTAGCCGTTGGTCTTTATTGCGCGGACACCCACTCTCTGACATGCCTTAACCATTGTGATTTTCTCTCTCCCGGGATATATAATATCTCCTCTCTCTTTCGGTGGGGTTTTCGCTCTCTCTGTTTTCCTTCGCTCATGTGTTGAGGCAAACTCTCTCTCGCTTCCCGTTTTCCTTTATTATCACTGAGATCGAAACCCTAGAGGTTGTGTGATTTTTGTGGGTGATCTCGGTGTCTCTGTTGCGTGCTGGATGCTGTTCTGGTGCTGACCCGCTCGATTTGGTGTGGTGTTGCTGGTTTTTGCTTGACGGCCGTGAATCGAGTTTTTCCCTTGGCACCGGCCGTACCGACTGCTCTCTGCTGCCTTTGCTGCCTCTCCTCTCCACTCGGGTAAATATTCGAGCTCTTTTAGTTGTTGATTTGTGCTTAGAGAGAAATTGTCGTATATTTTGATTTATCGAATGTCTCGCGCGAGTTGTTGATTTTCTCGGTGATGATGAATTTTGGTGACGAAATGGGGGTATTGATCGATTGAGTGCGGGTTGTTGATTTTCCCGACTTAATCAAGGATGAATTTGGGGATTTCGGGCTTGCGACTGCTTGTCATGGTGCAATGCACATTTGCTGTTTTCCCCTTTCTCTTGGTGCCTTGTGTTGTTTCTGTTGCGTGGCTGTGCCTTGTTTCTTGCTTGCTGCCCTGTTTTGCCCTCTCTTTTGCTGACTGGAACGATACCAGTACCCACCTTTTTGCTGTCTTGCTTACTCTATGATTCTGGTACGACTTCTGTACCGGCCTTATGGGGGACTGATTACCCTTTTTCCTTGTTCCCTCGTGTTGTCTTACTGCACTGATGCTCCTATTTCTTGTTTGATGCCTTAATGGTTGCCTTGTTGCCTATTTCCCTGTTTTGCTGTGCTGTTGTGGGGTGTGGTCGGTACTGGTAAAAAGGGGTACCAGCGACCCTGTTTTTGCTTCCTGTTTGGTCCTCTGTTGAACTCGCGATATTTAGAGAATTTGGGACTTTGGAATTTTAAGAGGGGGCCGGCCTTAAGAAAATTTATGATATGGGCCTTGGAATTAGTTCTGCTGGGCCATGTATTTTTCTTGGAATTTAAATATGAGCCTTGAATGATTAAATTAAAAAGGGGTCCGAAAACTTTTTGCTAATATTGTGCTCGGCTATGAAATGTTGAATTTTAAAAGGGGCTTAGACCTAATCCGAAATATATGAAGTGAATTAAAATAATATATATATTGAAGGTGTAATTATTCCAATATAGATATAATTATTATCTCTAATTTTATATTAAATTTATTATATAATTTATATCATATACGTACTTATCATATATTAAATCGCCACACTATCAATATAATAAATTATGTATATAATTATGATCTAGATAACCAAAATTAAAAGTCCCAACAATAGTTAATTAGGATAAACACATTTAAATTAGATTTAATTTATTAAGTAATTTAAGTATCTATTTTATTTAGTAATGAAAATTTGTTATAATATTATAAGTAATTTAAGAATTTACAAAGTTATAAAATAGGTTGTATAAATGATTTTCGTATCATATCGATTATTTAATAATTGGTTAGTGGCGTAATTTATTTATGTACATACGTTAGAATAAATTAAATTGACTATTAGAGATTTAAATAAAATAGGTATTTCTGTTACGAACATTTAGACAATTAATACCGCATTATTTAAATTGGTAAATTATGTACGTAATTTAAGTTCGTAAATAAATAGGATTCCTTTTAAATACTTAGAGAATTTAGTTAAGACAATCATTTCAAATTAAAAGTTTATAAATAATAAAATAAGGGTAGCAAGGGTTACGAAAATTATCTTCGAATCCTAATTAGGTTACACTACGAATTTCAGGACATTCGACTTATCCTGATTTCGACCCGTGGACCGACCCCGCTGACGGTGGTACCGGAGCATACGCGGAGCACGCAGATTATAGGGGCGATTAGCGCACGCCTTCAGCTTGTCTCAGGTGTGGGATATCTGAATTACTTTTTCGTGGCGTACTCTAACCAGTCGACCACTTTGACCTGTCATACGCACTTTAAATTTGTAGTTGCATTAGAGCATGTTTATCCTTTCAGAACTGTATTTAGAAATTGCATAACCCCTTTCAAAAATGAAAATTTACTGCTTTTAAATAGGAGTAGAGTAATTTAATTATAGGTTTTAGACTTATAGATATTAGGTTATTATTTGTCCTCTTCTCGTAGAGGACAATAGTATAATTATTTAAACGATCATATGCATTGGTGAGGGCAGAGTAGAGACCGAGTGACTGCGTTTCGCCTCGTAGTATGGGATACGAGACGGCCCGTTAGCCACTGAGCCGTTTGATCACTTGATCTCTCGGATGGTCTTGCATTAGGAAATATTATATGTATTAAAGTTGGAATTATATATATTCGTTCATTTTACATTTACGTACACCGGAGGCTGCGGTCGCTGGGTACGAAACGATTCGAGCTTGGTCTCCCTTACATTAGGAGCTACTCGCCATATACGGATTTTGAGGCTGCGTGTCTCAGTGTGTGATATGAGGCTGCGTGTCTCAGTGTGTGTTATGAGACTGCGTGTCTCGAGACTGCGTGTCTCAGGTGTGTGATATGGGGCTGCGTGTCCCAGGTTTTTATACGAGGCTGCGTGTCTCTTGGATTGTCCCATTGGTCTGGCCAGGCGGTGGAGTTTCGTCTCTGCTCATGAGGAGACGGATTAACTAGACTTTACGACTTGCTTGTAGATTTCTCCTATTTGTATATGTAAGTGAAGGATCGTTTTAGAGTAAGGAAAAATACACGGATTGAGATATATTCATCGGCGAGTGGGCATATACTCTTGCGAGTTAATGCTCGATGTCCTTGATATCGTGTACCGTTTGCTCACACAATGTCTCTGGGCATCGTGTATCATTGGTTCCCTGCCCACCGTCCTTGGACTAATATCTTGTGGGACCTTGGGTCCGATTAGCACAGCACGGGGTGTACATATATTCTATCCGTATTATTATATTTTATTTGTACACACAATACTTCAGTATTGGACTCCGAATTGAATACTATATTATCTGCCTTGTATTTTGTTTTGGGAAATTTTGCATGCTGTCATGATAGGAAAATCGCACCATGTCATCTATTATACATATTTTTCTTTAGTAGATAAATATAATAGGTTGTTTATATTTAAGCATGTGCATTTGAAAGTACGAATTACCGAATTTTACGTAGATTACCATCAAATGTGTCATGACCAAAGAGGATCCCTGAAAGGGTAATTCTGGGTCACATACTGGGCGATTAGTCGCTCATCCCACACGTTGTTTTCGTGGGTTTTAGGTACAGAGACTGGCGTACCGCAGCTAGGGATGCCAGGAGCTGTCCCTGAGGACCGTGCCGCTTGACGTTGGTTGATAGGACCCCTTTTGATTAGGATTAGGAGTTCGATGATTTTTGTCTATACATCGGTCTCTGTAGATTATGTATCCCTTTCATTAGCTTGTGTTTTATTTTATGATGTGGATTGTATGGACCCGTATATGTTTATGTTTATTTAGTGATGTATGACTGATGCTTATTTATATCATTTTGCTTCCGCTGTTTTTGATTATTGTATCTGATTAGCCTTGCGTGTTTAGAAATAATGAAGCACGAGGCGGGGACTGATCACATCTTAAACTGAAAATTCTGGTTTGGGGTGTGACATTACTAGAGTCCGGCGTACCAACCCAGCTATGAGGTTAATTCAGGGTCGGGGTCGGGGTAACTCATCCGGCTCTAGTCCGTCCTCTGTCCAAATTAACCAACCGTTCAGTAGTCGAGCTCCAGTTCAGAGAGATCGACCGTCCAGTAGTCGGGCCCCCACCCGGACCCGTGTTCGGCTTTCAATGACACATCAGGGTTTCAGTCCGCAAATTCGAGTTTGTTTGGAAGGAGGGAAGTGTTTGAGAATGAACTGTCTGAGGGTCAAATATATGACTCAAAAGAGGTCATGAAGAGCGCAATTGTCAGGTTTCACATAGTTTACAACAAAGAGATAAGGAATACGCACAGTAATACCACCAGAATGAGGTTCAAGTGTAGTGACAGTAGGTGTGGCTGGTACATACTCGCAAAGGCCACTGGTTACGGTACACAATGGCGTATTTCGAAGTGCCCAACACAACATTCATGTCACGCGGATACGACAAGAATTGATCATGCATAGTTGTCGGCTAGTATGGTTGCCGATTGCATATCGGCTCACATGAGGAACGACGTTGATTTGAGTGTATCAACACAGTAAGGATCGCTGTTGCTGAAAGATACAACGGTCAGATACCGGCGTACAACAAACTGTGGCGTGGCTGTGAGTTGGCAATTGCCCGCCAGTTTGGTAGTTGGGAGGGGTCGTACTCTCTTATAGTTCCGTTGTTGGAGGCAATCAAGAGAAAGAACCCAGGTACTAAATTGACACTTATTTTTTTACGTCTTTGTAATAAAATCAACAATTGAACTTATTTTTTTAATTTATTGACAGAAACATTGTTTGAGTTGACCTCATTTCCCACCGGTGAACCAGGACCATGGAGGTATTTCCATAGGGCGGCTTGGGCATTTGGACCGTGCATTGCAGCTTTTCAACACATCAGACCAGTCATCACTGTTGATGCATGTTTTCTGTCAGGCCGGTACAAATGTAACTTTTTTTTTATCTTTACTTAATTTGATTTTTTTTATCTTTACTTAATTTGATTATTTTAATACAGGCAAGTTGTTGATTGGGAACTCTCCGCACACAAATATGAAAGACACTTTTGACGAGAAAGCAACCGGGTACGATGCAGAAAACCAGCTTCTCCCGTTGGCTTTTTCACTGGTAGAATCAGAGAGTTTCGAAGATTGTGCTTGGTTCATGAAATAGTTGCGCCGCAATGTAATTCGCTCCAGATTCATGTGTGTAATAACTGATAGGGGCAAAGGTATAAAGAAGGTGTTCAGACAAGATGATTTGGGGTGCAACGATGAGGATGATGATCAATGTGTTCACCGTTTTTGTGCTACTCACATAGCCGAGAACATGAAGAAAAACGGTTGTAGTAAGGCGGCAATCAAGTTTTTTAGGATATGTGTGGCTAAGAGAAAGATGAGGAGATACGAGCAAGGAATGCAAGCAATGGGGGATGTATGTGACCGCGCTCTCAATTGGCTGGGCGGTGTGGGTAAGTATTTGGATCAAGATAAGAACGAGTGTCCGAAACCATTGAAGATATTCCAAGCACTGGACGGCGGTTACCGTTGGGGAATTATGACTACAAACGGTTCCGAGTCGCTAAATAATGTTTTCAGGTCATCTCGTAGGTTACCGGTGGCAGCAATAATTGAAGACACATTTTACAAATGTCTCACATGATTTGCGCAAAGAAGGGCCAAAGCGCTAAATGAAGCCAGTCTTGGTCAACAGTTCTCGTGTCGTGTGCATGAGGTACTTTTATTTATAGTTTTTTCTTCATAATTTTTTAGTAACTTTGTTAAAAAGATCTGACTTCTTCATTATTTTTTAATTTTTCTTAGCTTATTAACCACCGGTTCGAGAGGTCCAATACTATGAAGACGCTTGGGGGGTTTGGCCACAACAACGAGTTCGAGTTAACCTCTACACAAGAGAGAGTTCACTCTTACATACCTGACGATTCTGGCCGGTTTACCAAGGCTAATTTCAAATGCACGGTTCACATCAGGGATGATCACACGGTGGAATGCACATGCCAAAAGCCTCAATTGGACAGAATACCGTGTTCTCATGTTGTGTCTGTGTGCCGTCTCCGAGGCATCGACCCTGGCTGCTTTGTTAGTCACTACTACCACATCCGGACACTGATCAACACATGGAGTGCTGAATGGCATGTCTATGAAAATCAGTCGGAATGGCCTGCAAACGAGGGCCCTGTACTTGTTCCAGAAGATAAAAATATTGCTTTGGGCAGAAGAAAACACAACAGGATTCCGATGTGGATGGATGTACTACATCATAGGAGAAGAGGACACCAAGCCGGCCGAGATACAATGAAAAGACAGAACAGAGCTGCTCGAGATGCACGAGGTAGTTAATTATATTTGTAGGCTGAGAGCCGTACCAATGGACTGGATGTTTATTTAGTTTTAATTATATTCGTAGACTATGTCAGATACTGGACTTATTTGTTATATTATGTCTCTTATTTTTTTTGTTAGTTTGTTATTTGTTTTGGTTATTTATTTATTTTGTTCATTATATCACTATCTCCTCGTACAAAAAAAATATTTGAACCACACGACATATATAAAATATTTCAAACGAACGACATTTCTAAAATAACTTGCAACAAAATACATAAATTTAAACAACATTTCAAACTACAACACAAATACAATTATTTTTATAACACAATCACAAAAAAAAAACATTTTTCGTAATTAAAAAAAAAGGGGGGGCCGCTCAGCCGATATGCGGCCCCCTGGGCCGCTCAGCCAATATGCGGCCCCATTTCTGGGGCCGCTCAGCTGATCTGCGGCCGTGCTAAATTTGGAATTACGGCTAAACGGTGCCGTTTTAGTTTATTTTTTTTGGATCTGTGCTATATTTAAAAATTTCGGTAGTCGATCCAAACCGTTCAACATGATCACTATATTAAAATGTGCTTGGAGATCAAATTATATATTTTTTTATTTTTTTTACTATTTATTAAGTATTTTACAAAACTGTTGTTTTTTGACAATTCTGAACAACTAAACAACAATAGTTTTGTAAAATACTTAATAAATAGTAAAAAAAATTCCAAAAAATATAAAATTTAATCTCCAAACACATTTTAATATAAAGATCATGTTAAATAATTTGAACTTTAAAAATCACAAAACCGAATTATTGTAAAATATTATAACTTATAAATGTTGTAAGTGAATCCTCCTCAGTTAATATATAACCTAACATTCATTCGGTCTACAACTGTTGTCCGCATACAAATTAATGCGACGTTGAAACATAAAATTTTCCTAATTAAAAAAAAGATTAATAGCTTAACATGTTAGAAAATTAGAAAAGTGAATTAATTCAGTGTATTGGTTTTATGTTTTCAAACCAAAGAATTGTTATAAGCTGAAGAATGACACACCTGGTCCATAATCCAGTTTATGGTGCACAACCGAGGGCGGATCTAGGATTTTCGTCAGGGGGTAAAAAAAATATCGAATCGGGTTTAAATTCATTAACCAATTAGGTACTCGATAAAAAACAATGCTTTAACTTATATTTTTTAATGCTTTGACTTGTAATTTCTGATGTTTTGACTTATAATTCTAATTACCAATCAAAATTCAACAAATTTATTTCAATTTTAATCCTAAATTTAACCCAATTACAAATCAAGCGTCCAAAGGAGGGCAAAAAAAATTCCAGGGGGTACAAAGTCAGTCGGAACCGATAAATTTCCACTAAAACTCAAAATCCAGGAGGAGGCAGCTGCCCCTCCTGGATACACCTGGGTCCGCTCCTGTGCACAACTGAAGACAGTACACAATAATTAATGTGAACTGAACCATAATTTTAATATAGGCGATTATAGATACATTACATCTTTAGAGACATAAGTTCAACATTCCTAAAAAATATCTTGAAAAAAATTGAAGAAAATTAATGCCACAGTTAACAGTCTATTACAAATGCACTATTGTTTCAAAAATTCACATTGACGTTGACCTGCTGCTTACTTTTGTGGCAGCGAGCGAGTAGCGACTTTCAAAACAAATAAAGACGTGCTACTTAACAAATACCAATTACCAAGTTTCAAATTTTCAATAGTTGTCAGGAACGAAATTTCCTAACTTTGAATCCGTCTTAATTCCATCCAATAAATAAATAATAAACAGCATCAACCAACCAGTCTCTTGTGGTCGTTCTCCCTCCCTGGGATTATATTTCCTCTCAAACCCCGCTCAAATCAAATCCCCCTCCATTTTTTTTTCTATTAGCAGTAACCACTAACCAGTAAGCGACATCCAATTTCGTTTCACTCAATTAAATCCATGGATCGGCAATCCATTGATCTGAAATACATCTCCGGCCGAGGCATCGGCTCCCTGGCCGCGTTCCGCCGCCCCTGCCTCTACACCACCGTCTACATCTCCTCCCCCTCCTCTGGCCCTCGGCCCCACCGTCAGAAAACCCCTACCGATCCCCATGGCGCCAGAAACCCTGAGTGGAACCACCCCATTCGCCTCTACTTTGATTCAAACCACCAAAGTAGTTCCCCGGATCTGATCCTTAATTTCGATATCAAGACCGAAGTTCTCCTCGGCGACAAGTTAGTCGGGTCCGTACAAGTCCCACTTGCTAACTTGGCATCGGAGGGCCCCACAGAGACATTGCACCACGTCAGCTACCAGGTGCTAGGCCCTGATGGCAAGGCCAATGGAATTCTCAGTTTCTCTTACATTTTAAACGAATCTCCGGTTAGAGGTTCTTCTGATCCAGCGCCGGTGCAGGATAACATTACGTTGCACCAAGGATCATCTTACCCGACTTTCTTGAATGATGTGGACCCCCAGGAGGTGTACCCGGTACCACCTCCAGAAAAGCCTGATTCCATGTCCCAGTTGTACCCGCCCCCAGAAAAGCCTGATTCTAAGCCTCGATTTTACCCAACTCTTGATACAACAGAAAATTTTAAACCCTTTGTTTATCCGTCCCTGTTATCGGAACCAAATCCCCAAGTATACCCGCAACCTCCATTGCCGGAGTCAAAGCCGAGTTTATACCCGGTAGTTTCCACTGAACCAGCGATTGCTTACCCCGTACAGGATTCAGGGCTTGATGGGTATTGTCAAACCCCGCGTTCATTGGTGAGTTATGCACAGGTTGAACCAGTTAGTGGATTAGCATCCTATGCTACACCGGGTTATTACCCGCCATCGCAAGCACCTGGATACTGCTATCAAGCGCGTGGAAGGTATTTGTAGCATACTAGCACGAAAGGTTCTGTAGAAGCTTCTGAGCTTCAGTTACAAAAAAAAAATCTTTAATTAGGAATATAGTAAATATTTCTTTTTCAGACTAGTCTTTTTTCTTTTCTTTTTTTGAGTGGATTTTCAGACTAGTCTAGGTAGGCACTAGTGAGTACATTTTTTTTCCATCGTAGGTTGTATATTTTTGTGGTTGATTAGTCGATGATTTCCACCAATTCATAAACCAACAACAAAATAATGAAAGTAATGTTGTTTGGAAATTATTTCTTGGTTGGAATATTAATTGGTTTGATGATTGTACAGCATTATTAGTGGTTCTTGATCCAAGTCAATGATATGTTACTTTATTTACTATCTCGAGTTTAAAAAAAAAAAAAAAAGTAGTAGGGAACTAATTGTATTAAAAAGGATTTTTTTTTTTTTTTGGCACATTGGTTTCATTATTTTCCTGGGGTGCACTGGCAGTGAATTAGTGCAAGTCAATAAATTGTCTCCTGCTATTTGATTTATTGTAAGAATTAAATATTTTCATTACGGGCCTATTCGGCTGCAAACGGTTGCCGTGGGAAAAAAAATTCACCCAGAATTAATTTTTTTTTTTTGCCCACAAGCACAGTAAAAATCAGTTCAAAAATTTTGATTTCCCAATTCCATTCCCGTTTCTCTTATGCAGCCGAGCAGGCCCTACAAGTTTGAACTTGTACGTAGTTTCAACCCATGCAATCCCCAAAATACTAAACCATAAGCTCGACAGCTGTACTGTAAAATATGTATACAAATTTTCCAAAAGATCCGTAGTAAACATAATATTTTTGTTCCATGTGCATTTGATTTTCTGGGCTATCTATTTGTTAATCTTTTTATAGCAGCTTTTCTTTTGTCATTCGAATATCGTTATAATCTACGTCCAAAATAAGACATCCAATGAAAGAATTTTTATTGTTTTTACTGCAAGATATAATAAATCCTGGCGGAGTTTTAAGTTCATTTTTTTTCATGACTTTGGTGAAAACGGAGTGGATAATATCCAATATGTATTTGAAAAATTAGATATGGATATTCAATATTCTAATATCTGTGTAGATACGGATACGGATACGGATATAATTTTATGTTTTAATTATCCGTATCCGAATAGTAGATATATATCATATAGTTTAATATATATTATGAACAAAAAATATGTTATTCAAAATTATAATTAAATAAATATTATGAACTTTGATATTTTTTAATAATATTTATATATTTCTTTTAATAAAAATCTAATCCAATTCGTATGTGTATCCGAAAGAATAAAAACGGATATAGATATGGTTTTACCATTATCCGATCCGTTTTCGCCCTTACTTTGCCATGTATTTTTTTTTTAGCAATTCCTTTTACTTTAACATTTTCCTGATTTTAGAACACCATAAGACTTGCTATTTTTCACTAGACTAACATTACAAAAGAAATTGCAATGTTAGTCAATTGGGAAATAGCAAGTCTTCGGATGGTTCTAAAATCAAGAAAATGTTATAGTAAAAAGAATATTGTATTGGCTTTTTTCTTTTTTCCTGAGAGAAGTCTATACTGGCAGAGGTAGGTTCTAGGGAACCAACACACTAGAGTTATTCAATCAAATTAGACACTAATTAAATTAAAAATTAATATTTTATAGTAGTTAAATGAAAAATCAATATTTTTTTATATATTATCACGTTTATAATGATCTTAAGTAATTGCCATATTTCTAATTCATCTACTTCTTTACGTTTCTTTTTGTTTGGTTTTTTTTTTGTTGGGGAGAATCTTCTGAAATTTTTATAGTTAGCATAGAAAAAAAAATCAAATTAATTGATTACCATCCAATTTGGAGTATTGCAAATCATACCACTCATGCGGACTCAGTTCGTGCACCAAAATGGTTGGTGCGCGGACTGGGGAGGCGCACCAAGTTGGTGCACTGACTGAGCTGGCGCACTAATTTTTTTTTTTTTTTAGTTATGTTCTGAATTGTTTGAAATTTTTTTTTGTCTATTCTATTTTGTTCTGTGGTATTTATAATTATCTGTACGCATAACATTTGACGGTGAAATTGTAAAAAATAAAACTCATTTGTTTAACAAATAAAATTTTGGACTAAATTTGAACTAAAAAATACTACAACAGATTATACGTACAATTTGAGCTGACATTTTTATTAATGAAATACGCTAAATTACGCTAATTATAATGAAATACGCTAAATTATGCTAATTATAATGAAATACGCTAAATTACGCTAAAATACGCAAAATTACACTAAATTACACTGATTTTGTGCCATCTTTCATAAATCATAAAAAATAGTAAATTTTTTTTAAAAATAATAAAAATTGGTATTCTACAAGTTCATTATATAACTAATTTACTGAGTTACGTAGATTGAACAATAGAAATGAAAATCTTAATCGGAAACTTCAACTGAAGTTTTGAAGATTTTTCCTTTGTTTGTTGGTGATTCCTGAATTTTAAAATCCGGCATTGCTAGCACTGATGCATGCGTATTTTCGCAAGCTTTCCGAAAAGTGGTCATTTGTTGAAATCAGACACTCGAGCACCATTTTATGACCGTTTGAAGTTTCGTCGTCATCTTTAGCTATTTGTCTCTATAAAAAAAAAAAATTGACGAGCCAGCTCAGTTTGCGCACCAATTATTTTGATGTGCAAAATGAGTACGCATGGGTGAAATACCCCAAATTAGATGGTAATCAATTAATTTGATAACAATAAAAATTTCGGGAGAATCTTTTACGCGATGTAGTTTGATTGCAGCTCTCTCAGGTTACAAGGGTGGACTTGTCTTGTCAATCCAGACTACAGGTTAAATGCTAATTAAGAAGATATTTCCCAGATATTTTATTTTTGTTTTTCAACGTAACGTAACTTTCCATACTCTTGCAAAGTCATGTGTATGAAAATAAATTTCGAAGGTGTTCAGTCAATACTTAGTTGCGTCTTGTGAGGAAACCTTGCTTTAATTTACCTTTTTCCAGAACCCCCCTCCTCGGATCCTGGAAAATTTATTTACCTATTTCCAAAACCATTCCTCGGATTAATGCTTGGAACCACAAAAAATAATCAACCGCAGCATGTCAGCATCAAGTTGCATTATTGTAGAATTTTAGTATTTGGAAAAAGTTGTGGGCTTGTAACAAAAAAAAGGCTTTTGTACTGTGACCCATTCAGCCCAGAAAGGCCTTTTTGTTTTTCAAAAGAGCACTTAATTGGTAGTGGTTAGTTTATTTTCTGGTTAAGGTGGTAATTTCCTTTTCTCTTATTATTTTTCACCTCAATTTGCGGCTTAGGCAATTGGAATGGTCTATATAGTGGGGGATGAAACAGATCTACGTTACTTAATTTGTGCGCTTTATTAAACTTATAATCAAAAGCTGGTGCCATTGCGTTTAGTAAAAGATACCTCAAAATTGGATATACAAACATTCCTCCTAGCTATTTGAGAGACCTGGATGGAAGTTGGTTACAGAGAAATCCTGTAGTACTTTATCAGTACAGAACATTACTCTATTCTGAATAAGTTTGATCCTTAGTCAAGCATATATATATAAAAGTCTATCCAGTTATTTAATCTGAATTAATACAGACACACCTCAAACCAGTAATAATAATAATAATAGTAATAATAATACAATCAGCATTAAAAATACTCATATACATTATTTCTTCAAATCCGATTATGAAAAAAATTACACACATAACGAGCAAACCGAAAGCTATTTGATAATCGTGTGCATTGCTCCAGAACTATATCCATCAACTCGATCCGTATAGGATCAAATTGTTACCAAGATTTTGAGCTCTTAATTGCTCGTAGAAACTTTCAATGAACTTCTCAGCTCTATAATCCACATCATTTTCAAACCCTAACCCTGTGTCATTCTTCCCTTCTTCTTCCTCATTGGAACTGTAACCAGAAACCGTAATCACATAAGGCGACACGAGGAGCTTTGTTGGTTCATAGACGCGAGTTCTCGAGAAATAATACTCACGATCATTGTTGCTCCTACTATTGAAGCATGATAACAAACTAGACTTTATCCTAGATCTTACCTTAACAACCATCGGATTGGGGCTATTGCTACAAGAGAACTCGTAGTCTCTTAGAGTAAGCGGGGTTGGGTAAAGGTGCTTTTCGGGCTTGAAACGGTGAGTTTGAAGGTGCAAGATCAGGTTATTTAGGGTTTTGGATAGGAGTTTACCTCTCTTTACAAGGCTCCTTTTTGCTATATAGATGAAGGTTAATTTTAGGTAATTCCATAGCCTCTCCATGAAGTGTAAATCCATGTGAGAGCTTGGTATATACTCATGCCATGGAACTGAGAAAGAAGAAAGACTGACTTATTTATAGGTGGTGGAATTGGTTACAAGGGACAAACGATATGCTTAGAGGCATGCACTAAACGAGTAAGTACTAATAAAAAAAATAAACCTTGCTATCATTCATTAGCCCTTGCTTGCTTACTAGTGACTCTAGTGTATATTCATACATCTGTCATTTTAGACAACTATCGTAAAAAGTATTTCAAACTAGAAACTTAGTATTGTATATATTTCTCATCAATCATTTGAATGTGGCGGTGTATTAATTTTGATTAAATTAAATTTCGTTTAATCGATCATTCACTAAGAAATTAATGAAATGATTTTGTGTTGAATATAAGTATATCATAAGAATAGATTTACAACCGGTATTTACTAATTTATATAAATAATTTTAGTTATGACAGTTGTTACGGACGTCACACAAGTATATCATAAGAATATATATAATATATATGTATATGTACGCTGGATTACACAAATATATAGTTAATTATATTCTAGAAAATATATAAATGGACTTGGTAGGTAATTGATATTGCGTTTCGTAATAGGTGGGTCCAACCCCCCACCGTCAGGAAGATTGAGTCTGATGTGAAGTGAAAACAGCAGTTGCATGAATTAAGGGAAGAAAGCTCTGATCTTTTGTTGAGTAGCGCCATGAGCAAAGATGGTGCTTAACAACTGCACTCTCTTTTCTTTCCACTTTAGACAACTAAATGTACAACAAAAAATAATTCACATGACGTACGTATGTCTACTTTTCATAGTACAACAATTTTCAAATCTTAAATTGAAAAAAAAAATTATATTAAAAAAAATATTTTTTAGATTTTTTTAGATATTTTTTTAATTATTTATATAAGGTGTGTATTAAATTTGAGCAAATTTGAAATTTGATCAAACAGCCCTCATAAAATCATTAGAACTTCGTAATTAGAAAATTTAAATTGTTTGATGAGAGGCTAAATATCTTTTTTAGTTGATTCAAATTTGATACACGTATTATTTTACAAATTAAGAACAAAGTAATTATTTTTAGTGTTGTAATTGAATTAGGGTTCTAAATAGCTAGCTAGCGCTATAGCTTTTTTGGACCTTAAAAACTATAACGCTATCAATCGCTTTTCTTTTATCAGGTTTCTAAATAGTTAGTTATAGTTGCGCTATAGCTTTTTCGGACCTTAAAAGCGATGACGCAATAATCGCTATTTAAAACCTTGAATTGAATAGAACTATGGTGTCCATTGGTGAGCTTAACTCCAGAACCTATGGAATTAGCTTCAAATGATGAATTCAAACTATTGAAATTAACCGATCTATTGCATGAGTTATGTGATTACAACTTAACTCCACCACCTGCCAAATTACGATGAATTCAAATCGTTGAAACCGATCTATTGCATGAGTTATGCATTTACATGGAAAATTTATAAATTTTAATTAATTTAGTATAAATTCAAGCAGTAAAAAAATATTTATAAGTTCATTTTAATGCGTTAATTTTTCATTATTTTTTGACCGGTTGACTCTATACTAAAAGAATACAAAAAAATTATAGAATTCACATATAATGCATCACTCACATATATAGTAGATCGGTTTCAATAGTTCGGATATGTCGTTGGAAGCCAATTCGACATATTTTGAAGTTAAACTCGTCAAGAAGTTGGATGAGCTTGAAAACATTCTAGTTCTACTCGTTATAATTTAAATAATATTTTTCAAGATATACATAAAA
This sequence comes from Carex kokanica, assembly GCA_025461125.1. Taxonomy (NCBI): domain Eukaryota; kingdom Viridiplantae; phylum Streptophyta; class Magnoliopsida; order Poales; family Cyperaceae; genus Carex; species Carex kokanica. The sequence continues at coordinate 359,625 of JAJGRX010000867.1, read as the reverse complement.
AATAATTGTACTCTAAATCTATCAAATAAATAAGAGAGAATTTACTTAATTTATGTTGTTATATATCTTTATTATCACCCATTTATAATTATGGCTAAACAGTCATTTTTGTCGTACTTGCTGATGTTAAAGGTGTCGGCAATGGGAGAATTTCACGAAATGCAAATGATTGGAGAATAGTTTCTTCATTTGAAGCTTTTAGTTTTTTTTATTATTTTATTAAAACAGTGGAGTTATACTTACCCATCTGTTTCATTAAAATGCCGAAATTTTTATATATAACATTTTTCTAAGAAAAAAAAAAAACCAAAACAACTCTGTTTCAGAGTTTTTCTATATCTACTTAGGCCGCTCCGGTGTTCTGGGGCCGCACAATGCCCTTGCGCCCCCCCTTTTATTTAACCAGAAATGTTTTTTAATTGTTTTGGTTTTTGTTTTAAAATTGTTTTATTTATTTTGGTTTTTGTTTGAAATATCGTTTATTTTGAAAATATTTGTCGTTTGTAGGATCAAATATTTTGTAAATGTTGTTCGTTTGGAATATCGTTTGTGTACGAAGAAATAATGATATAATGAAAAAAATAATAATAAAACAACAAATAAAATAAATAACAAAGCAACAAAATAAATAAGTGACAATATCTAACAAATAAGTTTCAGTATCTGACAAAACATCTAACAAAGTACAAATCAAAACCTACGGGTCAGGACTAAATACCGTCTTCTGCTTCTTCTTCATGAACCCCCGACCCCGCCTGGACAGTTGCGTCTCGACAGTATCTGTTAAGTCTGGAGAGTCGTCGTCCTCTGCCTGGACATCCTTTGGCTAAACCGGCTCATCATGAACCTCCGAAATCTCGGATGTCTGCTGGACTCTAGGACCAAAAACAGTAGTCTGTCCAGACTCACCCTGCGTGAATAAAAATGCTTGTCTAGATATGGGGTCATCATCGAGTGAAGGGTACGATGTTTACTATGTGGAGGACCCAGAAAACTGCGGGAAGGGCTCCGCGTTCGGGTACCACAAAAAGTCGCTGACCCTGTCAGTGCGACTCCGGATACCTGGAACATCTGCCAATGCGCCGTCAATGTACTGGGACATCTCGTACGGAGTGGCTATAAGGCCATGTTGTGTACCTCTACTGGAAGATGGTACATCCCTACTAGATGGCAATATATCTCTACTAGATGCCACGTTGTATTTGATATTTTTTTGCTATTAGTGTTGGTACCAATTTTGGTCAAATATGATAATTTTGGTAAAATAATCCTACTTATATTTTGGAATTGGTCTAATTTAATTTTGGTGCTCAAACAATTAATTTTGGTTAAATAAACCTAATTACATTTTGGTATTGGTCTAATTTAATTTTGGTGCTTAAAATATGATAATTTTGGTAAAATAACCCTAATTACATTTTGGTATTGGTCTAATTTAATTTTGGTACTTAAACAATTAATTTTGGTAAAATAAACCTAATTACATTTTGGTATTGGTCTAGTTTAATTTTAGTGTTCAAACAATTAATTTTGATCATATTCTAATTGAATTTTGGTACTATTCTATTTAAATTTTGGTTCTAAATTAATATTTAATTCTAAACCCTAAATCCTAAATCCTAAACTTAAATCCTAAATCTAAACCCTAAACCTAATTACTACCCTAAACTAAAAATTGAAATTAGAAAATAAGAAGAAAACTTACCCAAGTTCGAAGGGATTGAAAGCTTGTTTGAATGGATACTAAAATTGGAACCAGCGGCCCCTTTATATAGCCAGGGGGGCGCAGTGGCATTGAGCGGCTCCTAGGCTAGGGCCACATTGGCATTGTGCGGACCCCAGTGTTTGAGGGCACATAACACCAGAGCGGCTTGAGTAGATCGAAATATAAAAACCCGGAAACAGGGATGTTTTGGTTTTTTTTTTTTTGGAAAATGTTATAAATAAAAATTTCGGATTAAAATGGGTGAATGTATTTGCAAAATCATATAGTATTAAAGCACTAGCACCAAATTAATTAATTAGCCTTGATTATGCTAATAGTAAACTATCTTAACATAATCATCTCCATATATCTGATACCAACTTTTATACAAGAATCAAGGATACCAACAACAATATGTCAATATCAGATTTAATTTAACCATTAAAACATTCATCAGCAAAACATGCAACCAACACATATATACAACATGTTCATCATATATAACAACATCAAATAAAGAAAAACTAATGCAATAAGCAGTCACATGATATATTGTACAACACACTGCTCCAAAAATAATAAGATTTTAGTTTATTTCAAAAAAAAAAGTTTTTATTTACAACAAACGAAGGTTTATTGGAACGTATGAAAGAAAATAATATTAATTCATTTGCAGGATGCATGATTAAGTTTGCACGTGGTTTGCCAAGCTAAAATCAGATTAATTTCCTTGAAATGCCACGATACAATCCCAAATTATCCATAGACAACTGTCCATACACCTGGATTTATAAACATCACAAGCAACGTGTTATATAATGACATACGGTTTAATTACGTTAATTAGATCGTTACTAGAAACTGAACTGAATTACTTTTTAGTATGTTGAAAACGACCAGTTTGGAATTGCGTGATATATCCATATGTTGCAATAATATCCAATTTATATAACATGACAATCCCAGACCAATGTTATCTAGCCTATTATGTTATAGCACTAATCACTCCAATTTGTGCAGATATTTATAGCCCGGCCTTTTTAGGGAAAAGGAAATAAAAGAGATTTTACTTTTTTTTTTTATTGTGCAAGCAATCTTAAGCGTCATATATCTGATTTCTAATTAATAAAAAAATTTGTTAAAAAATTAGTCCTCGAGCTAGTAGCTAAGGTAAGACTTCCTGTATACGAGATTACATATACAAAATTCGGCTAGACATCTCTTATAAAAGTTTATTGTTATCTTGAAAAAAATCAAAAAAATAATAAGTTCTTCAATTTTAGCTTTTAGTAAAATAATTTTATAGGTTTTCAAGAAAAATGTTGTGCGTGCGTATTTCTCTATCTCTATATATTCAATTTAAATGCATTCAATCTACATTTTAATTTAGGGTGATGCTTAAAATGCACTATAATATATCTGAGAGAAAATTTATCAATTCATGCTGACCGTCCGATCAAACAAGAGTAAGTAGACAATATTCCGTGCTTTGATGAAGACTAGTTCTTAATATTTAGTAATAAGAAAATATCCACAATAACCGTAGATTGCAAAATTGTTTTTATATACTTATCATTTAATTTCAATAAAAATTTAATGTATTAATTGAAGTAATTTTCTTTGAGTAGAAATAGGGTGTTATTAAGCTCCCCAAGCTCTTTGGTGAACTTGACTCCAAAAAATATTGAATTGATTTCAAATGACGAATCCAATTAAACTCTTAAAACCGTCTACTTTATGAGTTATACATCTACATATTAAATTTTTAGTTTATCAAATTAATTCAGTATAAAGTTAAATGGTAAAAAAAATTCACTATTTTTTTACTGCTTGACTTTATACTAAATTAATTCGGAAAATTAAATTTACTCATAATGTAGATCAGTTTCAATAGTTTGAATTCGACATTTCATTAAAGAACTTAACGAGCTTAAGAACATGCTAGCTAATTCAAATCATTTTCATTTTCTTTAATATAACCCTCCTGAATGAATCCATCCTGAACCTAAATAACTTGTCAGAAGCCAAAGCAGCAATACATAGTATCTTTCGTGTAGGAACTTTGAAAAGATGTTGTGATTATGGACGAGATAGGAGTAGGTCCGATGCCCTATGGACGAGATAGGAGTAGGTCCGATGCCCTATGGACGAGATAGGAGTAGGTCCGATGGGCATCGGACCTACTCTGATTCCTGGACGAGTGGACACCGTTTAAATATAAAGCAAAGTTTACATGCTTTGAATAAAGTCAGATTCACAGGAAGCTTAAGTATGCGTGAATACAGGCCTGAGACATGGGCCTCTGCTGGATCTGTTGTGTTGTTACCTTTTTATTCCGTTTCCATTTTTCGTAAGAAATACCCCTTCATTACTTGGGTATATTAAATTGCGTTGCTTCACTTTTATCAAACCCTACATTTTAACAGTGTTTTGTCGTTGCGTTGGTTTACCACAATTTATACTTGCCATTTAGGCTATTTTGTTATTTTACTTGATCGGAGGTGGCACCCAATGGAAATGGTTTCATTTTCCTTGGAGAAGCATTTTTTTTTTTTTTTGCAACTTTCCAACAACTTTTTGCTAAATATAGAATTATTTTTTGAGCTTCGTGCTAAAAAATTAATATGTACTAATAACATAAAATTGTTAAAGGAGACAGATAATTTTTTTTCAAAATGGTAAAAACTTATATAATGATAAACAATAATTTTAGTCCCACAGTAATTCATATGAAGAACATAAAAAAGTTAAATTCCTTTAAGAATTAAATTTCATATCAGATATATGATATATCAAATAAATCTCTTCTAAACGACAAATAATAATAATGCACATGAGTCACCCGTTCTAATTAAACAAGAAAAAAAATGAGAACAAACAATTTTGCATGTTTAAAAGATTTAAAAGCTTAACCCCTCTCTTTATATATTTACCAATATCGTGTCCGTGCGTTGTAATGAGAACATATTATGAAACATTTCATATAAAATGACATATTTTTATAAAAATTTAGACTAAATTACAAATTATATTTCTTAAATACTACATGTAAATAATATTCCTTAACTGACATATTAAATGACATTTTTTTTTATCTTTTTGACATATTTTCATAAAAAATCTCAAACAAAATGACAAATAACAATTCTTATATGATATAAAAAATAAAAAGAAATAAAGACATGGCCAATCAATTAAAAAGTTCCTTAAATGACATTTAAATAATAGAGATTGCATGTAGAGAGTGCATGTGGCGAATACGTGTCTAAATAAATTTAGACTTCTACACGTAAAAAAACATAAAAAAAATATGTATAAAATCAGAATATTTGATCGGAGAACTGATATTCAATCTGAAATTTCATCTTTTAATCAAAGATGTTGGCAGATCAAGACATCTAGGTGCTTAATATAAGAATGGAGATAAACTTGTAATTCATAGTCATCGCTCTTCATATTTTTTTTGAAAGAAGCCAATCTTTTGATTATTAGTACGCTCATTATTTGGTCAGTTTTTTTTTTTTCAAGTAATTGTCCAAATTATAAGCGATCCAATAATCACAAGATGGAAATTTTGATCTGCAAAATATGAAGAAGAATAAGTGTGGATTTGCAAATTTTCTCTATTAGGAGCACTAAAGAGTTTGATTTTTTAATCAATTACATTTGGGGGTAGATTAGATCAAAATTTAGGAAAAAGAAAACTGCAGCTGAAATGCATGTCAACTATATCAAAGATGTGTGCGAGGTATTTTATTTATTCAATTCATCACAAAGTTCCTATCCAAATTTCACCAAAATCCATAGGGCAGTTTTAATTGTCAATTGCACTGTGAATTATTGGGTGTCATTTGTTGCCAATTAAATATGAGAAAATATGTCTCATTATTTTTTTGAGGTAAAAAAAAAATATAAGGGCCATGACCTTATCTTTTACATTAAACTTAATCTCAAATATTACAGAAGAAGTTACATAAAAAAAAAAAATCCAAAAGCCAAGAAAAATAATTAGAAAAAAAAAAAAAAGCATTCAGATTCCAAGAGGTTTAGTATCGCACCTGAGAAAATTTATGACATTTTCAAAAGCCTTTTACTCCATGTAACAAAATGTGGAAATGAGTAAAACCCCCTTTGATTTAGCTGTGAATGAGTCATCAAATAGAGCTGTCTGCAGTGAAATTATTTGCATTGTCATTGACATGAGTCATTATGAAGATTAATTAGCTTCACTAGTGATCAGGAGCATAATTAGAAAATTGAGATTGAAGAAACTGAATAAATTAATGTAATTTTATTTACAGAGAGAGTTAAAAGGTATATGTACTTGAAATTATAAAATATAAAAGATAAAATTGTTAATATATAAAGAAACATACATCTTTAAATTTTAGAGTAAATTTTATGAGAGGTCACTAAACTTTGTGATTCACGAATTGGTCACTCAAATTTAATATTTGTTTGTAGTTATTTGTTCCGATTAAGTCGCTTGGTTTCTTTCCATCCAAAATACAATAACAAAATATAAATGACATGGAAATGGATGAAAGTATTCTGTTATTATTTTTTGACGAAAAAAAAGTGATTTGATTAAATAAATATTTTTTAATAATTATAATATAATAAATCAAACTTGAGTAATTAACTTTGAGTGAGGCTACGGTACTATGCATAGCACGGTTTGGTTCGTGCTACGGCTCAATATTTGAGTTTTCAAAATTCTAACAGTCGATCCGAACCGTTCAACATAATTATAAAATGAATATGTACTTGCAAACTAAACTTTACATTTTTTCTAATTTTTTTACTATTTTTTTAGATAGGTAGAAAATCACTTGATCTGAAAATTCTAGACCATCCAAAAACAACAATTTTCTACCTATCTAAAAAAATAGTAAAAAAATTTCGAAAAAATGTAAAATTTGATTTTCAAGTACATATTTATTTTATAATCATATTGAACAGTTCGGATCGACCGTTAGAATTTTGAAAACTCAAATATTGAGCCATAGCACGGACCAATCCGTGTAGAGAGGGAAAAACGTGCCGTGCCGTGCCGTGACCAAGTAAATTTTTCACGTGCCGTGCCGTGACAAAAATTACGAGGGGTGGTTACGGCACGCGAATGGTCACGGCACGCGAGTCACGCCGTGACTAAGTCGTGCCGTGACTAATTCGTGCCGTGACCAAACGTGCCGTGACCAAACGCGCGTTAGTCAAATTTGATCGCATTTAACGTTTTAAAAAAAATGAAACGATTCTTTAAAATTCAAATGTTTTAATTGAAATTTAAATGTAAATATTTTAATTAAAATAAAATTATACCTTATAGGAAGGTATGTTAGTGTATTGCTTTGCTACTGCCGTGACTGGCGTGTCTTCCGTTCCGTGACTCGCGTGTCCCGTGCCGTGCCGTGACCAAGACAATTTCCGTGCCGTGCCGTGTCTTCTTTGCCAACAATTGGTCACGGCACGCGAATGGTCACGGCACGGGACACGCGAGTCACGGCACGTGACCGACACACGTGCCGTGCCGTTCCGTGCCGTTCCGTGCCGTTCCGTGACGGATCCGGCTCCGGCGTGCCATTTTTCCCACTCTAAATCCGTGCTATGCATAGTACCGTAGCCTCACTCATTAACTTTTGTCACAAAGGTAAAATTTAGATCAGGAAAAATTTACCCAAAAATTGATAACAAACGGTCGAAATTTATTTATGTTGATCTGTTACTCAGAAGCCCAGTCTTGGAAAACAATTTAGCCTAGTTTTGAACTATAATAAGATAAGATATATGGGCTTTCCTAAAGTAGACCCATTGGACCACAAAATAACATTATACAGATGCCTATAATATGCAGAAAGGAACCATTCAACACGTAGCCACATGTAGGCGGAAACTTCTGGAATCTGCAACTTGTTTGTAATTTATTATTATTATTATTATTGACTTAGTTTGCTTCTTCTTCTTTTCTTTTCTTTTTTCAATACCGAATCAGATTCTTCTCTTACCAGTATCAATCAATTCAAGAGAAAAGTTCTCAAGAAATTAACAAATATTTTGTTAATAAATTTTAATTGTAATAAAGAATGTTCTTAAATTCTTATTTCTTCTTTTATTGATACTGTGCTAATTAATTGCTTCCTTTTTAATTTTTTATTATAATTACTATGCTAACTAGATATTTTATTTTCTATTTTATTTGATATATTATTATTATTATTATTATTATTGGTGTTGTTGTTGTTACTATAATTAATTATATAGGGGTATTGATTTCATTTGAATAGTTTGGCTGAATTTATCGGCACCTAATTAAATTAAATTTAATTAAAACAGTTTATTTCATATAGTTTGATTTGGTTTAGAAGTTATAACACTTTCAGTTTATTTATGATTCAGTTGTGATATTTAAAAATTAAATAGACGAAACAAATTAAACAAACTGTAGTATTAACATATATTGTGTTAGTACGATAGGATCATACATAGTATATATAACTTAAGTAAATTAGTATCTATATTATTATTTATGGATTGAAATCGTTTATACAATTCAATTTAATTAACTAATCAAGGTAAATTTGTTTTATTTAAATCGATTTATCTAATTAGTTCGGTATTTATGTAAATTGAAACAAAATTAATTTAAATAGAAGTCAACATAACAAAGACCTTATTCTAAGTTTAGACAACGGGTCTAGCTTCGCACCAAATGACCCGAATCCCACTCCGCAACCACAAAATTTGCTACTCACGCAAGTCATCCGATGTGGCAGTCTATAATTGGTTAGTTCAACGTGCTCGGCCATCTGATTGGCCAGAACAAGTCATTAGGTTCCTTTTTATTGCCCCGCTCATTAAATCCTAACCAAAGCAGAGAGAGATAGAGACGGAGAAGGAGAGACTGAACGACCAATGATCCTGATCTGTTAATCCTGTCCGTTGATATCCTCCCTCTTACGTACTACCCGTTGGCTAATATAGATCCAGTCTTCCATAATCTAATTGTACAAAAGATTTCAGAAATTTAGTGCCTCCATTTCGAGTAGTAGTACATCTAGGGTTTATGGTGGGAGGTTCGAAGATGAAACCTCAACTTGTGCTCGCGGTGATTTGCGCGCTCGTGATTCAGATCTGCGCTTCAGATCCAGTAAGATCACCATTCTTTGCTCACTTTTAGTCACTTTATCTCATTTTTTTTTGTGAATTATTGCATCGCGGTATTAATCAATCGATTTTTTTTTTTATTAAACAGTTGTTTTATGAGTCGTTTGAAGAGAGCTTCGAGGGGAGTTGGATTATCTCTCAGAAGGGAGATTACAACGGTACTATTAGATTTATCTCATTTTTATTATTCTTATTTGCTGGAGTGCATAGTGTTCTCCTTTTGTAGATCCGATCTGTTGTCTCTTATCCTAGGATCTGTGTTACTTCACATAAATTCACAGAAATAGGTTTAGGTTAAGTTGGAGGTTTAAGTTTTTTGTAGATAAGAAACAGTTGTGTTTTACTTAATTGGCATGGAGATTTTTAAAAGTGCTGTGCTCATTTCTGAATATTGCTCGTGAACTGTAAAGATCAATAGATTGATTGATATGAAGATCTATGTTTTGGTTTATTTTAGATCCTTCTATAGTTAAAATGTTTCCAGCACAATTGTAACATGAAATATTGAACTATATTTGTTGATTGAAAGTGAAAAAGAGTGGCCCTTATGGTAAACAATGATACATGCACAGGCCAGACTTCTCTCCAAATTTGGTACTGAAACAATAGAATTGATGAAGTGCATCTTCCTTTATTAAAAATACTGAAGACCAAAATGCATTATCATGACTTGTTTATTCTATAAGAGCTTAAGTGAACTTGTTAAAGATCTTCATTTTCTCCTTAATTTTGTATTTTATTGCTTGCATGCTATGATCTCACATGCGTTGTGCCCCTTTGGGTGTTTTGATTTAATAACATTCTACTAGACTCCAGAGATGCAAATTACTAATGTTTTTATGCATCCTGTTGCCAGGTATATGGAAACATGAGAAAAGTGATGGGCACGAAGACCACGGCCTCCTCATCAGCGAGAAGGCGAGAAAGTATGCCATTGTCAAGGTACTTGACAAACCTGTATCCCTGAAAGATGGCACAATTGTGCTCCAATACGAGGTTCGCCTTCAAAATGGGCTCGAGTGCGGTGGCGCCTACATCAAGTATCTTAGGCCACAAGAGGCTGGCTGGGTTGCCAAGGAGTTTGACAATGAGTCGCCTTACACCATTATGTTTGGACCTGACAAGTGTGGTTCCACCAATAAGGTTCATTTCATTTTGAAGCACCAGAACCCGAAAACTGGTGATTTCGTTGAACACCATCTCAAGTTCCCCCCTTCTGTACCACATGACAAACTCACCCACGTCTACACTGCGGTTATCACCCCTGATAATCACCTGCACATCTTGATTGACGGTGAGGAGAAGAAGAAGGCAAACTTCCTGTCAAGTGAGGATTTTGAACCAGCTCTCATCCCGCCAAAAACCATTCCTGACCCGGAGGACAAGAAACCTGAGGATTGGGATGAGCGGGCTAAGATACCTGATCCGGAAGCGACCAAGCCTGACGACTGGGATGAGGATGCCCCAATGGAGATTGAAGATGTAGATGCAGTTAAACCAGAGGGGTGGTTGGACGATGAACCCGAAGAAATCGACGATCCTGAGGCATCCAAGCCTGAAGACTGGGACGATGAAGAGGATGGTGAATGGGAGGCACCAAAGATTGACAACCCGAAATGTGAGGAAGCACCGGGTTGTGGTGAGTGGAAGAGGCCCATGAAGAGAAACCCAGCTTATAAGGGCAAGTGGCACGCACCTATGATTGATAACCCAGCTTACAAGGGTATCTGGAAGCCAAGGGATATCCCTAATCCTGAGTACTTTGAGCTTGAGAAGCCCAATTTTGAGCCAATTGAGGCTATTGGTATTGAGATCTGGACCATGCAAGATGGCATCTTGTTCGATAATATTTTGATTGCTGATGACGAGAAGGTAGCAGCTTCATACCGTGAGACTACATGGAAACCCAAGTATGATGTTGAGAAGGAGAAGGAGAAGGTCGATGAGGCTGCTCCGGGTTCTGGTGCTCTTGCTGGAGTCCAGGTGAATTCATTTTCTTTTTTTATGCCCTTTTTTAATATGAATCGACTTATTTCCATTTCTGTTGCAGTTGAGACCATAGATACATATATTATATGATTCTTTTTTTTTTTAAAAGAACAAGAATTGAATGTAACAGACTTAATTTTTTTGGTAATTTCAGAAAATGGTGTTCGATTTGCTCTATAAGATTGCGGATATCCCCTTCCTGGAGGCCTACAAAATTAAGATTCTTGTAAGTATGATTTTCATTGTTTTAGTAGTTTGGTATTGCTAGTATAATTTTCGGTGGTTTGGTACTATAATTCTAAGTATGTCATTCCATGCTTAAAATTTCCAATTTAGTTTGTTTCTTCTTTTTTTCTTTCATTCAGATATAATAATTACATATTAGTTACTCCATATATGAAGTACAAAAGAGGGTTATTGATTTAATCTGTCTATGCCTGTTGCTTTGTTGGGTTTAATAATGTATTTTTTTATTGTGTTTCATATGATTAGGATCTTATTGAGAAAGCAGAGACTCAACCAAATGTGACTATTGGCGTTCTTGCTTCAGTAGTTGTTGTACTTCTCACCATTCTCTTCAGACTTCTTTTCGGAGGAAAAAAGCCTGTGGTATGTGATTTATTTTAAATTTTTACTCTTTAAAAGATCTTTGCTTAAAAAATGGGATACTATTTTAATGGCCTTTCATAAATACGGTTGTTTGTACTGGCAAAACATGGTAAAACAATACTCGTTCAAACCCACTTATTATTGGCATAAGAAACATCAACTGAAAGAGTTGAAAAATGCTAGATGACTTTTTATTTACTGATGATGAAAAAGAAACTGATGGTTTTAAAGCATACTTTATGGCTTTCTAGAATCAAGAATCAAGAATTTTATAATTAAACCTGTCTACTTGAATTAATCTTAGACCCCAGTTAACACCCCTGCTCCCACAACTGAGACAAAGAGCTCTGAAGCTACCAAAACAAGCGAGGAAAAGGACGCAGCTGAAAGCAGCGGTGAGAAAGAGGACGAGGACGACGAGAATGAGGAGGATAAGGCTGATGGTGGGGCCCAACGCCCCAGGCGCCGTAGGGCTTAAATATTAGAGATTTGGTTTTCTTTCAATCAATTTTGGGAAAACAGGTGCTTGTGTTGTTTAAGAGTACTTTTTGGCTTGAACGTTAGGGATTTTTTAGTATATATTTCTGATTTCCTATAACAGTTTATTTTGTTTTATCTGGTTGTAGCCAATTTAATGTCATAATTTGTAGTTTTCTTTTCTTTTCTTTTTTTCATTTTCCATCATAAGTCATGTGCTAATCTGTCATTTTTATGAATCGAGAGATCGAGAACAAAACCGAGTAATTGGCTGAAAGTTTTGCACTGATATCAATCTTCTTCTTTTTATATAAGATTCCTGTAGGATTTGTTAATTCGCTTTAACTTTTCTATTTCATATTCTCAAGTGTTTACAGTTTACATCAACATCAGTAACCTCCTCTCATAATTTGCTTCTTCCTTGGTGGTTCGAAGGGCATGTTTGATTTGTATTCTCTTTACTCTTGTAGCAGTTGCTGTACCAACTACCAGTTGCTGTACCAACTACCAAGGTTGGTTAAGTTTATCAGTTGGGCAATTCATCCAGGTCCCCTGCTACCACCTTTGGGACCAAATAAAGCATTCATTGGAATTTGTAAATAATCCAATGGCAATGAGCACTGTGAGGTATCAGTTGACTCTCTTGGACTGTCATTTGCAACGCCTTTCCCTGTGCCTCAAATGGTCCTTGAGCCCTGTCAGATTTGTTTCTTACATGGATGGTCTGTCCCTTGTTGATCAATACTGAAACTGTCCAGCTCCATCAGGGTACTTGGTACATGTACTGATGTTCCTACTTGTTTGACAGAATATTTTATTTATAGAATTATAATAAAATAATGTACGGTACTAGATGGATTTATCTACATTTCGATCACATAGAAGGAACATAAAAATATTAAATTTTGGGTTCATGTAGGAAATCTTAAATGAACCTGAAAAGAAAATTTCAGTTCTATAGGACTAGTTGACCACACCCTTGGCCATACCAAAATTCATCATATTTATGTTTGAGGAGCTCGGATAGGAGAAAGAGAAATGAGAAGAGGGGCAGCACTTAAAAGGGTCCTAAAGGAACAAAAAAAAAATTGGTTTCTTTAGAGATGGATTGCCAAAGTGCATGATAAATCTCTAAAGGAATCGAATTTCAAAAAAAAAAAAAATCTCTAAAGGAATCGAAATTTTTTAAATTTCGGTGTCTTTAGGAAATCCTAAAACAGAAAAATATTTCTGTTCCAACTATGAGATTGAAATATAGATGCAATCCATCTAATAGCCTATATTATTTTAAAATATTTTTATAAATAAAAAATTCTGCTTGCTAGGCTGTGTAACAACCCGTCATGCACCTGGAGATTTGAATGGGTCCGGATCCCCTAAATTAACCCAAAGTTTGGGTTTTGGATGAGGACTGTTCGATTCGAATCCGTCGCTCGAGATATGTGCGCTCCACTTGAGATGAATTGTTACGGATTCGAATCAGACAGTTCCTATCCAAAACCCAAACATTGGGTTACTTCACTGGATCTGAATTCGATTTGAATGGGGTTAAAATGTGCTATGTGCTGTGCTTGTCCGGCTGTGGCCCTCGTTTACAGAATAGGTGCTGAAGGGCCTCTGTGTCCCATGAATTTGCATCAAAATAAACAGTTCTGCAACATTTTGACAAAATCGGGCCCTATTTGACCTCCGTTCCCTAACCCAACCAGATTCCAAGGCTCATTTAACCTGTACAATTTGAACCCATAATTTCTTCTTACCTTATACGAGTACACGCATACTGATTTTAGGACCATGGCCTCATTCAGTTTTTTATTTCCCAGCTGATCCAAGCCATATATTTCTCTTGTTCAATTTATCTACCTTCTTTTTAGTTTCCTTAGCGTCTTAATCTTATCTGAATTATAATTACATCCATCTTTTTTTAAAAGACTTCATCCTTAGATTAAGATGTATTGCCTCCTTAGTCTTCTTAAGAAATCATTTTTCTTAAGTCGAATACCACCTCCATTGTATGAACTAAATTTTAATCTGAAAAAATTGTCGAATAGTTGCGAACTATGATTTAGATCCGGATCATTCGATCTGAATCTGCACACGAATTCTGATCGGACGGTCCGAATCTAAATAGAAATATTTAGTTATCTCAGAGGATATGGACTCGATGCTCAACTGGTTGTTTTGATTTCTTTTTGTTTTTTATTGGCGGTGGTTGCCGATGGAATTGTGAAGTACGAACTAAGAACAAGTGTTTCAAATGGAGATAACAATTAAGTCAAAGTCCGGATAGAGATAGACCCACCCAACTCTATGGCCTGACACTGACTAGTCCTATTTGGTTTGGCATAACACCGAATCTCAGGCATAGGATCAGCCTCATATGGTCTCCTCCAAGACTTGAGAGTAGGTCCGACGGGCATCGGACCTACTTTAGTTCGATGGGTTTAATCACCGTCGATCTGCTTTAAGATTCGTGCGAAATACTTTAATGTTCGTGTGTGTTTGTTTCAATTATCGTGCAGATAAATCTTAAGTTAGATCGGACGGTCATCATGCTCGTTGAACCTAAAAGTAGATCCGATGGGCATCGGACCTACTCCGTTCTCCTCCTCCAAATATTAAAAGTAAGTTTGTCTATTTCTGACTTATCTATAAAATTTAAATATTAAAAGTCTAACATTAACATCACATATAAATTTTATTAGTTCTTACCGTAAATAATTTATGTTTTCATAGTAGTGAAATATTTTTCTATTTATATAAGTCTTATGTTTCAGTTTATTAAAAAAATGTTAAATATGGTATATGAGCTTATAATGACTACTAAATTTGAATGTTGATATTAACAACACTAATTCTTTTATTAACACAACACATTCAAATATTTTAATTATTTAGACAAATTTATCCTCATTAAATATTTTCATTTCAAAATAAATCTTTTACGTATATTAATGCTATCCATATTGTCTTCTTTGTTTACTTTTCTTTTGTGAAAACCAAAATAGTAGATATATTAATTACCATATATATGATAGGGTCTTATACCAAAAGTAAAACAATTAAACAATAAATTCATTAGACAAAGTTTTATGTCTCTTATGTAATTCTTGAGTTTCTAATCTCTTCTTCTCCACAAAAGCTACTGTCCTGATTCTTCAACCAACACCATTATTGAATTACTGAACTCTAATCTGGTCCAAGCATATATCTTCTTCTTCATTTCTTCTTCATATGTGTGATTTATATAATAACAAAACATAATTATAATTTAAGATACACATATAGATTTAAAAGTATATAAAAGAATAATTAAACGAACCTCAAACAATATAGCTGTGTAATTGTTCTAGATCAATAAAAATACATATACCAAATTCTTTATTGAATTTATCGAAAAAAATAATGAACAAGATAATAAATTAGGTCATTCTCCTGTCACTCAATGCTTGAAATTTTAGATTTTTTTTCTCTTTTGAAAGGTTTACAAAATAAGAAGAGAAGAACGAGCTGTTATGGAAACCATTTAGTAATAAATGTGTTGGTTTTATGCAATCCTCTAATTACTTTGTTTGACATACTCTGCAAAACATACATTAGTTTAATTTAACTGTTTCTATAATTGAGTGAGTTCGTAGGTTCAAAATGATTATAATTGCAAGACTAACATGAAGAACCAAAGAAAGGTTCTTGAAGATCTTAATTGCAAGACCAAATTAAATAACCAAAGAAATTAACAAGACTTTACGAAGCTATAGATTTGTACTAATAAAATAGAAAAGTAAAGTACATTTGATATTGTTGATTTCTGTGAAACAACCGTTCGGAATGGGTCCGTATGGAACACCTTAAATCATAAAATAACAGATAGTTCCATATTGGTTCTGTCTAGAACGGTTGTGATCCGTTGGAATGCTTATCAAGTAAATTGTGGAATAAATTGTACTAACCGTCCTGAACGAACATAGAAGTTCAGAACGGTTAATATTAATTTAATAATGCGAAAACCCTAATTTCAATATTCTTACTATTTGTTCAGAACAGATCACTTTCATTCGAAGTTCCGAACGAATCTGGCAAATTTGGGGCCCCACTATAAAAGGAGTTACCCTACTTCAGATTTGACTAAGTTAGCCGCCTCTGACATTCCAAAAACATTTATTGTGCATTCTTGAAAGCTTCCATTGTTGAGTGAGCTTAAACTTAAATATCCTCTCAATACTCTCAAATCCACTTGACTTATCTTCTTTTATATATAGTTTAGTATCTAGAATTTAGTTCTAGAACATTTCCATCCATAGTGTGGAGATATACTTAGTGCTCTAATTTGAATAGCTTTGTGACTTTCCCGTTTGTAGGGCATTAAGAGGCTCACTAGCTCGAGCATCTTTCGCTCACCATATATCTATAATTGTGTGACAATCCTCATTGTTGGAACTTTTCAACTTGAGCTTCTAGGCTCACCTTATACACGAGTTAGGCCGTGACTTCCCACCTTTGTTGGACTCACGTGTCACGAGTTGTATTCTTTCTTTTTGAGTAATAGGAAAGAGGCGCCCACGAGGTTGCTCTACCTCGGAGACATAGGCATTTTACGCCAAACTCCGTTATCATATTGCGTGTCAAATTTCTCTTACTACTTTATTTACTTTTACTTGTACATGTTTGTTTGTTGTTGTTTGACTTGTTACTTTAGAGGACTTAACCGAAAAACGTCCAAGAGTCTTTAAGACTCCCTATTCACCCCCTCTAGGTGCCGTTAGGGACTACAAAGTGGTATCAAAACAAGTTAACTTGAATTAAACTCACTTAATTTAAGTATTTCTAGATCCAAAAATGGTACTAAATATGTATACCTGATCAAGGTCAAAATGACCATTAATTATGTAGGGTTTTAGCTTAGGTTATCTCGTATTTTCTCACATCTATATTTAATTATTACGTGAAAAAGGTTGTTGTTCCTACTTTGTGTTTTAATACAAGAACCATGTTTTGAGACTATTTTACATCATATGGAGCAAAAATCGGGTCGATCAGAATTGCACATAATTGGAATTAAGTCTCCGGTACGGACTAGAGACCCAATACGGACCAATATGGAAGGAATACGCATTAACTCCTGGAGCACCGAACTTCTATACCAGCCAATACGGTCCGTATCCGAGGCACCCTTTCGTTGGATTTCGTGACAGCTGTATCCAGATCAGATTACTTGACTTCCAATCATCTCCAGACGCTCCTTGACTTCTATAAAAGACTCATGAACTGAACATAAACATATTTTTGTATCTTTTATATTTTCTACTTCTTTAAGTGAGAAAAGTGGAGTGTGTATCTTTTATATTTATTTAAAAATATGATCCAATGATGATGTGACAAGTTTACATTAAAGAATTTATATCTAACAAGATGACAACATTTAAGTTCATTAAAAAAATTGACTGTCGAAAAAATAATTTTGATAAATTACTTACAGATAACTAAAAAGCAATGATTCAGTTTGTTTGATCACACGAGTAAAAGCAACAAAACATTATTCCTAAATTTTGATCTCCATGAAGTAAGATGTTCTATATGAAACACATTAAATTCTTTCTGAAGTGTAATGCATAAAGTTTAATTCAGTTTATAAAAGAGGGTATTAAACAAAGACAAAACTTGCGTAAGAGAAAAAAATTATCTCCCCGCTGCAAATTGTAAAATAGAAATTGGAATTTCAAAATAGCATCGCCCTTCTTTTATTATAAAGATACTAATTTCATTGAGACAACTTTTACTTGTGTGACATGTATTTGCCATATTTTAATCCAGTTAACCGAGGGCAATGACAGCAGCTGACCTGGAATTCGTACTTTCAAGGCTTTAAGATAAACCGCTCCTGATCACAGTGTAACAAGCTGATTCAGAGATTAGAACCTTTTTAATAAACCATTACATCTAACAAACCGAAGCAGAAAACTTGCAACAGAAGGGAAACACAACCGATATCTGTCTAAAATCTGCTATGATGTCTAGTTCAAATATAAATTAATACAAGGATTACAACACAACTCTACCCCTCCAAAATTGGTGATTTCCGGGAAATTATATGGCTTCTCTTATGCCATCTCTGATGCCGACTACAACAGGACCTTATTAAGTACGGGGAAAACAAATGTCTCTCAAATACAACCTTTCCACAACTAATTGAACAACAACATTAAATAAAACTATAGTAACTCTCCTCTCTCTGTTCTCTCTAAGTCTAACCAAAGTACGAAAATCTTTTAAGCTCATCCCGCAAGTAACTCTACATAAATAACATTGGGAGGGGCAAACAGGGAACTTCCTGTTAATCTAACGACGGCCTCCAGCCTTTGCTGGTGGGCCTGATTCCTCATCATCAGACTGGATGTCCCCATACCGCCATATGTTCAATCTCTCCTTTCTGGCCTTGTCCTGGAACTCCTCCAGTTTCTCCAGTGCAGCCTTTTTCTCCCTGGTGTCGAACCTTTTCTTCCTCTCCAATTGTGCTAACCCTTCCTGTATATATATAAATACATCACAAAACATGTCTATCAGACAACAATTTAGGTGCAAGAATGAGAAAATACTTGAGAATAAAAAAGAAGATAACAACAAGAGGGGAAGAAGGCACACCTGAAGCATAGCAGCATTAATGCTGGTCTCTGAGGAAGGGTCCATGAGAGTGACAATGAGGAGATTGCCTGTGCCTCGCCCCTTGGCTTTCCCAGCAGTGTTGTCCCTCTCCTCAATCACAGCCTGGAACTCTTTGGCATTTTCTAAGATGCAGTCGCTCAAGAACTCGGCCGCTTCCTGCCCGCAATCATCCTCCAATTCTGGCACCTTTATGTGGGCCAGGGAACAGAGCACAGCCAGCCCAGGCCTGCCTGAGATCTCTGCATCTGCTGGGCGCAGACGGCTGTATGGCACCTTTTCTTGGTTCCCATAATCTAGGTAGAAAACCTCAAACTCATCGGTTGCAGATTTCACCCCATCTTTAGGCCCATTTACTATCTACAAATATTTAGCATAGACATTTTTGTCAGTAATAAGACCAGCGGTATTAGCACAAGGGGAAAAGTGAAAGAAATGAAGATGGATGCCATTGAGTTACAGCGGATCATGTATTATTGTGCCTACCATAGCTCTGTTCCACGAGTTATCTAACGAGAACTGTGCAAGAACAATGCTGCCCTTTGCTGGGTTAAAGGAACCAATGACAGGCGCATCCTTGATTGTTAGCGAGGCCAGCTTTTGTTCAATAGAAGCCACTTCCCCATCACCAACCTTTTGCACGTAGAACTTGCCCCCAGACAATACATCAGTCACGACAACCTTATTGAATATGAAATAAAAAGTTAAGGAATAGCCTGGAATAAGAAACAATAAGAGTTTAGAAGTATAATTATAAGCAAAATTTGAGAACCTTCATTGATTCCTTCTGCTTCCTTTCGTGCGTCGAACTAGAACCATTGGAAACATCCTCCCCTTCAACGTAGTTCTCCCAAATCTTCAAACAATAGAAAGTATAAATATAACTCTTGCAATAGAGATGATAACACGAACATCCACACGAGCACATATAAAGGAAGTGCTTACCTTCTTCTTCTGCTGCTTGGCATTCTGTTCAGCACGTACAAGGAGGTGAGAGTCAGGGATTCTATCAAAACCGAAGGAGGTCTGGAGCTTGGCAAGCCCTTCTTCGACAAGAGACAAGGCAACATTTTTCTTTGACTCGTAGATAGAGCCCAAGAAAGTGCCTGTCCTATCAACAGTCTCTACTTCTATCTCTACATCACGCTGTAAGACCTTGCGCCTCATGAAAGCAAGGGCCTCATCAGAATATGGCTCAGAGATGTTCTTGGCTGCATTCCTAGCAGGAGCCCTGACACCAGAAATAGCAAAGGCAATGCTACACGTCTCCTTGGGGATGTATAGCTTCAACCGGTGGCCACTGAAAACATATTCCACCACCGCAGTATGTCTTTTGGTCTTTTGCAAAAATGGTAAGAAATCTCTTGCCTTCTTCACAGACCCCTGATAATATTCATATACAAAAACATTTAACAAAAATGAAAATATCAAACTAAAAACTCAGCCTAAACATGATAATTGAGGAATCAGTTGGTCAAAACTAATTCTAAGTTTCTAACCATTGAGAGATCAGCAACATGCACAGCAGGGGGATCCTTAGAAGAGTGCATCCCTTTCCTTCCACTAGTAGCCCTTGACTCAGCAGTCACCAAGGCATCATAGTACTTGGACCTCTCCTCAAAGTCACGGTGCCTGACCACAGTTGCTAATCCACGAGAAACAAGCATCTCCGCGACATTTATCCCGCCAAGTTGGTTAGCCGGAGGGGCCTCTTCCCCATCATTCTTAGATGGAGATGCCAAGATGACCGACCCGAAATCCATTACTCTTGAATCGGGTGAGCTTGTTGCCACAGCACCAGGCAAATCATTAGTCATCTTTCTAGAGTATTCCATTGATACATTGACCTACAAAAAAACATAGATAACTATATTGTTGTTCCAACTCCAAAAGGCATATAAAAAGCTTGCGAGTGTGATTCTATGAGTCTCACAGAGAATTCAAGCAGCTAATGAATTGAGTGAACGACACAAAACAACCATAAAACTAGGTGAAGATTAGAGATGATCAAGAAGAGATACATAGTATCCAACTGCCTGCCAACCAAAAAATGGCAGTACTATACCGACACAGCAATAATTCTTAGAGATTGCAATTTAGGCATAGAATGAGTTCAGTACCTGGCGGCCAATAAGACGGGTGCGCAGGAACTCTCTAGCCTCACGGCCAAAAGCACGAGTGCGTAATACTTCGTTAAATTTGGCTCTTTCCTCTGGATTGGTGGGTTCAGCGTCTACATCACGACGAGGATTGCCCATTTTGGGAGCCTTAATACTTGAAAGGTTAACCCTTCTCTCTGAAGCAGGGCTCCCCAATGGAACTGAATCATCTGCTACTATTATGCAATCTCCACTAACAACCTCAACCACCTAATAAAGATTGAGAGAAGCAAATGCACATATTTTAATGCAATCAAACAAAAAAGATTATTATTCAACTAAAAGGCAACATACCTTTCCAGTGAAATTCTGGTCATGGATAGCTTTGGAGTTAGAAGCAGGAGGTTGATAATTGGTCCACATTCTGAGACGGTCTTTTTTAGCTTGGAGCTCAGCAGTCTTCAGCTTTCTCTTTGCCTCATCTTCCATCATGTTCCCACTCCATTCGACATACTTGGCAAAACCCTTTACTCAAAAATAAATAAAAAAATAAACGAATAATACTTCATACCTTCCATGCTATTGTTTCTAATAGAATAGCAATGGTCTGGTTTCAAATTGCAAGGCATCAGTAAGATACTGACATTTTTTACAAGCTCAAGAGCCAAATCTGTGGCAGAATCACCATCAGGATAATACACGGAGCCTATCAAGTTGTTGTTTTTGTCTACACCCTCCAGCACGATCCGCACCTGAAAAATCCAAATAATATGAGAGCAAGAAATAAAATACAATTTACTGCCGGTATTGCAGGCAATAAATATAGGAAAGCTCTAATTGCACAATTAATTGTTCATAAAAAAATATTAGTGAAACTAAAACCCAGAACTGAGACGTAAGACAGGAGATATTACATCTTTATTCAAGACGCGAAGTTCTGTGAAATGTTTAGCCTCCCTTGCAAAAGGATCTGGAGGAACCTCAGAAGCTGCAGTTACAGACTGAGCAAATCGTTGCGCTGATGTCAGAGGTGCTGCAATTCCTGAAGGAGCATCTCCATTGGATCCCTCAGCCAATGGTTCCGTCTCAGCCGCCACAAACTCAGGCATTCCTCTCCTTCCCATTGATGGAGCCTAATTAAAATTCAAAAATCATCAGCTTCAGTAGCTTCTTCATATAAAAAAAATTGTATGTTAAATTTATTTTGTTGTCTGTCATGTTTACCTGTACTCCAGCAACAAAGACCTGAACGAACTGGAAGCCGGGAAGAAGATAGGCACGGAGGGAGTGCCCATCACGAACCTGTTCCACAATGGCCTCAATGGGCTTTCCCTTGTTAGAGGCAATAAACCCCATTGCATCGAAGTTGGTGGGGTCACCAATAGCTGAGGGAGGCAGGTCCCTTATTGACGCCTCTGATGCTCCTGGCACCTGCAACATTCTCAAAATAAGATGCATGTGTAAGACTTGTGGGCTAGAGTATTTATACATGGCAAGTCAAAAAGAGATTCACTTTGAGAGAACTTGTTTGAATTAGTTAGGAATAATAGTTAAATCCAAAACCTTGCTCCAGCGGCCCAAGCCAAGTTGCTTTGCCTTCTCCTCAGATGCTCTGAGTTCAGCTAAATAAGGGCTCCCTTCAGTCTTCTCCTTGTCCTTGTCCTTTGGCTGGAATGGTTCTCTCACCTAACAAAGATGACAAACATAACAACTAATGTCAGTCATAAACAGATCACAGTGTGGTCAGTACAGTACAATATGGACATTATATTTACCTTTGCCCATCCTTCACCAACAATCAAAGAAGCGAGATTCTTATCGCCAAGAAAAACAGTACCAAACTCTCGGCCAATGGATGGGACAGTGTATTCCACCTTAAATACTACATCCTAAAAAGGAAACCAAAAAAGAATGTAATGATATTGTATAGCACGTAAGTGAAAATTTTGTTTGAGAAATAAAAATTGAGGCATTAAATTGGGGTGTCTAGCAAGCACCTTTCCCAGACAGAGCTTCCTCAAAAACTCTCTGCTATCCCATGCAAATGGTTCATCAACTCCGCCTCGCCTGGCCTATATAAATGCCAAACAATTGGTTAAGAAAGAAAAAGAAGAATAAATAGTTGATCAAAACAATTATAAACTATCGGCGTTAACAATTTATGATACAACTTCCCAAAGTTCTGAAGGATTACAAATCCAAAGGTAACACACAAGTTTCTAAGTTTCAGTATTTATTCACAATGGATTTAACTTGCAGATATTGATAATGACAACAGATGAATTTTACATATCGAATTGCAAAATGGTTGGGATGATCTACACAACACATAAAATGCACATTAATAATGACTGATATTTTATCGTTCATTGAACAATTTGAAATTCTCAAAGAATTGTGTTTATCAACCTTTGATGTGTATATAGATAAATAAATATCATACAAACTTCAACAGTCAAACTATCTGATGGCTAGCAACAAACCTTCCAAACTTCTTTGGTTTGAGTATATTTTTAATTGATTCCAGAAATTACAATCAGATGAAAATTATCATTCAGTGCTATCCTTTTTTAAAAAATTGTAGTGGCCCTAGCATTAACTGTCGCAACACGTGGTAACACAGTAAGCATTAAAATTCTTTCAGATATTGTTTTAATTAATATTTGACCATTACCAAGTCTATTAAAACAGTAAATGAACCTATATTCAGGCGTGCAAGGGGTCAATAATTAAATGCATGTAATAGAACACGTGGTAACACAGCATAATCTATCTTGGAGATGCCTCATTAACAAAGAGCTGATGCATGATCTGAAAATGCTACAGTGTGGTGCCTGATGTGTCATGTATGCGGCACAAAAAATTATACGCAACATGTAAATATTTATATTATGCTGCCTGTGCAAGCATACCAGTTTAGGAGCCATGATAGAAGCCAAAGTGATGGTCTTTTCGAGCGGTAAATCAGCCTTCACATTTGCCATGATGACAACACAGTCACCAGAAGGTACCGCCTTAACTCGACCTCTCAACCAATTCGTCGTACCGGAATTTGTGGTTGCCATCTCAGCAACTAAACCCTAAAGCCAAAACAAGGAAATATCATAAAATTTCATAGAACATAGATATCACACAGTGAATGCAATGACAGAATGCTGTGCTGTATTAGTAGTTGTTATTGTAATGTAACAAACAATGAAGACATGCGCAGAATTTTTTTAAAGACTAAAATCGCTGTTACTGTAGTAATTTTAGATCTAAAACCAACTTATATCATACAAACATCTCAATTGTGTCTGAAGTACATCAAAGTCCATAAACTCTATCCTTGTGTATAACTTTGAAGGTAAACCACAAAATACGAATACAAAGACTACTAAAGCTAGAAAATTTATTACGTTTACATATCATAACAAAAACGCAAAGGAATGCAATACAAATTTGCATGATAAGCTGGATCTGATGCATTTAAATTATCAGCTTTCAAATGCCCAAAATCCTAATTCTTAAACCCTAGCAACCATTGGAAATGCACTATTAAAATTAACTAGATGCCGGCTTGACGGAAGCATGAGAACAATAAAATCTTTGACTAATGACAGATCAGCTAAAAAGACCGTTTAGATCAAGCATGACACCACAAAGAAAAAAGAAAAAAAGATCAATGGAATTGCACCTACAGGTCCTTCCCAAACACGTTGACAAAATTACTGAATCATGACTCAAAATTAGAACTATGCACGATTCTTCCCATCCAAAGAAGAAAAAAGTAAGTGTCTAAAGCACAAAAACGAGGCAAATTAAATCAGATCGCTGTCGCCAAAGGCAGGAAAACTCGGATCTAACTCGATTTCGAGATTGTAGGGGAAGATCAGGTTACCTCGAGCCGATCTCCGATGAGAGAAACGTAATTGAGAGAGACCAGTTTCGATCGGATCGAAATCAAAATTTTCAATTGAGATAGCACCTGAACAAATCTGGGGAAGCTTGGAAAAGAAAGAAAGAGGTGGTACGAAAAGCAAACCTTGAGGCTTTATTAGGATAGTAGCGAAAGCCTCGTGCAACGCCTCCGCACAGCCAGAGAGAAAAATATAGGTGGGGGGGGATCTGATCGAAGGATTTTTGTACTACGCTATTAAGCCGTAGAAGGAAACTGCATAGGAATTCTCACCGTAGACCCGGTCTCATAAACCGGGGCGGTATTTTGGGTGTGAGTTATTTCGAGAACTTCCTATTTAAATATAAAAAATGTTCAAATTTAATTTATTTTTTAAATAAATATGTTTACTTATTAACATTTCATCGAAATAGCATTAATTAACATAATTTTACTAACTCAATAATTTCTATGAATAATAAATTAATATTTTTCGAATTAGTGCTATTTTAAATAATGTAATAGAAATAATATTTACATAAAATTAGCACTTTTTTCATACTAACGATTTGGTTGAGGTTAATTATTCTAATATTGTACTTTTCATGTTTTTAATAAGCAATATTATAAAAGGTGTATCTTAGATAGTTCAATCTAAATTTATAACTTAATTTGCGTAGAGCATGATATATGCACGTCAATCAGCACATAGTTATTTTTAAAAAGTTATCTAGATAAGTTTAATGGATTTAATAATACGTCAACTTGTAAAATCTTCCAATATATATATATGGCATTTGCTTTGGTGGACATAAGGACCTATTTGTAAAATTAACATATTTTCATTTTCAAAGTTCAAACAGTCGATCCGACCGTTCAACATTATCTCCATATTAAAATGTACTTGGAGATCAAATTTTACATTTTTTTGAATTTTTTTACTATATATTAAGTATTTTACAAAAACTAGTCAAATTCAATGGTCTGAATTTGACTAGTTTTTGTAAAATCCATAAAAAATAGTAAAAAAATTCAAAAAAATGTAAAATTTGACCTCCAAGTACATTTTAATATGGAGATAATGTTGAACGGTCGGATCGACTGTTTGAACTTTGAAAATAAAAATAAGACTCATTTTACAAATAGGTCCTTATGTCCACCGAAGCAAATGCCTATATATATATATAGAGTAGAACTAGGGTGCTCCTAAGCTCACCAAGCCCTTCCGTGAGCGCGACTCTAAAACTTATCAAATTGACTTCAAACGACATTTCCAAACCATTAGATGTTCAATCTATATTAAAATGTGCTTGGAGACCAAATTTTACATTTTTTGGAATTTTTTTACTATTTATTAAGATGGTTTGAAAATCGCTGTTTTCCAATGATGCAGAATTTTAATAAAAACAGCGATTTTCAAACCATCTTAATAAATAATAAAAAATTTCAAAAAATGTAAAATTTGGTCTCCAAGCACATTTTAATATAGATTGAACATCTAACGGTTTGAAAATGTCGTTTGAAATCAATTCGATAGGTTTTAGAGTCGTGCTCACAAAGGGCTTGGTGAGCTTAGGAGCACCCTAGTTCTACTCTATATATATATATATATATATATATATGAGGAGGGATCCAATTACACCACTTTTGAGTTACCACAAAATAATTCTTCTTATTTTCTACATTTTCAAAGTCCAAATCGTCGATCCAAACTGTTCAACATGATTATTTAAATAAAATGTGCTTGCAGATCAAATTTTACATTTTTTTTGAATTTTTTTTACTATTTATTAATATGGGTACAAAATTCAATGGTCTGAATTTGACTAGTTTTTGTAAAATACTTAATAAATAGTAAAAATTAGGTAAAAAATGTAAAATTTGATCTGCAAGCACATTTTATTTAGATAATCATGTTGAACGGTTTGGATCAACGATTTGGACTTTGAAAATGTAGAAAATAAGGAGGATAACTTTGTGGTAACTCAAAAATAGTGTAATCGGATTCCTCCTCTATATATATATAGAGAGAGTGGCTAAGCTCAAAACGTTTGCACCAAGGATTTGGTGCAAACGATTTGGTTCTCCTATTTGCAAAGTCCAAACGGTCGATCCAAACCGTTAGATATTTAATCCATATTAAAATGTGCTTGGAGACCAAATTTTACATTTTTTGGAATTTTTTTACTATTTATCAGTGTTCTAAACAGCGCCGCTATAGCGTTTTTGGACCCCAAACGTTACGTTATGACATCAAAATGCGCTATTTGCACTACAGCCGCTACTGAGCTATAGCGGTCCGCTCTTTGCGCTATACAATATGGGTTTTTTTTTAAGCAATTTATATGAGTTTTAAATAAAGGTAAAAAAAATCTCAAACCGAAATTGAATTTGTTGCTACTTGCTACAGATAAATACAATTTGAAATTGGGAATAGAAATAGAAATTTGAATAGAAAAAAAGTCCAAACCGAAATTAAAATTTGAATAGAAAAAAAAAAGATTATGTCATAAATCATGATGCTTAAGATATTTTTAATAGAAAAAATCGATAGTTTATGATATTACTATGGATATTTTGAACCGCAATTTGGACTTTGTACGGGTTCAATATGAATATTATAATTTTTTAATTACTTTGGTGTTATTTATTGTTCTATGAGACTTTAGATAATGTTGATATTTAGTACAAATATTGAATATACGAAATGTAAAAAAAAACACTATTTGGAATAGCTTCCGCTATAGCGACGCTATTCGCTATACCTTTTTTTTTAGCCTTCCCGCTACGACGCTATAAACGCTATTTAGAAACTTGTTATTTATTAAGCCACTTTGAAAGTTGCTGATTCGGGTGAACAGTAAAAACAGTGCAATCAAATTCTGGACCGTGTGATCAGCAATTTTCAAAGTGGCTTAATAAATAGTAAAAAAATTCCAAAAAAATGTAAAATTTGGTCTCCAAGCACATTTCAATATGGAGAACAACTTGAACGGTTCGGATCGACCGTTTGGACTTCGGAAATTCGAAAACAAATCGTTTGCACCAAACCCTTGGTGCAAACGTTTTGAGCTTAGCCACTCTATATATATATATATATATATATATAGAGAGAGAGAGAGAGAGAGCTGGGCTATGGTGAGTTGCGGAGTAAGATGTCATTTTTACTTCACGCTCGTATTCTTATTTTGAAAATCTAAACAACCGATCCGAACCGCTCCACATGATCTCCATATTGAAATGTGTTTGGAGACCAAATTTTACATTTTTTGAAATTTTTTTACTATTTATTAAGCCACTTTGAAAATCGCTGATCCTATGGTCT
Source organism: Carex kokanica (assembly GCA_025461125.1). Lineage (NCBI taxonomy): Eukaryota > Viridiplantae > Streptophyta > Magnoliopsida > Poales > Cyperaceae > Carex > Carex kokanica. Next base: position 331,723 of record JAJGRX010000867.1, on the reverse strand, counting down.
AGAAGTTTTTACTATTTTTTACTGTTCATTCAAAATAGCGATTTTCAAAGTGGCTTAATAAATAGTAAAAAATCCAAAAAAATGTAAAATTTGGTCTCCAAGCACATTTCAATATGGAGATCATGTTGAGCGGTTCGGATCGGTAGTTTAGATTTTCAAAATAAGAATATGAGCGTGAAGTAGTTTTACTTCACAACTCACCGTAGTCTCTCTCTCTCTCTCTTTTTGAAAAACTTGGCAGTGGCTGCCAAGGTGAAAACAAACTCTCTCTCTCTCTGTATATATATATAAATATATATATATATATATATATATATAGAGAGAGAGAGAGAGAGAGCAGGGCTATTGTACTTCGCGAAGTAAAACGACTTCACGCTCATACTTCCATTTTCAAAATCGAAATCGTCAATCCGAACTGTTCAAGTTGTTCTCCATATTGAAATGTGCTTGGAGACCAAATTTTACATTTTTTGGAATTTTTTTACTATTTATTAAGCCACTTTGAAAATCGCTGATCCATTGTGAACAGTAAAAAACATTAAAAAATTATGGACCAATGGATTAGTGATTTTCAAAGTGGCTTAATAAATAGTAAAAAAAATCCAAAAAATGTAAAATTTGGTCTCCAAGCACTTTCAATATGGAGAACAACTTGAACGGTCGGATCGACGTTTTGGATTTTGAAAATGAGAATATGAGCGTGAAGTAAAATATTGGTTTTACTTCGCGAAGTACAATAGCAAAATTATATATATATATATATATATATATATATATATATACAGTGGCCGAAGGTAAGGCAGTCTAGAGGTGGCTAAGCCACCTCCAACATTTTCAGAATTTTTTATTAAGTATATAGAAATTGAATTGCAACTTGTATTTTATTTGTATTAGCCTCCCCTATGATAATACAAAAAATTTAAAGAACATGAATGTAAGATGGCATGCCTTTTCATAGGTCAAAATTTATAAAAAATAATATTAATATGTTATGTTTTTTTTTTTGATAAATATGTCATTTTATTAGTGTTAGTTATTTATTGTTTTTTCTATGAAATCAAATAGTGAATATTTTGTGTTATATAAATTTGGTTTTAATTAAAATATTTTTTAAATATGATATATATATGAGGAGGGATCAAATTACACTTCTTTTTTTACACACTTTGACACCTACCATTTTCAAAGTCCAAATAGTCGATCCAAGCCGTTCAACATGATGGATATATTAAAATGTGCTTGGAGATCAAATTTTATATTTTTTTTTGAATTTTTTTACTATTTATTAAGATGGTTACAAAATCGTTGTTTTCAGACCATTGAAAAACAACGATTTTGTAACCATCTTAATAAATAGTAAAAAAATTCAAAAAAATGTAAAATTTGATCTCCAAACACATTTTAATATGGTGATCATGTTGAACGGTTCGGATCGACTGTTTGAATTTTGAAATCGCAAAATTGACCTATAAAAAAACGGTGTCAAGATGTGTCAAAATTCGTTAATTTGACTGTCGTACCGTACACCTCCAGTATTATGTGTTATGTTTAACAATGTAAACTACATTTCTATTATTGCATAAAATTGAATATTAAAAAAAAATTATGATGCACTTCCTCTTAAAAAAACCGAGTTCAAATGAAAATCGCAGCTAGGGAAATTTAAAAGAGAGGAAGGTTATTTGCGTAGAACTAAATTAGGCGATATGAAAAAGGAAGATTAACTAAACATTAAATAGTGTGGATTGTATAATGACACTAAATTTATATTTCCCGATTTGAGGTAAGAAGATGCTTTATTAAAAGTTTCCATGAAACGTTTTTTGACATTTTAATGTCTAATTTTCTCCTATCTATTCAATCTTTAATATTCTCTCCTCTTTTATAATTTTATTTGTGTGTGGTTCGGTTGAATAGTATATCTGTTCCAAAATAGCTACCAAATTTGTAATAACTTAAATAGTAACAAAGGAATTAGTATATCTTCAAAATAGCTACCATATATGTAATCGTGAAGCAGAACTAATTTGCATTATGCATTAAACTGTAATAGTAAAATTTATTGTTTATTTCATAATCATTTTCATGGGCGTGATGTTTACGATAAAGTATTTTACTCAAACCGTACTGATGGGAAGCTTTGACAAACTCAAAACCATAAGAATCTCGTCATGTAGAACTTATCGACTTTCTCTAATTATTTGACTCCGACAATAGCCTCTAGGAGATCAAGTATTAAGTTTGCAGAGAACATTAAGTTGATTGAGGACTTCACTTATCCTTTCACAAGTAATATCTTTTTTAAAAGCCAGTTATTCTTAATACTTACTGCGAAAGTCTTCTAGCATGACACCAAAGTCATCATTTTGTGTAACTGCATAAGCATTTAAGATCCTTCGATCAACCACATGGAATAGTAGAAGACTCATTTCTCCAAATACTTATTTGGCAAGCACGTGAAAGAGTAGAAGACACATTATAATGCACTCATAATGCCCAACTGCGTATTCAACTATTCATATATATGCTGTTTGGACAAACAACATAAAATGAAGCATTGCAACAGTGTAGAAGACACATTATAAGAAAATTTTGGACAACAAAAAATTTAAACGATTCTAAAGTTCTATAAATAAATATTTGAGATTACAAGACATTTTGCATCGCACTTCATGAAGATCGCCAATTAAAATTTGTAAATAAAAAAGAACTAGTCTTTAGTCTAGTGGCAAAGGCATATGGTCTCTACATGAGAGATCATGGGTTCAAAACCTAAATAGAGGAAATTCTTTGTCGTAACAACTAAAGGTATTAAATAATTGAGTGATTTGACCTCCAACTTTTGCTCAAAAAAATTTGTAAATAAAAGAGATATACTAATTAGTATATCGGTCAAAATCATACAGGGATCTAATTAAGTAATCCAAGGACAAAGGGAACTCTGGGCACGTAAACGGTAACATCTCTGGCCGCTTACAATTGTTCATAGAGTCACGCATAAGCCTTTTTTTATGTAACATAGTAGGAAATTAAGTATATTGTTGCAATTTGTTTTCCTGTGTGTAATCTGTCTGTCTGACTAACATGCACAGTGCAAAATTGTGATGCAGGTTACTACTAGCGCTTGGAAATCGCTTGCGATCGACTTGCTTGTAGAGCTGCAAGTTTATATATTAGCTCATTGCTTACTTATGTTTAATTTTAATATAGTTCAAGCTAGACTTTGGCTAGCTCTAGCTTAAATTATATATTATTTAATTTGAAATGTTTGTCTATAAGAGCATCTCCAACTGTGAAAGGATTTGCAATTTCAAACAGCACAATTGCAATTGCAATTCATTTTAATTTCACCGACTCTACATCCATAAAATTAGATTTAATTTCATTTTGACTGCCACATCAACGATTTCTTTTTTTAGTTGACCTCTTCATTTCTTCTCCATGCGTTTTTGTTCCCTTTTCTTCTTCCGTTCCTTTTTCTTCTCTCCTTTCTCTGCCTCACCACTTCAGAAAACAACTCTCTCTCTCTCCTCTCCACGATGACCAGCATAAGCCCCCCTCTCTCTCTTCTGTCCCCTCTTCAGTGGAGAGGCCCATTCCTGGTACCGGTGCAAGCTACCTGTAAACTCAGTGAATAAGCCATCCACTCCAATATTTCGTACCCAAGGCAACCAATCTTCAGAACCAACAATAGAAAAATAAAGATATTAAATAATTAAATAATATTGGAAAATCTAGAATAAAAAGTTTGATCTCTCTCATTACTACAAGATCAATCATTTCTTGTGACAGTGAGTATGCTATTTAAGGATCATAAGTTTATTAGTGATGGTCATCTTATAATGATCAATAGGAAATCAACATAAACCCCAACTTGTTATGAAGCTCAAATAAACACTAAGAAATTCAAAAGGAATTACACTGATGATAACAATAAAAATAAGAAACAACATAACAAACCAGACTGATATAGTAGTCCTTTTCGAATACCTGAATCCAAAGCTTGGGGAGAGATACCAGAGCTCTATGCAACAACTCCAGTATGCTCTTCTGCAATTTTGTAGGAGGTGACTAAATTATTCCAAAACAAAGACTCCACATTGACAAGAAAAAGAAAAAGAAAAAGAAAATAAAAATAATTACATCTAAATAAGAAATATTTTACGATTAGCTTGCATTTTCACACCATTCCAGCTTGAGTAGAGATCATTACAGTAGACAAAACTGAGGCCAAGTACAAAATGGTAGAGACCCATGACAAACTTGGCAAGCCTGAAATTTGAAACCTACCACTCCAATTTGGCTTCGGATGGATCAAGGGGCAACCGATAACCAAGCAACCTTGTGACGATTATTGCTTTTCTGACGTGCTTTAAACATCTTGACCTTATGTCTCCCACAGCAGGCCCACCTGTCAGGTCATGTATTCTCTATAAATAAAAGTATATTGGTATACTACCAGAAGGGAGGTCTTATTACAGTGGCCTGTCAGGTCATTCCTGGTAAAATACATGAGCAAGGACTTGAAGGGATGTACCAAATTGTGCACTAATAATAGATTTTGTGTTTTGTTTTTTTCCTTCTGTTACCATGTCTTGTGTTTGAATTCAGTAAAGAGGCTGAAATTTGGTCAAAAAGGAGACGTTCCTGTATGTTGATACCAGCATGTACCAGACATTATCCACCATTATTGTCACAAAGTCTCAGTGAAATGTTCAAAAGTAATAATTTCAGAGGGCAAACTAGACTATCTGACATTGTCTGAAATTGCAATTCCAACTATAATTGCAAAATATTTCATTAAAAATAAAAAATTAATTTACCAAGCACCCGAACAATCTCTGATGTACTTCCACAGTCGTCAGAAACAGGTAACACATGTGCAACTCAAGTTGTTTCCTTTTCCAGTTCTTCTACCACACCATTAAATGTTGTTCCACCTGATTAAAACCCCAAAAATTCAATACATAAGAAATTCACACGTAGAAATTTGAACAACAAAAACACAGAAATCAAGTGTCCAAGGTCGAAACCAATTGGTCTCAGATAAAGCATCTCCAATTTTTCAATAAAAACTTTTGAGACACATGAAAATTTCTCAAGCCGTAAGTTTTTTAGTGCAACAACAACATTCAGAATATTGAATTTGCAGAACTGAACTTATTTTAAATAATAAATATCATTCCAAAAAAAATAAAAATAAACTAACCTTCTCAGAATTCATCTAAAATCAGAGAGCAACATAGTTACATTACCTAAATTCAAAAATAAATTAACTCTACCATCTCATAAAATAGTTTTGTACTAGCTGGCATATACCTGTACCAGTTCAACAACATTTACACGACTTATACCTCTTATAGATACCAATGCTCCTATAGGCAGTTTCTCGATCTAAAAAATAAAATAAGAAGTAAATGTGAAAATGGTCAATGAAGAACTTGGTAGGTTTTGGTTCAGATAGAAATTCGCCACAACCACTTATTGCAAATAGAGGCTCACTTTTTCTATATGGATCAAGCAGCAATAGCTTGCAAAGGAGGATCGACTATTTGAAACTGGATCCAAATTCCAAAACAAAGTGAACAAAAGTTTTGTTCCTTTCAGACACTGCCTGAGATAGAAAAATATCAAAAGGAGTAAGCTCAAATTACAATTTAAAGATTTTTAAAATCAAAGAGTAATCATGTAAAATAACAATGCATTAGTCTTTCTTAGTCTTTCTGTTCTCTAGTTGAACTTGTAACACAGAGTTCATTCAAAACGAAGGGATGTAGAAAAATAAACAATTACCTCCAACAAAGCTAGAAATCTCGCCTCATACAAATGCAATGTTTTCTCCTCAGATGGGACAAGAACCTGGATTAACAATAAGGAATGTAAAGTGGTTATTTTCCTGAAAATCAAACAAATACTATAATTAAGAAATCAGCATATTCATTATATATTCAAATTTTTATACTTCCTGTAACTATTTGAACTTCTCAAGCATGGGCCTTCAATTAAATTGGAATTAAAATGTTTTCGCAAATTGATCCAAAATTATGTGTAATTGATTATTGTCAGAATTAAATTACCTCGTCCAGCCCAAAAGGTAAGAGAGGAAGCTCCACAGAAGGAGCTCGATTTGTAGTACAGTAGCTCCTCAATCGGCGGTGAGCTGAGGTGAAATTGGGGAAGTGGACAGATGCGCCTCCATTTGAAAGACGGTATCCAGGTTTAGGATTTGATGCGAGGGAAGAATGACTACAGAAGGAAGAGCCACTCCTGGGGGCTTTTTAGAGATGAGTTTTTCTTACAATTTTACATCTAGCTGTAGGATGTACTGCTCATCTATGAGTAATGAATTGGGCAATCGGCATTTTTTCCAAAAAGAAAAAGAAAAATCAAGCGCCTTTTGGCTGAACCCATGATTAACATCAAATTAAGCTACAAGTATGGCACATGCCTCTGCTATAAATTAGATGCAAGCACTAGAAAAAAATATTCAAAAAGCAAAATAAAAAGTTACTGGGGCAGCATATCACTAGCCCAACTGTATTGAGCTGGTTTTTTTATTATTAGTCAGGCAGTCACAAGACTAACAAAAATATAATAATTTTTTGTAAAGCTATCTGAAAATAGAAAATAGTGACACTTACTTTGACCCCGCTTCGGAGTCTGATATTACGTACACTTTGAAAGACTTCTTCTTTTTTATTAACTTAAAAAAAAATTCAGTATGGGTGGAAGCACCTGATCAGGGAAAGAAGGAACCAAAGTGCGAGAATACAGCCCAGAATGATGTTGATTTCAGTAACTATAATACATTAGTTACTATAACACCAAAAGTTTCCTAAGCACTGCATAAACTACTTCTTTCCATTAGATCAGCTGAACTCTCAATAATGACCTCATACAATCCCGTTGTTAGCAGGCCCCACCTCCGCTTCAGTGTCAGTGAGGATCTCAGACACGAACTTGATCAGAGATCAGAGCCCACCTAGAAAGTTATGGTCGATGATTCCTTCCCCTTCCATGGCATGCGCAAAATCAACCAGTTTCACTTGTGCCCCCATCCCACCCTTGTCATATGAGATCAGAACTGAAGTCGAGTAGAAGTGGAACAGTGTCTGGTCTTCAAACCATGACTTCAGCTCCAGCAGCTGTGCTAGGATGCCGTTTGATCCACCATAGACCGACGACGCCAATGCACAGTCAGGATGGGTTTCATCGGGATTTTTCGAGACAAACTGTCGTAGCACTTGCCTTACATCAGTCACTGTGTACTTCCTAACTTTGTTACGGTCTGGCTTCCAGCGCCCCGATTCTTGATGCACCTGGTGTTGTAAATCTAGAGTTTATCATACCAAATGGAAAATCACCATATTTTTGCTATGTACCATTTTGAGTGTCAAACAAATGTGTTGTGCTGATAGTATAACTAAAAGGTTTCCAATGGAAGCCACACTCGTAGGCTACCTAATTTTACTGAATTCTGGAGTCTAGATTTGTGAGACTCGGATCCTTGATACAAGTTTTAATATGGTCCTTTTCTTTCTAACTCTTTGTTCTAATTTTGCCAAGGTCTTCCCCTTTCCCCTACAGACACCTAATATTGCCTGATTTGAGGGTTCTTTTAATAAAAAGGCCAAGTGAAGATCCAACAAATCCACTTATAATAGTCCAAAATCCAAATTTAATATATTAATTCAAATTAATTGCTAACAATAAACTGAAAAGTAGTTCCACAATCCATTGATTAAAATTAACTATTGGTCCTATTACTTTACCATATTTTCTTACATAAAGGCGAATCCACCAGGTCCACACTATCTTCTATAAAGGTATCATGTGCCAGTTGAAGCAAATTATTTAAAATATCTAAATGTGACAACGTTTGAGAACATCTCAGTCAGAAAGCTAGCTCTAAAACTATTATTCACCGGGGCACTTTCATTATAGCATCGTGCATGTTGGTATTAGACAGATTGCTCCGGACCGAGGTTACATAAAAATTCACAAATAGAAAATGCATGAGATAAAAAGAAAACCTGAAGTCCAGAAATCCTAAACCCGAGAGGCACAGTAGTGCTCTCCCTGTCCTTCTTCAAGCATTTGGCGAAGTAGGACTCTGACGCACGTGGGTACCACGTGCGTGCTCCGATCTTGACATCCATGACGCTGGGGCTGGAGTACCCATGCAACAGATCCTCCAGTACGAGGTGGGGCAACAGAACATCCGATGAATCAGAGGTGCGGAGCAGCTGGGTCCCACCAAATGAGGGGAAGAAGGAGCGAATGGAGGATGGGACCCGCGGGTCGGAAGAGAATGAGGTGTAAAAGGCGACCTCCTGGGCCCCACGTTCGTCGCCCGGCTGGAGGGGTTTGTAGAAGTGTCCCGAGCCATCGACCAGTGGGCCCACTTTTCCAGCACCCGCCTCGTGCCCTGCCACCTGGTGCTCTGTCGGTTTCAGCATTGCTTCGTTCGCCTTCTTCACTTTTTCGCTTTCCACTTCTTTATTCGTATTATATTCTTTTCTGGAGGAACTTTATCGGTTGTCTAATTCTCTCTATCGGCAGGTGCAGGTGGAGTCCGAATCTGCTTGCCACGTAAGTGCCATTTAGACCTTCAATACAAATTTGCATGATAAGCTGGATCTGATGCATTTAAGTTATCAGTTTTCAAATGCCCAAAATCCTAATTCTAACCCTAGCAACCATTGGAAATGCACTATTAAAATTAACTAGATGCCGGCTTGACGGAAGCATGAGAACAATAAAATCTTTGACTAATGACAGATCAGCTAAAAAGACCGTTTAGATCAAGCATGACACCACAAAGAAAAAAGAAAAAAAGATCAATGGAATTGCACCTACAGGTCCTTCCCAAACACGTTGACAAAATTACTGAATCATGACTCAAAATTAGAAGTATGCACGATTCTTCCCATCCAAAGAAGAAAAAAGTGTCTAAAGCACAAAAACGAGGCAAATTAAATCAGATCGCTGTCGCCAAAGGCAGGAAAACTCGGATCTAACTCGATTTCGAGATTGTAAGGAAGATCAGGTTACCTCGAGCCGATCTCCGATTAGAGAAACGGAGTTGAGAGAGACCAGTTTCGATCGGATCGAAATCAAAATTTTCAATTGAGATAGCACCTGAACAAATCTGGGGAAGCTTGGAAAAGAAAGAAAAAGGTTGTACGAAAAGTAAACCTTGAGGCTTTATTAGGATAGTAGCGAAGGCCTCGTGCAACGCCTCCGCACAGCCAGAGAGAAAAATATAGGTGGGGCCGTGGGGGGAATGGACTCTGCTGTTTTTTCTAGATAATCAATATCGAATTCTTTAAATATCAAATTGATTATATAAAATGAATGTTACTTATTGAAAATTTCTGAAAAATATAAAGAGACAAATATTTGAAAGTTAGAAGTGATGTGAGATAGATACATGTAAAGAATTAACATTACTAATGTACAATCTTTTTTATTTGGTTTTATCCGAGTTAATGTTTAGTTAATCCACACTATGAAATCAAATAGGAAGATTAACTAAACATTAAATAGTGTGGATTGTATCATGACACTAAATTTATATTTCCAGATTTGAGATAAGAAGATGTTTTATTAAAAGTTTCCATGAAACGTTTTTTTATAATACAAAAAGGCTTCTACAAACCAAATAAAACCTACTCGGATAAAAAAGTAAAAATAAATCCAATTATTACATATTCATATAAGCTTTTTATTTTATTTTATTTCCATATATAAAAACTTAAATTTAAATAGAAAAGAAAATTGTACGTATTTGCATCCTGCATTAAACTAGAATAGTAAAATTTATTGTTTATTTCATAATCATTTTCATGTGCGTGATGTTTACGATAAAGCACTACTCAAACCGTAATCAAATTTGGAAGGATGGTCCGGCACGTTGGTCACGCTTTGACCACACGTGACCGGTTTGTCACGTTTGGTCATATTTAACTATTTTTTTCATAATTTATATTAGTTTATTCAAGATTCACCATTCGATCAAGATTTAACGGTCCTAATTACACGTGACTCACATGATCATGTGTCGTGTCGCTGTTAAATATTTCGCATGACGTATCGTGCCAAATTTTTGAAAAATGGTCACATCACGTGAACGGTCACGGTACGGGACATGTGAGTCACGACACGTGACCGGCAAACGTGTCGTGCCGTGACGTATCCGGTGACACCATGGCTTTTTTAAATTCTTGTCCGCTACTCCGCTCTTATTCGCCAGAAAAAAACTGTACTGATGTTTAAAGCTATAACCAGGTCACCATAGCTTTTTTAAATTATTGTCCGCTACTCCGCTCTTATACCACATAATCAGGTCACTTACTAATGTTTAAAACTATACTATACTGATGCTTGCATTTTGTATGTTTGAACTTTGATGTTCATTTTTATTGTATTGGCTTCTTATTTATTTTTTTATTGATATTATAATTTTTGTTATGTTAAAAACTTTGAAATTGATCGATGTATGTGAAAACTCATAAATAATGATACTAGTATCGTGCCTGTGCGTTGCAACGGAATATATGATAAGATAACAAAAATAAATTAACATTCAAAATGACTAATTTTCATAAAAAAAAAATTAGAAAGATATTCTAGATTTATCACAGTAATATGTATAGAAATAATGAAGTAGATAAATAAGGAAGTGAACAAAAAATTGATTTGCATTGTGATCCGCCATATAGAAAATTTCAATTGGAGATGGAGAAATAAGGAAACAAATAAATAAGAAAACGGAGAATTATATCGCTAAATTTTAGAGTCTGTTTAATTTTAATTGTAACACATCGTGTGGCGGTATGTGTGGCGAGCATGTTTGTAACTAAATTTAAACTTCTACACATAAAACAGATGCATTTAATCAAATGAAGATAAATTATGTAATTGGAGAACTGAGATTAAATTCAAAAATTAATCTTTCAATCGTAGCCGTTGGCGGATCGGACACCTAACATGCTTAATAATAGAATGGAGATGTACCAGTAATATTTTTTTTGCAATCATATATACCCTCCTTCTTAATTGTACCATGCTTATTTCTAACAAAATTTGCAGCTACGTCTCTAAAAAAACTTAGAAAATAGAGACCACCCGATAGAATGCCCGGCTAAGTTTTTAGAGAATGGATATTTCTTTTTAATTTGTAATTAATCAACAATTCTGATTCCATCCACTTTAATGTTGTACGTAAATACCAAATTACATTGCTCGACGGTATATGGTGCACAACCCGAATTTTTTATTTATATCCAAAAAATAAATCAAATTACAAAAAATACCCATGTTGTCTTGAAAATTTGAAAAATACCCAAACCGGAAATTTTTTTTCCGGATTTGGCCTCTAAACCCGGAAAAAAATTTTCTGGAAATTGAACTCCAAAACCGGAAAAAAAATTTCCGGTTTTAACATTTTTTTTTTTTTTTTCCAAAACCGGAAAATTTTTTCCGGTTTTAACATTTTTTTTTTTTTTTTTTTTTTTTCAAAAACCGGAAATTTTTTTTCCGGTTTTAACATTTTTTTTTTTTTTTTTTTTTTCCAAAACCGGAAATTTTTTTTCCGGATTTAACTTTTTTTTTTTTTTTTTTTTCCAAAACCGGAAAATTTTTTTCCGGTTTTAACATTTTTTTTTTTTTTTTTTTTTAAAACTGGAAATTTTTTTTTCCGGATTTAACTTTTTTTTTTTTTTTTTTTTTTTTTTTTTTTTTTTTTTTTTAGAGATTCCGGATAAAAAAATTTAACTTAACAAATTTTTTTTTTTTTTTTTTTTTTTTTTTAGAGATTCCGGAAATTTTTTTCCGAACTAAATAAAATTTTTTTTTTCAGAGAAAAATAGCTAAAACACTGAAATCTAACGCTACAAAATCGAATTATTTTTTTAAATATTTGTTTCATTAATTTAAAAAATTTCAAAATGGTGTAGAATAATTTAGAAATTATCAAAATAGCTAAAATACTGAAATCTAACACTAAAAAATCGAATTGTTTTTTACTACGAATAGGGCCGATTTTGTGCTAAAATACGGTAAATTTACTAAAATACGATAAATTACGCTAAATTACGTATAAATGGGGCTTATTTTGTGGCATCTTTCATAAATCATAAAAAATAGTAAAAAAAATTCCAAAAATAATAAAATTTGGTGTTCTAAAAGTTTATTACATAACTAATTTACTGAGCTACGTAGATTGAATAATAGAAATGAAAATCTTAATCGAAAACTTCAACTGAAGTTTTGAGGCTCTTCTATTTGTTTTTTGGCGATTCTGAATTTGGAAAACTGGCGAAGCGAGTCCGGACGCATGCGCATTTTCGCAAGCTTTCCGAAAAGTGGTCATTTGCTGAAATCGGACACTCGAGCGCCGTTTTATGGCCGTTTGAAGTTTCGTCGTCGTTTTTCGCCTTCTCAGTGAAGATATTATCCCTATTCGTACGTAATTTAGCGTACTTTACCGTATTCTAACATAATTTTACATAATTATTGTAATTTAGTGTAATTCAGCATAAATCAAGTAATTTGGCTTGTTTTAGTATAAATATGCTAATTATATATAAAAAAATGTAATCTAGCAAATATTTAAAAAAACAATTCGATTTTTTAGTGTTAGATTTCAGTATTTTAGCTATTTTGATAATTTCTAAATTATTCTACACCATTTTGAAATTTTTTAAATTAATGAAACAAATATTTAAAAAAACAATTCGATTTTTTAGCGTTAGATTTCAGTATTTTAGCTATTTTTCTCTTAAAAAAAAAAAATTTATGTAGTTCGGAAAAAAATTTCCGGAATCTCTAAAAAAAAAAAAAAAAAAAAAAAAATTTGTTAAGTTAAATTTTTTTATCCGGAATCTCTAAAAAAAAAAAAAAAAAAAAAAATTTGTTAAGTTAAATTTTTTTATCCGGAATCTCTAAAAAAAAAAAAAAAAAAAAAAAAAAAAAAAGTTAAATCCGGAAAAAAAATTTCCGGTTTTGGAAAAAAAAAAAAAAAAAAAAAAATGTTAAAACCGGAAAATTTTTTTCCGGTTTTGGAAAAAAAAAAAAAAAAATGTTAAAACCGGAAATTTTTTTTCCGGTTTTGGAGTTCAATTTCCGGAAAAAAATTTTCCGGGTTTAGAGGCCAAATCCGGAAATTTTTTTTCCGGTTTGGGTATTTTTCAAATTTTCAAGACAACATGGGTATTTTTTGTAATTTGATTTATTTTTTGGATATAAATAAAAAATTCGGGTGCACAACAGAGGATCAAAATTTGTAAAACTTGTCGACCCTGATGTTATTAGGGTTGCAAACGGATCGGATATTAGACAGATATGTACGAATACGGATTGAATATTGGATATACGTAGATAAATACATAAATATTTTCATAATATACATTAAATTATATAGTATATATCTACTATTCAGATACGGATAATTAAAATTCAAAACCATATTCGTATCCGTATCTGTATGAATATTCGAATATCAGATATCCGTATCTAATTTTCGAATACAGACGGATAATATCCGATCCGTTTGCACCCTAGATGTTATACTGCTTTACAATCATTTTTATATATCACGAGTCTTGCTAGTGAGTTTATGCATGGTTGATGGTTGGAGATGCTATTTAGTTTGAGAGGTGCCGACATTTTTAAAAATACCTCAAGTTAAATAAAAATATTAAAAATACCCACAGTCTCAAATTTTTATTAAAAATATTCATACCAGCCAATTATTGGCCGGTACCGATTAAATAGCCCAACCGGCCAATAATTGGCCGGTTCCATGATTTTTTTTTTTTTTTTTTAAGAGAAAAATTGCTAAAATGCTGAAATGAAATCTAACACAAAAAAATCGAATTATTTTTTTAAATATTTGTTAGATTACTTTTTTTGATAGCATATTTATACTAAAATACGCTAAATTACTTGAAATTATGTTAATTTATGCTGATTGACACTAGATTACTTTAAATTATGTTAACTTTTTTTTAAGAGACAAATAGCTAAAATGCTGAAATATAACACTAAAAAATAGAATTTATTTTAAAATATTTGTTAGATTACATTTTATATATATAATTAGCATATTTATACTAAAACACGCTAAATTACTTGATTTATGCTGAATTACAGTAAATTACAATAATTATGTAGAATTATGCTAGAATACGGTAAAGTACGCTAAATTACGTACGAATAGGGATGATATCTTCACTGAGAAGGGGAAAAACGACGACGAAACTTCAAATGGCCATAAAACGGCGCTCGAGTGTCCGATTTCAGCAAATGACCACTTTTCGGAAAGCTTGCGAAAATGTGCATCGTTCGTGCCCGCGATGCTGGATTGCCAAATTCAGAATCGCCAAAAAACAAAGAGAAGGGCCTCAAAACTTCAGTTGAAGTTTTCGATTGAGATTTTCACTTTTATTATTCAATCTACGTAGCTCAGTAAATTAGTTATATAATGAACTTGTAGAATACCAATTTTTATTATTTTTTGGAATTTTTTTACTATTTTTTATGTTTTATGAAAGATGGCACAAAATCGGCCCTATTCATACGTAATTTAGCGTAATTTACCGTATTTTAGCATAATTCTACATAATTATTGTAATTTCAGCATTTTAGTAAATTTACCGTATTTTAGTATAATTATTGTAATTTACCGTATTTTAGCACAAAATCAGCCCTATTCGTAGCGTATTTTCTAACAAATATTTAAAAAAATAATTCGATTTTTTTGTGTTAGATTTCATTTCAGCATTTTAGCAATTTTTCTCTAAAATAAAAAAAAATCATGGAACCGGCCAATTATTGGCCGGTTGGGCTATTTAATCGGTACCGGCCAATAATTGGCCGGTATGGGTATTTTTAATAAAAATTTGGGACCTTGGGTATTTTTAATAATTTTTATTTAACTTAGGGTATTTTTAAAAATGTCGGGAGAGGTGTTTTGGATTTTGTTTTTCTTTTTTAACAAAAGAATGAACATCAGGGCGAAGCATGTGAAGTTGAGGTAAATATACTTAAAATATGGAAAAACATAATTTTAGTTTTATTTATTTTTCTAATAAAATTATAAAAGGCATGTGGAGTTGGAGGTGAATATATTCAAAATTTAAAAATATACTTTAAATTTTATTCTCTTTTCAAATAAAATTATAAAAGTATACTCAAGCTTCAAAAAATTATAAAATTTGACCTACCCACAAATTTTTCTTCGAAATATGCTTCTAATAATTTTTTTATAAAAATATACTTAATATTCCAAAAAAATATATATAATTATATCTCGTCCAAATTTTTTGAACAAGCGTACAACGAATCCTGTCTCCTTTCCTGATAAGAACAAGTATCCTCTCCGGTATGTGTAAACGATTCTCTTCACTTTACGGTTTGAGATTTACTCTCAGTCGGTGCCTGTTCGGGATGGCACAGGGGCATATATAGAGGATACTTGTTCCATATATGTGCTATAACGGGGTGTGATGGATGCAGGAGGCGACGCATGTTGTTTTCTAAATAAAGTTCTGTTACTTGCAAAATGCCAAAGGGGCTTGTACATATCGTCTCCTTTTTGTCTTATCAGTACAAAATATAACAATTTTATTGTAATTGGAAAAATTCGATCGACCATCTTTGAAACTCTTTTATGTATTTTTTATGCAACACGCATATATAGAGGCACGTCAATATAAAAGAAAAATTGAGGTTCGTTATCAATGGTAATGAGCTAATTTGATAATTTTAAAAAATATTTATCGAAATAAAAAATTAAGAAAAAAAAAGAATAAGATACACCTCTGTTCAGTTGAAGTAGTTGCATATCGAATTTTATCGAGATTGAAGTATTATTTTGATACTTTATATAAAAAATAGTTATATATGATAATAAATTTCAAATCATTTGATAGAGATGATTGATAAAACTTACATTAAGTTTCATATTTCTCTCATTTGTATGATGCACATACAATAAATCAAATTTCAAATGTTAATTTTTAAAAACTAAACTTTATTTTTAACAATTGTTAAGATCATTAATTTGATTCATAAATAATAAATCTTCACCATCAAAGTTACTAATTCTCCCATGAGCAAATTCGTATCCTCCGAGTTAAATTTTGAGTTTAGATTCGGACCATTCAATTTAAATCTGCATAAATATTAAATAGCTTCATGCATTACAAATGTGGGCCGAATTTGTCCGGATTTTGATGGGACTCTCCACAAGCACTGCAAAATAAAACCCAATAAATATACCAGACTATTGGATTAGTTATGATCCATTATTGCAACCTGTTGAGCTGATTTTTTCCGTTCCAGTGTTAGTTTCGATTAGTTTCGATTTTTTTTAACTGCCGATCATTGTTTAGAAGCTGGTTTAGAAGGGCACAGGTATCAATGTGAGTATGTAATGGAAAACACATATGTGCTTTGGCTATTGTTTAGATGGACTGACATTTTTGTAATTTTTTCTTCTTGTCTTTTGGTGAACTTTTAAAATTGACACTGCTTGTGTCTTAAACCTTCACATCTTTGCTTAAAAAATCAACACTACATAATATTAAAAACAAAACAACATCATAATTAAAAAACTTAAAAGTATGGATAAATTTCGCTAGAGATCACTAAACTTTGTCTTTTGTTACGAATTGGTCACTCATGTTTGATTTGTTCTAATTAAGTCACTGAATTTTTTTTTTTTTTGAGAAAAGGGAGGTAGCACAGTTGGCTAGGAGGAAAGTCTTAGGATTATTGGTTACCCAAAGATCGAGAGTTCGATTACCTCTCACAACTTCGCAGCTTTTGTGAAGATTATAAAAAAAAAAGTCACTGAATTTTTCATTTGTCCCAATCAAGTCATTCTATAACTTTTCTGTCCAAAATACTAACGGAATATTCTCATTCCGTTAGTACTTTGGACAGAATATGCTCATTCCGTTAGTATTTTGGATGGAATAAGCATATCCTGTTAGCATTTTGGACGGAATGTGCATATTCCGTTAGTATTTTGGACAGAAAAGTTATACATTGACTTGATTGAAACAAATGAAAAGTTCAGTACCTTAATTAGAACAAATCAAACTTAAGTGACTAATTTGTAACAAAGGACAAAATTTAGTGACCTCAAGCAAAATTTATCCTAAAAGTATCAGTACATAATTTAACATAAATTAACCGTCAAATTAAAATAAAAAAGAGCAGTACATAACTTATATTCCAAAAAAATAACAATACATAACAATCAAATTAAAACCAAATCCATATAGGCATGGAACATATCAGAAGAAAAATTGATTACATTAATTTCTGATAACATAATTAACGTAATCAAGAGAATGGAAATTATTAATTATAACATAAAATAATGATAATTTATATTATTCAGAAAAGATATTTGCTTACTCGAGAAAGAACGACAAAAATTAGAATCATACGAGTTATTTAGAAGCTTAATTATATTTTGTCTCTCAGTCTATCTTGTGAAGTTAGACTAAATCTAACTTCAAACTTACGTCTAATTAAATTGGTTAATTATTTTGTATTTGAAAACTTAATTGATGTCTAAATTTTTTGTGAAGATTATAAAAAAAAGATTATAAAAAAAGATTATTAAATTTTTTTGTATTTTACAAATTCAATGGTCTGAATTTGACTAGTTTTTGTAAAATACTTAATAAATAGTAAAAAAATTCAAAAAAATGTAAAATTTGACCTCCAAGTACATTTTAATATGGAGATAATGTTGAACGGTCGGATCGACTGTTTGAACTTTGAAAATGAAAATAGGAATCATTTTACAAATAGGTCCTTGTGTGCACCGAAGCATTTGCCTTTTTTATTTTGTTTTTTAGTGCTTGCATCAAATTTATAGCAGAGGCATGTCAGCATGTGCCATAATAGGAAATTTTTTATCTATAGAAATTATTAAATACAGATGTACGGAAACAGAAAGAGTACATCGTTTTCAACAAATATAGAAAGATCTGACTCAATGAGTCAGATCCAAGTTTATGGATCTGTCTCAATGGTGAAGATCCATCAATAACCTGATTTTCTGTGGCATCCATATTTCAAAATAAATTATCAGGATTATCAAATAAATTATTGTTAACATAATATTATCTTTATTTAAAAGATGAAGCAATCGACTAATAGGCACTAGGTCGTCAATTTAATTATGCGAATTGAAATTATATCCATCTCATTTAATTGTAATAATATTTTTCTATAAAAAACGCTTGTTTAAAAGGGACCATAGGATTTCTACATTTCTGCAAATTAAAAAAAATTCACAATTCAAAATTTCGAATTGAGGTTAAAAGATCATATTGGTTTTTGGTATTTCAACGCACCGTCTAACACTCTACAAAGATTATACGCTCCGCTAGATAAGTCTATTAATTTTCATTGAATGTAGACTAGAGCTGTCAACAAGAAACTTGTGTAGAGCAAAATTGTTTTTGAAGGTACCGATTGTATTTCATGAGGGTTATTTACATGGATGTACTTACAAATTTACATTTGCCTCTTGCAATTTTTGTTTTTGAAGTTCACTTGAGAGTAGGTCCAATGGGCATTGGACCTACTTTGGTTCGATGGGTTTAATCACTGTCGATTTGCTTTAAGATTCGTGTAGAACACTTTAATTTGTGTGTGTCTATTTCAATTTTCGTGCGCACAAATCTTAAATTATATCGGACAGTCATCATGCTCGTTGAACCTAAAAGTAGGTCCGATGGGCATCGGACCTACTCCGTTCTCTTTGAAGTTAGATGGGCAGCATTTTGTCTATTGTCTATCCACGAGATTTATATTCTTGGGTGTATCTTTGATTAATTTTGCTGGGAGCAGTAGAACACTTTCTAAATTGACATTTAAGGGAACAATTGGCAATAATTTTGCATCACTAACTATAGCACTTCATTTGAATCGTCTGGTTCGAATCAAACGTGTCAGATTGTATTTTAAACGAGATATTTAAGATAGAGTGAGGCTATGGTACTATGCATAGCACGGATGGGTCCGTGCTACGGCTCTAAATTTGAGTTTTCAAAATTCTAACGGTCCATCCAAACCGTTCAACATGATTATAAAATGAATATGTTCTTGCAAACCAAATTTTATATTTTTTCGAATTTTTTTACTATTTTTTTAGATAGGTAGAAAATCACTGTTTTTGGATGGTCCAGAATTTTCAGATCAAGTGATTTTTTACCTATCTAAAAAAATAGTAAAAAAATTCAAAAAAATGTAAAATTTGATTTGCAAGTACATATTCATTTTATAATCATGTTGAACAGTTTGGATGGACCGTTAAAATTTTGAAAACTCAAATTTGGAGCCGTAGCACGGACGAGTCCGTATCCTCTGAGATATCTCAACTTTTGCGTGACCGACGTGTCTGGTGCTTATTTGGGGATAGTGCGGGGGCTAGTATTATTTGTACTTCGAGATTCGTGTAGAACTTATTTAAATAGTTGCGATTTTCTGTAAAGTCACGCAAAGTTTGAGATATCTCAGAGGATGCGAATTTTGCTGGTTATGGGCCCGTACACTGGATGTATTCATTTCATGAATAAAATAAATGATGCAGACCCAACATCACATCGCCGTCCTATATTGAGTAAAAAAAACAGGGATTTGACTAGATGAATGCTAAGCTATAATCAAAATTAATGACCTCATGTTTAGAATTTGCATATATGTTCTCTATCAACACGGTCATATATAAAGCTCAGTGCGAACTGCCAAGTATTAAGTTAATAAAGAAAAGAAAAAAGAGATACAATTCCAGGGGACAAAAAAAGGATATAATATTGATGGTATCAAATAACTACAATAACACACACGGTCAATCAATAATTCGATCTGTAGTTATATACACATACTATTTACTTTAATCTATGCATTACATGCTTCTCTTCACAAAACAAAATATTAAAAAAAAAAAAAATCAAATTCAATAACTAATCAATTTTGGTTGTGCAGCACTTTCAAGAGTTCACACCTAACTCCCGTGTTTTAAAATTATCTCATTTGACCAAATCTTTTCTTTAGTCATAGAGTTTGGCCAATGTATTTCCCTAGTTTCCAAATTCGTGGCTTTCATGTAGAAGCTTGTTGAAATAGTCTAACCTGAACTGTACAAAATGACTCTATAGTTGGATTTATATTGCCTAAGTCTGACTTGTGCTTCGAAATTTAAAAGTTTTCCTTGTGGAACTCAAATTTGGTGGTGGAAGCCCGGGAGAAATCATGTGCGTGTTGACGCAGCTCTTTTGTCAGTGCAGGGGCTCCACAGTAGAACACACCTGTTGGAACACAAATCCGAACAATATTAAAACATATCATAATTGAATAACTTAATTAGGCTTATAAGACAAAATTACACACCCTTGGTGGTGACCCATTGCCTACTACATTCTGTACATGAAAATGATTTCTGTTTAAGAAATTTGTAATTATTACCTATCCGTTGACCGCGGTGATTTAGAGCCAGGCGCTTGTACACATTGCGCCAGTTGGGACGGGCGAAATGGGTCTTGACCCGCGTACCCGAAACCACATCAACACCATTCTTGGCATGGTTGAGTTGCTGCAACATAGCGATGAGTGCTGACCGTGCGTCCCCTTCCTCGTACACACTTGTACAATAGTTGTGAAGCTCAATCACACCCTTTTTGTCGGTTTCGGCTATGTCGTTCATCACGCCTCTGAACCAGTCGAATGAACCCTCCTCTCTTGTGACCCAGTAAAAGTACGCCCGTCTTGTCCTGAATGTGTTAGGCTGGTTCTGATTTTGGTTGAGTTCGCCTGACTCAAGATCTTCGTCAACTTGCTTAATGTTGTTGATTATGTCTTTGATGATGGAAATGAATGGTGTGGCACCGATACCGAGCCCGACCAGCAGCACAACTTCGTACTGCTTGTAGTCTTGCGCCGGTGCACCGTAGGGCCCATCAATCAGCACCCGTGGAAAACTGTAAATGGCGCATTAAAAGAATCATTTCTTGTTAGTCCACTTAATTAATTAAGTCAAATTTGGCTGGCTTAACTTATTATGCTCTTTATTCTTAACAACAAGACAGACTAATATGTATAATAATTTGATTACTGCTTCTAGACTCTTCACATCATTATCATAGATGATTGTTACTCATTGATTTAATAATTTGTTAGTTTGGATGCTAGTAATTTTGGTCATAGCCCTCTTTTTCTGATTAGCAATTGATTGAAGTCAAGTTGAAAGCCTGTACATTCACAAGGTTCACACCATATTTAAGTTGATCAAGGGTGAAAGAATAGCATATATGATTTTCTGATGACAATGAGGTTACTAGTTTATTAATATTCAATACCTTTATTCTAATGGAACAATGTTCATATTTTATAATACCTTCAATCAATTCAGAAGTTTTCTTTTTTCCTTTTTTGATGAACATATATATTTTTTTTAAAAGATTCTGAGAAATACATACTTTGGAACAACACTGCTTCCATCGTTGTCATTGTCATAGTCAGCCCGCAGGAGGCCGCTTCTCCCTGCTGCAGGTTGATGACACACCTATTCACAACCAACAATGATTCTTTCAGAAAACATGAAAATAATTTTCCTTTTGTGCACATAACTCAGCTACCAATCTATATCTTACCTCAGAGAAAACCGTTCTGAGCTGTCGGGTCCAGTCACCGAGGGTCCGTATGTGTACACCGAGGTAATCATCTTGTGGAGCAGATGTAATTGAGAAAGGATGCCTGTTTCATAGATTTATTGATTTTTTAAGTGAATTTCATTGCTTATCATTTAAGGTAAACAAAATATGCGTCTCGTGTTAATTTTGAAACAATATTGAATTGAATTATAGTGATCAATTACCATTCAAAAGGAGACACCGCGGCACAGTTGACGAACATGTATTGCCCGCTCCTGTATCTGAAACCTTGAGGTTTTGATACCTGTAATGCAAGTACATTACCTGGATATACTGCCACCTTCAATATCTTAACCGGACTCACTCTTGATCGGAAAGCCCTTATCAATCGTTCAATTGCGTAAATTAGCATGGGAACAGCAAGATACATCCATGTCTGTTCAAAGACAAGAGTAAAGGTAATTATAATTTGATGAATTGTAATATAAAAGACAATATGACAAAGGTGACTTTTTTTCATTAAGTGCATACCGTTTTCTTGTACCATTCATGGGTGAGGTAGATCTTGTAACCGTGAACAATGAGGAGTCCATATACAATGATGAATAGATGGTGAGAATACCAAAATGCATTAAAACCAGTGATGCGGTTAAAGGGTTTCGGCAGATTGATCCGTCCTCGTCTAAACCAAGGTGATGCTAATGTGAATGCAATGGCCATGAGAACCACCATTATAATACCGCTCCAGCCCTCTACCCCTTTGACGAACCACCAATAATTATTTGGCTTAGTTTCCCCAAAATATTGCTTCATGGGGGCGTAAGCCGCGTCGCTCGCATGTAGGAGTCTAGGAAAATCACATGTCAAGTGTGAGCCTGCATGCAGCACGACTCCAACCGTGATGCCGATTGCAATTACCTTGTGAAAGTTGAGATTGTCGTCAAAAGGAATTAGTTTCCCGAGCCTAGTTTTGTTACGGATCCATGTGATAGTGTTTCGACACACCGGCAAGAGGATAAGTGCCATGTTGAACTTAAGTGTCTCGGCCGCACCCTTTGCAGTACAGACACAATAGCCCATAACATTGTACGCTGCACGGTTGCGATATTCAATAAACTTGAACACGAACAGACCAAGGCAGATGCTAAGCCATAATGCCATGATCCATACTCTCTTCCAGTTGTCCTCTAAGAAGTACTTGGTTCGGCCGTACCACTGCCTTACCGGGTTCGGGTCTTTTGTCGGCTTCAGACTCTGGCTCAACAGCTGAGACAGATTCCTGCTATTGGTATTGCCAATTTGCACTGACTGGCTGGGTGCTTGCAACAACAGCAACTCCAAGTTGTATATCTGTTGATAAATAAAATGAAATTGTGTGTCTTATTACTAAAAAAAAAACATTATCTTGAATTTAATATTTTTACTTTAAAATTTTAAAAATTAGAATTCTTGAATTAGATAATTACCTCGATATATCCAAGGTTGTTAGGATCCAGTTCTTCCATGATAAGGCGTGCATACTCTTCCGCTTGCTCCTGGAGCTTGGAGAGCTTATTTGCTGAAGCACTTAGTGATATAATCTGTTTAAATTAATTAAAAAGATGATTATCTTTTATCACTCAACACTAGTCTGAAGGATATTCTTATTCTTAAAAATGTAAAATGGAACTTGTCAAAATTTTCTTCCACTAATTAATACCATGTCTAGTCACAGTCACTAAGCCTAAAAACGGTCATTAATTGTTACTTAAAAGTTTAGAAGAAACAGCTACTAAGGTGAGATAATTCTGTACTCAAATAATTAAGGTGGGAGTATTTATTACCTCCTTGACTTCTTCTTCAGTTATTCTCCCATCGGTGTCCTTGTCAACCCTACATTTATTGACCAATATTTAATTAAAATATCCTATTAATTATAACGGACTCTAATATTATATAAGTTATATAGTCACCGGAAATGGAAATAAAGAGAAAAACGTGATGCGTACATATCAAAGAAGGTTTGAAGCCTGGCATCAAAGCTCTGGTCTGAGATCTGATCCCAAAAATCCCTCAACTCTACTTTTGTAATTAATTCAGCGGTTATGTTTCTTCTCCTTGCAAGAGCATCAAACAACTCTCCAGCAAACTCCTTTGATTCCTTCATACCTGCACCACAATTCCCATTTCAAACATAAATTTCTATATTAAAACACATAATTGTTATCTAGCAACTCAAAGAAGAAATGAACAGATATTGTAAAATTAAAATGTTATATCAATTGTGTGATATCAGACACTGTCTGTACCTATACACTGGCCGAAGCGAGATCTATGAAGCAATCCACTGGCAGTAGCCAATTCTCCAAACCGCTTCTCCACTGCAGCCCACCCGGCAGACCCATCCGTTCTGCTAATAAACTTCAGTCCCTTCAAAGCATGTGCGGTTGCCGATTTGGATCGATCCACCGGTTTTCTTGATGATGATGCAAGTTTTCTCAGCTCCTGAGACACCTGACGAAACCGCGACGAGGCGCTTCTTATCATGGCCGCAGCCGCAGATGCCCTGGCGGACGACTGCTGCTCCAGCCTCTGCGCGAGCAGCGTCACCTCAGGATCTTCATTTTCAGTCGTGGGTTTGACGCTATGCACGGCGACCAAGTCGTCACGCACGTCGAGTGTGATCTCAACGTAGGTTTCGTCATCGGTGTCATCTCTGCTGCTTGGTTTTGAGAAGCTGAAACGGGCGCTCTTTCGACTGCTCCCTCGCTTGCTCAGCGGGCCGCTGTGAGGCACAGAGCCAGAATCTGCCTCAGATATTTCTGAGATTTTCATTGTGTTGAGATAATTTCAATCGTCTGGTAAATTTTGGAATTAATAATATCGTCTCTAATCGTCTGGTCAATTTTTTGTATTTTGGAAGTGTATGGTATGGAAGGGGCAGTTTGAAGTGTGAAGCTATATATAAGAGAGAAGATAGTAGGGCAACGCGTGGAGGGGATTGGATTATTTGAATAATTAAATTTGTTTGTTTCTCTTTTCTTTTTTAAAATTTGGATTTGCTGACATAAGGAAGTAGCAAAGAAAAAAATGGTGAGGTTGGTGTGGTTGCGAGTCAAAACGCTCGTTTTGAAATTTTGGATAGTTCAAATTAGTGACTACCTTTCCAGCTTAGAACCGAGTTCGGTAACAACGCATCTTTTACGGACAGGATAAGTTGGTCTAATTTTGAGGCACACACTAATCTCAATTTTGACAGTAGTCCTGTATAGACTTCCATCTTCACAAGTCACAACTATTGACACTTTTCAATTTTCTTTTAAAAAGTTTGTTAGTTTGTCTAGTTAATATGGTGATTAAATACATCATTTCTATTGATATAAAATATGAAACTATAGAAAATAAAGAGTGAGGGTACGGTGTTATACATAGGTTACTGCTATGGATCAATATTTTCGTTTAAAATTCAAACAATTAATCTGGACTACTTAATATGATATCTATATGAAATAATATTCGAAGGCCAAATTTTAAATTTTTTAAATTTTTTATATTATGTTTTAGATATGCAAAAAATCACTTGATATAAAAATTATGAAATATCTTAACTTTGAAAACAGAGGTATAAATTCCAACAAATATACACCGTGAATAATAAAGGCTAGACTTCTATTTCTTCGTCAAAAAAGTAATATTAATATGAATTATTCAAAATTGTGACTTCAAATCTTGAATGGGTTTGGTTTATCATTTATTAACTGATAGTTACTCTTCAAGTGGTTTGCTTTCACTTTGGAACTATGATTGTAAAATTGTGCAAAACCGCTTTCCTTTTCTAAAATGGCGCTTGTTTTGACATACAAAAATTAGTTGCTGATTTTCATATAATTCAATCGTTGAAATTTTCTTATCAAGTTTCAAAGAACGAAAATATGAAATATATGTAGCTTCTAGACTCAAAGTTATATGATGTATTCTACTTTTATTGTGTATAATTAAAAATTAAACGCTTACCATCCAATTTCTTAGATTTGTTCCCAACATCCACTATATATTATTTAAACTTTTAATTATTGTAAAAAATGCAAACAATATAGATGGCAGCTTCCTGCTTGAGGTTTTAATAGTAATACACAAAAAAATGGCTGCTTCTTGAGCAAATAATTTTCTGAGTTAATACAGATCAAATATAATATTTTTTACTAAGACAATATTTCTCGTATATAAAAATTATATTTTTGAAAATTCAGTACTTATTAAAAAGTCTTTACAAAAATAATATAATTGTCTATTTAGCCGGAAACTATAAAGGAAAGAAAAAATTAGGAAATGTGAACGCAAGATGGATGTTGACCAGGAATGGAAGAGTCAACACAGAGACGAAAGGGACAGCAGCAGGGAGGGAGGCGTGGTTTTTGACGATCTGAAAAGAAAGAATCGCGCGGCGAGATTTAACCTACAAGCAAATTAAACAAAAAAAAATGATGGATATTTCAAAAGAACACTCAACTTTGACGTCCTTTGACTTTCTAACAAAAAATCCAAAAAGAAATAAAAAAAAATAAAGCGATTGATTAGCGCAGTTCTGATTTCCTAATACTCTTTACTGTGTATCTCAGTGTGTTGCGACTTGGTTGATGAACAATTATCTTAGCAGCATAGTGACAATATTCGCGTTTAATTCGTGAATAATTCGTTTTTTTTAGTGTTTCCGAATCAAATGGCGTATTATTTGTTGACCAAACCTTTGACCGAATAAAACGCGAATTTTACGAATTATTCGCGTTTTTCTCGTGTTTTGTTCGAAAAAAGGATTTGCCTTTCTCACAGAGTTGCGTTTTCAAATGAATTTAACATCTGCATTTATTAACACCCACGTGAAACGGTCCTTTCTGCACAGTGCGTTTGACAGTTGTTGTCAATTTTCTCATTTCAAATTTTATATACTGTCAGATGAAATGGATCTCATTCGTCAATACATCATACTTTTTATACTTTTTGACCATATTATACACTACTGATCTTCTATGACAAATATAAGCAGTATCTCGTATAGTAAATCATCGGTAATGAATTAAATATGCACTGACCGTCTCGTAATGTAATTCTGAATTATTCTCAAATTATATCCGAATTATTTCCGAATCACAAATTTTTGACCCTGCCGGACCGAACCCAAATTATTCATTTGTTACTATGCTTAGCAGCACAATTAGCTACACAAAGTACGGACGTAGTCTATTGTCGAGCACCTGGCGCAATAGGTAGGTTAGGTGGTGAGGTCACTCGTAGGAAACCGTTTCCTTTTATGAGTACTGACAAATTCTACCACGCGCATTACAACTTTTGATGAACCAAATGGTAGTCAACAACTATTATATGCGACTTAGACAATTTAGGCTCGATGCACTAAGAATAACACTATTTTTAGAATAGCATTGCTATTCGGAACAAGGACAATCCAAACGAGAAATATAGCTATTTGAAATAGAGAGAATATGACTATTCTCTATTCTTATAAAAACATAGAATAGCATTTGTTGCTTTCAATATTAATACTAATCTAATATTTAAACTAATATTATATTACATTTAATATTTAAATTAATATTATATTGTACTATATTTAATCTAATATTATATTATATTTAATCTAATATTTTATTTAATACTAATCTAATATTTAAAATAATATTATACTACATTTAATATTTAAATTAATAGTATATTATATTATATTTAATCTAATATTATATTATATTTAATCTAATATTTTATTTAATACTAATCTAATATTTAAAATAATATTATATTACATTTAATAATTAAATTAATATTATATTGTATTATATTTAAACCAGTGTTCTAAATAGCGCGCTATAGCGCCGCTATAGCGTTTTTGGACCCCAAACGCTACGCTACGACATCAACATGCGCTATTTGCGCTACGGCCGCTATAGCGGCCGCTACAACGCTATAGCGGTCCGCTACAGCGCTATTTGCGCTATACAATATGGGTTTTTTTTATTTTTTATTTTTAAGTAATTTATATGGGTTTTAAATAAAGATAAAAAAAATCTCAAACCGAAATTGAATTTGTTGCTACTTGCTACAAATAAATCAATTTGAAATTGGGAATAGAAATTGAAATTTGAATAGAAAAAAAGTCCAAACCGGAATTAAAATTTGAATAGAAAAAAAAATAGATTATGTCATGAATCATGATAGATATTTTTAATAGGAAAAATCGATAGTTTATGATATTACTATGGATATTTTGAATCGCAATTTGGACTTTGTACGGGTTCAATATGAATATTATAATTTCTTAATTACTTTGGTGTTATTTATTGTTCTATGAGACCTTAGATAATGTTGATATTTAGTACAAATATTGAATATACGAAATGTAAAAAAAAAAAAACGCTATTTGGAATAGCTTCCGCTATAGCGACGCTATTCGCTATAGCTTTTTTTTTAGCCTTCCCGCTACGACGCTATAAACGCTATTTAGAACCTTGATTTAAACTAATATTATATTACATTTAATCTAATATTTTATTTAATACTAATCTAATTTTTAAAATGATATTATATTACATTTAATATTTAAACTAATATTATATTACATTTAATCTAATATTTTATTTAATACTAATCTAATTTTTAAAATAATATTATATTGCATTTAATATTTAAACTAATATTATATTACATTTAATCTAATATTTTATTTAATACTAATCTAATTTTTAAAATAATATTATATTACATTTAATATTTAAACTAATATTATATTACATTTAATCTAATATTTTATTTAATACTAATCTAATTTTTAAAATAATATTATATTACATTTAATATTTAAACTAATATTATATTACATTTAATCTAATATTTTATTTAATACTAATCTAATTTTTAAAATAATATTATATTACATTTAATATTTAAACTAATATTATATTACATTTAATCTAATATTTTATTTAATACTAATCTAATATTTAAATTAATATTATATTACATTTAACATTTAACCTAATATTATATTATATTTAATATTTTATTTAATACTAATCTAATATTTAAAATAATATTATATTACATTTAATATTTAAATTAATATTATATTGTGTTATATTTAATCTAACACACAAATTATTACTTTATTCATTCCCTCCAAACTCTATTCTAAATATGCAATCCAAACAACTTTTTCACTATTCCGAATAGCTTGAGTTAGCACTGTTCTTAAACGATAGCTATTCTTATTTACTATTCTAAACAGTAGCTATTCTAGCTATTCTATAGTTCAGCCAAACGTACCCTTATTGTAATTGTATCGCAGCCACCAACAAGTTGTATTGTGTTTTTTATCGGGTTTGATTTAATATATAGATATTAGATGCTATTTATTTATTTATTCAAAATTCCTAGGCGATTGGATTCATCTCATAATTTACAAATCATAATTTACAAAGTAGTTACTACATGGATTTCTAATGTTTAAATTAAAAAGTATGAAAACCTATATATTAAATTATTTATAAAATTATCTAATTTGCTATGCCAATAAATAACATATAGATAAAGACAGATAATATAAATTAGTCTATTAGTGTCCGATTAGTAGTAGACACAATAGTAATTTTTTCGATTTGCATGGCTGGCGGACTACGCCGTATCGAACCCTTCCTTTATGATGAAATGTTTTCTTCTTTCCAAAATCGACGCCGCCCAGAGAAATGCACAGCCGAGAGGTACTGAATCAAACTGGACCGGGACAGTCACCACTCAGAGAAAAAAGAAGAAGAGGGCACTGAATCGAACCAGACCAGGACAGCCACCACTCAGCAAAGAAGGCACTGAATCAAACTGAATCGGGAACTGAATCAATCGGACCAGGACAGTCACTACTCAGATAGTAGAAGAAAAAGGGAAAGAAGAAGAAGAAAGAAAGGAGGAAGGAGACAACTCTTTGCATTCTTGTTATCGGGATCAACCATAAAAGTGTATACCTTATTCACATATAGGTATAGTAGATACTACAGGGTGGAACGAATTCACAACACTCTTAATCGAACCCGGAGAGTCGAAACGGACGGGTGAGGCGACGAGCGGCGGAACCCTTAGACGGAGTCATCCGCTCCATTGAAACGAAACGAGATGAACTAGGCAGATGAGGGGGGTGGAGGAGACGGAGTGGAACAGCTAAGTCACGAAACAAATCTCAAAACGTAGATCTTCCTTCTGCCCTTCAGAATC
This sequence comes from Carex kokanica, assembly GCA_025461125.1. Classification (NCBI taxonomy): domain Eukaryota; kingdom Viridiplantae; phylum Streptophyta; class Magnoliopsida; order Poales; family Cyperaceae; genus Carex; species Carex kokanica. The sequence goes on along the minus strand of JAJGRX010000867.1, from coordinate 301,790 downwards.
GTCTAGGAGGAACTTCAGAGTTCCCTAGGAGTGCACGAAGCTCACGAGGCAGCTGCATTAGATGTTATTGTTGTTGTTATTATTATTATTATTTTTACTATTTCTTTTATAAATTTTAATGTTTAATTTAGATTTTATTTTCAATAAAATTGAATAGATTTATTTATACATTTTATTACTTTTTAGTTAGCTCGTTAAAACATATCCACTAATTTCAAGCTAATTAACATAAGCACTTTTGTATTTAATTTAATTAGTATTATTATTTAATTTATAAACTTTATCATTCAGTTTCTCTGAATTTATTACAAATCCGTCTGGTTTAATAGTAGCGATAATAATAGTGATGAAAGTATTTGAAACCAAGATAGAATTTATATACATCATAGCGGAAACACATTCCTTACTACTTGGCATACCGTAAGTCATCGTGCAACGTCTTTTGTTTAATAAACCTTCAAAAACCTCACGTTTAGAGCGAGCTTATCCAATTTCTCTATGAACCCAAGAACCTCGGTCTTGAGCATCTCAAGTGCAGAGTACTCGTTTTCGCTTCCAACTTGGGGAAGGAAAAGACTACAAGTCTACAGGTCTTTTTTTTATTCCTTCTCTTTGTCTTTCCTTTTCTCTTTCTTTGAAAGTTTATAGCCAAGGGGATGACTTATAACAATTTTTTAAACGAAAGGGTGCGAAATTCATAAATACAAAAATTTCTGAAAAAACAAAAACAGAGGGAACTAAGAGAGGAGAAGCATACTCGAATATTTGAGTTTAAATCCGCACCGTCCGATTAGAATTCAGACAAATCCGGTCCGAGATATAATACAAAGATCCCTTTAATTTCGTGCCAAAGCAGATCGCACGGTCCGGATCTAAACTCAATTTTTTTTGTTGAATTCCTGGAAGCCATCGGTATCGAGGGCATAGATCTGATCACAAACGTAACAATCACTGTAGTCGCTCGCTCCAAATAGATGTCGTGCTGCACGTAATCTTGTGTCATTAATTTGGGGTAATATAAATTGGATTCTGTTTTCAAACCAGTAGTAGTTTTGGTTTCATTTTCAAGTAGGACATGAGAAAACGCAAATGTCAATTCCAGGGACTCTTTGACTGTGGAAATCTTATTGGCATAGATTTTGTTTGTCGTGCATTGATTTATCTGCGATACTCGTAGCATGCATATTGAAAATATACTGAAATTTTTATTAATATCCAAAAAAAAAAAAAATTCGAATTCTACACACTGTTTAATAAGAATTCGAAAACTGTCCAAACCGTAGATTTATTTCACGGTTTTAGGCCGAATTACCGCAGAATTATTCCACAGTTTCAGGCATCTCAAAACTGCAGTTAAAATGCACGGTTTTGGGTTTTGAAATTCGAAAACCGCAAATTTATTTTGCGGTTTTAAGTTTTTTTTATTATAATTTTTAATTAAACAGAAAAGTTTATAATTTATTTATTTTTTATATTGAAATATTAGAAATATTGTATATATTTCTTTAAAAATAGATGGAATACTATATAATTTGATTTATTAAAAGACTGCGACAAATAACGCGGATCAACATTTTTCAGACCGGATATTTTTGCGGCTGTAAGAAAAATTAAAATATTTATTTGTGTGTTATTGGAAAAAAAATAAAAATGTTTTGAATCTGAGTTATTGATCTCGGTTCAAAAATCACTTCTAAGTAAACACAGAAAATATTGTGATCCTTTTATTTTTGAAAAAAAAAATTGTCTAACAATTGTCTGACAAAAAAATTCTTTGAAAACTTTTTTTGATAATTTTTTTGTTTTTTCTAAAATAGAAGAATCCAAATATTGTTGTATTTACTTAGAAATGACTTTTGAACCGGAATCAATAACTCAGATTCAAAACATTTTTATTTTTTTTCAATAACACACAAAGAAATATTTTAATTTTTCTTACAGTCGCAAAAAATCTAGCGTGAAAAATGTTGATCCGGGTTATTTGTCAGTCTTTCTAATAAATCAAATTATATAGTATTTCATCTATTTTCAAAGAAATATATAAAATATTTATAATATTTCAATAAAAAATAAAAATAAATTATAAACATTTTTTGTTTAATTAAAAAAACTTAATCCGGAAAATAAATTTGCAATTTTGGAATTCGAAAACCCAAAACCGCAAATATATTTTGCGGTTTTACAAAACCGTGCATTTTAACTGCAGTTTTGAGATGTCTAAAACCATAAAATGATTTTGCGGTAATTAGGCTTAAAACTGTGAAATAAATCTGCGGTTTGGACAGTTTTCGAAGTTTTTGAGAATGGGGTGTAGATTTTGAAATTTAATATTTTTTTTTGGATATTAATAAAAATTTTGGGAAAATATACGCTTTTACCCACACGGTTAGAAAATTCACAAATAGAGTAATAGAAAATTTGAAAAAATTTAAAATTTTTGCTAGTTCGATTTTTATTTTAGAATTCAGTTTTAGAAATAAAAATCAAATAAATCGAGTCGAATAAATAACTAAAATATTAGTAAAAATTATATTAATATTATAATATTGCACCTGTTAATACATAAACAATAATAAAAACTGTTAATACATAAACAACTAGTACATGAAGTAAAATACCTTTGATTCGTAAAATATGAATTCAAGAAATATATATTATTTATTTATTCATGACATGATAAATATTTTATGGGAATTGATCTAGAAAGAAATACAATATTTTTATGTGGGAATTCACTGTAGAAATTCAGATAAAATATTTTATAAATATTAGTTTGTTTGGTGAGTTGATCCCTCACTTTTATTTTAAAAAATATATATATTTTACTTGAAGATTTAGCTGAATCGAATATTGCAGTCTGTGATAGATCTTTTGAGAAATGCAAGAGACGCTAAAAATAATTATATTTTCTGTAAGAGGAGGGTTCAAATGCCTCCATTTTTCATGCTTCCACCATGCCTCCATTTTTAAAAACTTTAATAACTCAAAATTTAAAACTTAAAAGTCAAAATAAAATTGTTGTATATGATCTACATAATTTTATCTATGCACGTGTAAAAAATTATGATATTTCAATTTTGTTTTGATTGTCATCAAGAGCTTGTAAAAAATGTACTAATGTGGATAATTTATAGACGTTGATTTTTCAACTTATTAATTCACATAAAAATAAAATCAAAATGTGATAATTTTTTATGAGCACATAGATAAAATGATGTAGATCATATCCAACGGTTTTATTTTGACTTTTAAGTTTTAAATTTTGAGTTATTAAACTTTTAAAAGTGGAGGCATGAAAAATGGAGGTATTTGAACCCTCTCTTTCTGTAATTTATTATAATCTGGTGGGTCCTACAGTTGTATAAATAAGCAGATCTGACGTAGGTTCTGAAAATGAAATTTGATTTTTCTCTCTTTTCTTAGAAAAAGTTTAATTAAACCAAAGTCCCTTTTCAGATTCCTAAAAGTTAAAATGAATTTTTTAATACGCGCTTTCCAATTTGACCTCTCTGACTATAAGAATATGCACTATTTCGTTATCTGCTCCCAGAGACCCAGACTATAAAACCCTTTTACATATTCAAAAATTCAAAAATTCAAAAATTGAAAAAGAAATTTCAGCAAAGCAAAAGGCAATATTTGGTGTAATATGCTTTTTCTAAGGTAAACGGTCAAAATTAAAGTCGGAAATTTTTTGCAGGAAATCCGGACTACAACACCACACATTGCGTGAGGTTCTCGTGGGAGCATCGTTGTTATTTCTACAGTAAATTGTTTTTTTTTTTCTTTAAAAATTTTGTGGTGGTTTTAAGCTACATGTCATTTGATTTGGTTGTTTAGATAAGAAATGACCGTTCCTATGAGGCTATGAGGCTATGAGTCACAGTTTTGTACGGCATATATATTTGTTGTAATATTTGATTACGACGTGTGAATAGTATGTATTATGATGACGTGAGATATTGTTATTGTGATATGTATTATGAATTTATGATGTGAGATATTGTTGAGTAAATGAACTCATGTAATATTTTTAACTACCAGTTTATATTTTTAATTTCAAAATAACAAATTATTATATTTAAGTTTTAAATGTACAATAAATAAGAATTAGTCTTTGGTCTAGTGACAAAAGCACATGTTCTCATATATGAAAGATCATTGGTTTGAAACTTGAATGAAATAAATTATTTGTTATAATAACAGAGGTTTAAAAAAAATGTTGGGTGACAACGGATACCTCTCATCCTATATAAAACAGATTCATATAAGAGAAGGAAATGATACATGAGAAAATAATATGTTGAAAACCCATCAGTCGCTAAGTCACTTGCCTGTTTCATTAAAAATAAACAGTGATTCTCTCTTTTTAATTAATTTTAAGAAATTAAATAAACTTGATTGAGAAATTTATTATACGGCTTCATTTCAATCAAAGTGAAGAAAAGTTAAAAGCAAAAATTAAACAAAAAAAGAGAAGTGCTAACACATGATATTATTTTATTAAACAAAAGAATTTTATTTGGAAGGGTTTTAGAAGAAAAGACCACTCTTCCGCTATTCAACAAAGACAAAAATACTGAAAGAGTAAAAAAGTAAAAATATATAGTATTTTTTAGTTGTCAACCATCTTTAGTTGAACACTATGTTGCATGGATACGGATACGGCGATATGTCAATTTTCAAAAATCTTAAATACGATACGGGCTACGGCTACTATATTTATTTTATTTTAATTATTTTATTAATTTAACACTTGTATTATATAAATTAAATATCAAAAATCAACTCAAGTATAAGTTAAATGTAAAAGCTAATAGTTTTAGACAACAAATGTTAGATAGTGTAGTGGATAAGTAATATATTGCTTATGCAACAGATCCTTGGTTCGATTCTTGGGTGCTGCTAAAAAACAATTTTGTCATGCGCGGTTCACAGGACCCACCCAGTCCATGCGTGGTGTACGATATCGTATCGGCCCGTTTCAACCTGTATAGAGCCGTATCGGTCCGTTTTGGTCCGTATCAGATAGTTAGAGATACACCACGTCATCCGATACGTCAGCTGACGTATCCAGTACGTATCGAATCCGTATCATACCCGTATGTGATACGCATCCGATACGGATACGGGGTCTAATTAATTTGAAATATCCGAGTAACCTAGGTTGAACACACTTAAAACTGTTTGCAATAAGAGGAGGGATCCGATTACACCTTTTTTGGTGACACACTTTGACACCTACCATTTTTAAAGTCCAAATAGTCGATTCAAACCGTTCAACATGATGGATATATTAAAATGTGCTTGGAGATCAAATTTTACATTTTTTTGAATTTTTTTGCTATTTATTAAGATGGTTACAAAAATCGTTGTTTTCAGACCATTGAAAAACAACGATTTTGTAACCATCTTAATAAATAGTAAAAAAATTCGAAAAAATGTAAAATTTGATCTCCAAGGACATTTTAATATGGTGATCATGTTGAACGGTTCGGATCGACTGTTTGGATTTTGAAATCGCAAAATTAACCTATATAAAAAACGGTGTCATGATGTGTCACCAAAAAAGGTGTAATTGGATCCCTCCTCTTGCAATAAAATACTTTTATTATTATTCTTTGTACCGCTCTTGCATTATACCTTTTCAACTACCAATATTATCACACTATTTATTATGTGTTTTGTCAAATAATCATGCAAGTCAAAATAAATCAAGAGTAGTTATACTTGTAAATTGTAATAAACAAAGAGGGAGGCAACGTTACTATGCACAGTGTATAGTAGTCCGTACTATATATTAATATTTTAATTTTCAAATAAAATTTCAAAGTTTAAATAATTAATATGAACCGTTCAATATGATCTCTATATGTACTTGTAGATCAAGACAAAATCAATCTAAAAATTCTAGACCATTCCAAAATAGTAATTTGCCACCTATCTAAAACAATAGTACAATATTATTCTAGAAAATATAAAGTAGTATTTTTTAGTTGTCAACCATCTTTCCGACATTTTTATTTTTACCCAAAAAAATATATATTTTAATATAATTAACCAAGTTTTAAAAAAAATTAAATTTATACCCAAACCGTAAATTTTATTTACGGTTTGAATAAAGAATTCAAACAAAAGCCTCCGCGTGCTATCGCCTTCAATGGTTGGCAATTTAGCATTGCGGTTGGAAGACACGTGGCTCGCACCCGCCATCAATGCGTCCTCTCTCTCTCACATAGGTAGTTTGCTCTTCTGAAATCATATTTCTAGGGAGCGCGAAATCATATTTACCCACTAAGCCTCTAAGACTGATCTGCTACACAAAGGTTTTCATAGTAGGAGTTGCGGAAAATCTAAAAAGATGAATTTTTTGAGAGACCTGGGATTAAAAATTTAGGGGGAATTTCATGTACATCCCTCAAAAGTTTTAATATTACGTATTTATCCCTCTAAAATCAATAATTACATATTTATCCTTAAAAATTATAAAAACTCACATATTTATCCAATCCATTATATTTAACATTAATTTTCTATGTATTCCCATTTTACCCTTCTTTTATTTTCTCTTCTAAGGCCACTGTTACAAAACAGTATTAAATCGTACCAGTACCAATATTGAACAGTACGGTTCAGTGTTGGTACTGGTTGAGATAAATATGGTACTGGTACGGTTCAGTGTTGGTACTGGTACGGTACTGTTCAATATTGGTACTGGTACAATTTAATACTGTTTTGTAACAGTGGCCTTAGAAGAGAAAATAAAAGAATGGTAAAATGGGAATACATAGAAAATTAATGTTAAATATAATGGATTGGATAAATATGTGAGTTTTTATAATTTTTAAGGATAAATATGTAATTATTGATTTTAGAGGGATAAATACGTAATATTAAAACTTTTGAGGGATGTACATGAAATTCCCCCTAAATTTTTAATCCCAGGTCTCTCAAAAAATTCATCTTTTTAGATTTTCCGCAACTCCTACTATGAAAACCTTTGTGTAGCAGATCAGTCTTAGAGGCTTAGTGGGTAAATATGATTTCGCGCTCCGCAGAAATATGATTTCAGAAGAGCAAACTACCTATGTGAGAGAGAGAGAGGACACATTGATGGCGGGTGCGAGCCACGTGTCTTCCAACCGCAATGCCAAATTGCCAACCATTGAAGGCGATAGCACGCGGAGGCTTTTGTTTGAATTCTTTATTCAAACCGTAAATTTTATTTACGGTTTGGGCATAAATTTAATTTTTTTTAAAACTTGGTTAATTATATTAAAATATATTTTTTTTGGGGTAAAAATAAAAATGTCGGACCATCTTTAGTTGAACACACTTAAAACTGTTTGCAATAAAATACTTCTATTATTATTCTTTGTACCGCTCTTGCATCATACATTCATACCTTTTCAACTACCAATATTATCACACTATTATTGTGTTTTGTCAAATAATCTCCCAAGTCAAAATATATCAAGAGTAGTTATACTTGTAAATTGTAATAAACAAAGAGGGAGGCTACGTTACTATGCACAGTGTATAGTAGTCCGTACTATATATTAATATCTTAATTTTCAAATAAAATTTCAAAATTCAAATAATTGATATGAACCGTTCAAATATGCATGGTCTCTATATGTACTTGTAGATCAAGACAAAGTCAATCTAAAAATTCTAGACCATTCCAAAATAGTGATTTTCCACCTATCTAAAAAAATAGTACAATATTCTAGAAAATATAAAATTTAATATGCAATACATTTTTTATATGAAAATTATGTTGAACGGTTCAGATCAATTATTTGAATTTTGAAAATTGAGATATTGATCCGTAGTACGGACCAATCTGCGCTATTCATAGTAACATAGCCTCATAAAAAAATAAAAATAAACAAAGCTTTTGCTCAAAGGTTGTTCTTTCAATACTTCAAAATGTTTCTTGACATTGTTGTTGTAACTACACAGGTTAATATTTTGAAACTAAAAACGCTCAGATATTTTTGTTTAGTACAAGTTAATGTATTTGTCTTAGAAATCATATCTTATTTTTGTTTAGCTGGAGTTTCAAATAAACTTGAGTCATCTTGATTAAAAAAAATATATTTTCATTTCAATTCAAATTACACGGATATTGACTTTGACTCTCCGCTTAATAATCAATTGATTCCAACAGTTCTGATTTTTTTTTTTAAGACTCTGCTTTCATTACTGGGTTCCGTTTAATTAAAAACGAATTTAGCAGATCTCTTCGGCCTAAAATAACCCTCTATAAAACATTAATGTGTGAATTTGGTTTGTTTGTATTCAATCAAACAGATCAGATCCCAAAAAAAAAAAGTAACATTTTGGTTTAACATAAAAGCAATCAGGGGGTGACAATTATCACCCTTACTAAATTTAAAATATGCTTACATTTTTTAAAATAAATATAAAAAATATATTTCAAATTCAATATAATTATAAAATGAGCAGAGTTAAAATGTCACCATTGGTTTTCTGCTCCAATCATACTCCGCATCTTTTTCTTTGTTTTCAAAGTCCGAACAATCGATCCGAACCGCTCAACATGATCTTTATATTAACATGTGCTGGAAAACAAAATTTTATATTTTTTGGAACTTTTATACTATTTGTTTATATAGGTACAAAATCATTGTTTTCAGAAGATTCTGGATTATAAAAAATAGTGATAAATTTCGGGATTTTGTATTTATCTAAATAAATAGTAATAAAATTCAAAATAATTTAAAATTTGGTCCAAGTACATTTTAATATGAAAATCATGTTGAGTGGTTCAGATCGATTGTTTGGACCTTAAAAACGGAGAAAATGATGCAAATATAATTAGAGCACAAAACCAATAGTATATTTTAACCATACTCTTATAAAATTATATTTTAATTATTCTAAGATTTTTCTCCGCTCAAATAAATATTTTGACTCATAAAAACAACAGATCCGAACCCTTCATTTTATGAATTCATATCCTCTGCATTAACGGAACGTGCGTTAATAGATCTGAACCGTCAGATTGAGATCTGCACTAATATTTAAAGGCCCGTGGTCATAGGCGTGAGTTAGATTGGCTCCGATCCTGATCAGACGGCCAAGCTATATTAAACTCAAAAGATTCGCTTTCGAGTTAAACTCAAAAGCAGAAGATTCGGACTCTCATTTTATTGCCCCAAGTTCATAAAAAATTGTACTTCATTTAACCTCCTAATTAAGAATCCAAAAAACTGTAAAGTTTTATTTAGGCCAATTAATTGAGACGAGGTGCGCTCTATGCCATAGTAACAATACTCGCGTTTTATTCGTGAATAAAACGATTTTGGGGTGTTTCTGAACCGAATGGCGTATTATTCGTTGACCGAACCTTTGACCGAATAAAAAGCGAATAAAACGCGAATTTAACGAATTTTACGAATAATACGCGTTTTTTTCACTTTTTTTTTCGGAAAAAAAATTGAATTTCTCGTACAGTGTTAATTTTTGTTCTGAAAACAGCTCCAGCCACCCTGCCCACCCACGTGACTTGCTCCCAATTGCTCCCAGGTCCCGGCCATCCACGTGAAGAGGCCCAATTTTCTATTTTACTTAACTTTTTGAATATTATTGATCTTCTGTGGCAAATACAAGCAGTATATCGTATAGTAAATCATCAGTAAAGAATTAAATATGCACTGAGGTCTCGTATTGTAATTCCGAATCATTCCCGAATTATACCCGAATTATTCCCGAATCACGAATTTTTGACCTTGCCGAACCAAACCCGAATTATTCGTATGTTACTATGCTCTATGCTACTCGAAACTTCCAATTGGTGTTGGTAAAGAAGGCATTATTAATCTTTCTTTCTTTATCGGACCGTTATGTTTTATTTTTTATTATTTATTGGAATTATTAAAGCATTCTCAAAAAGTCCAGCCACGATATCTTGGAAAAGGTGATCATTTATTTTCCTGTCAGTTATCTGAATTAATTTTCTGGCAATAGCAGGGCATGGAGCTGCCAGCTACGGGAAACTACAAGAAATAAAATTCAAATCATCAGGTGAGGTATTGAATAGGTTTAGTTTATTCTAATCATTTAATTTAAGTTTGTATCAATTCTAAAGTAGATTTCTATATTTAAAAAAAAATTGTAAATGTTGATAGTAATTTTTTTTATATAAGAAAAAAATCAGATGTTGTTCGCTATTTTGTTCCTAAAAAAATTATCACTAGAATTTGAAATTTCTGATTTTGTCCCTCTATATAAAGAGACCTTAAATATAGGGGCGGATCTACATTCACTCATACAAGTGGTGCTAAGTCATTCTATGATTTTAAAATTTTAATTATATATATTGAAATTTAATTGAATTTAATTTTTTTAGAACTTTTTATATAGTTCAACTTTCTTCATAAAATATTATATGTATTCTAGTGGTTAGAGCATATTTTGTAGTCCGAGATTTTTATTTTTACCCCAAAAAAAATATATTTTAATATAATTAACCAAATTTTTGAAAAAATTAAATTTATACCCAAACCGTAAATATTATTTACGGTTTGAATTTTTTTTTTTTTTTTTTTTTTAGAGAAAAATAGCTAAAATGCTGAAATGAAATATAACACAAAAAAATCGAATTGTTTTTTAAAATATTTGTTAGAAAATACGTTACGAATAGAGCCGATTTTGTGCTAAAATACGGTAAATTACAATAATTATGCCAAAAGACATGACGTCTGTTTAAATACAAAGACCCTAAAAACTCTAAAATTATACAGAAAATATATATAAAAGATACATCAAAGACCCTAAAAACTCTAAAATTATAAAGAAAGGTCCAAAAGTCCATGAAGGAAGACTCAGATCGCGAATCTGAGCCCGCAAATGGGCGAAACGGATCGTAGATGGTTTCGGGTCCGACTTTGGGCTGTGGAGTTCCTGTCAAAATTTCAGCCCGATCCGACGGACGGATCAAAAGTTATGCTCATTTTCATGAAGCATGCGCAGGCCCATATTGCATCATTTCATACGTAATTTAGCGTAATTTACCGTATTTTAGCATAATTCTACATAATTATTGTAATTTCAGCATTTTAGTAAATTTCCCGTATTTTAGCATAATTATTGTAATTTACCGTATTTTAGCACAAAATCGGCTCTATTCGTAACGTATTTTCTAACAAATATTTTAAAAAACAATTCGATTTTTTTTGTGTTATATTTCATTTCAGCATTTTAGCTATTTTTCTCTAAAAAAAAAAAAAAAAAAAAAAAAAAGTGTTCAAACCGTAAATAATATTTACGGTTTGGGTATAAATTTAATTTTTTTTAAAACTTGGTTATTTATATTAAAATATATTTTTTTTGGGGTAAAAATAAAAATCTCGGTTTTGTAGTTGTGAAAAACTTAGGTTCAATTTTCATTAACAACATATTGTGTATTTTAAGTTTTAGCACCCCTTATCATGATTTTCTAGTTCCGTCATTGCTTAAATAAACAAAAATTATCCGAAAAATAACTACTAAAGCAGGAAAATTCGAATCGAGTTGGCCACTTATTAACCATGAGAAGATCATCTTTCCTAATTTTTTTTTTATGAACAAAATAATACAGCGAAATATTCCTAGAAGTTTCCTGATAACAGAAAAAATGTTGGGAGCTCAAAGAAAAGAATGCCAATGAGCAATCACACGGCTAAAAGTCAACTATAATTAATAAATTGAGACCCATGGTGTATAACTGTATATGATTGTACTGGTCATTGACAATATTTGTGGATCTCTCTAGTCTAGTTGGACAATAATTTGGGAAAAATGTTTCTAGATGTTGATAAATATATGCCATTAATATAATATAACGTGTAATAAATTAAAAAATGTAACGAGTGAGGTCATGGTAATAAGCATATTACGTATCAATTAATGCTCTGGATTCATATCTTTATTTTCAATATACAAATAGTCTATCCAAAATGTTAAATATGATCGTTATATGAAAATATACATGTAGATTAAATTCTTTTTAAATTCTTTTTATAATTTCTTAGATAGGTAGAAATTTAGTTGATCTAAAAATTATAAATCATCCGAAAACAATGATTTTACAATATACAAATACATTAATGTTTAGTAGTTTGGATGACTATTTTAACTTTGAAAATAGAGACATAGTTCCATAGCATAGGTCAATTTGTGATATACATATTATCATGCCTAACTCAAATGTAAATTATATATAAATTTACAGGATTCACATCTTAACAAGACAATTGGTATATGATTCATACAATCATACTTAGATTTTTTTTTTTATAATGTACCATTGAGCAAGTCAGAGGCAAAATTATTGTCAGCAAACCTTTTTTTACTCAATTAATTAATGCGCGTATTGCCTTATTGTTTTCGTGCCGAAATACTATTCTTTCCATAATAATTAAAAGGTGCATGGTAGTTAACATCCGGTGCAGATTTTACGTAGTAACTACTAATTAATTAGCTAGTTGCTTATATGGATAAGCTAGCTAGCTAGGGTTAGTTCTTTGATTGGACTATATACATTTTGGGAATTATTTCCAGTATAGTACGCTTGCTAAGCACATGTCACATGCAGGCCTATGATTTTTATATATTTTTTCCTAATTTGGTCGCTAAATTGAGGTTGCTTTCGTTCTTTCTTCTCAAACTAATCTGTTGTCATGTCATCTGTTGCTGGACATTCTATGCTAGTAAAGCAACCTTTTTTTTTAAATTAAAAAATTAATTAATTTGTAAGGAAATAGATTGATGGTTTTTTCTTCTTCTAAAAATAGTAAGAACCGAACTACTGCTTCGATCACCCAATCTAGACCGATTTAATGATTCAGTTCATCTTTTATCACACCTTTACAGTTACACGACTGGCGCTTGGAAATCTGAAAGGGGGTGATCGAACTATTGATTTGATGACTTTGGTCCATAGAGTGGGTGGATTGAATTCATGGTTCGGTCTAGGGTTTGGAGACAAAATTTGTGTATCTAGCCGTGTAAAAATGTGATCAGGAGTGGGCCAAACCATTTATTTGGTCACCCTTTACTTGAATTGCATCAATGATATGATTTTTGCTAAATTTTGAGAAAAAATATCATCAATCTATTATTTTCTGACAATTGGATTTATTAATTTCTATATTTTTTTTTTTGCTAGCATAGAATATTAGAATAATGCTGAACTAATTAAAACATTTCAACAATTTGAACCCCAACAAATGGATTAGTTTCACACTCGGTATATTATATATTGGTCTGCTGTCAAAGAATCTTTATGTAATTAACTTGTGATTGATCTCTCTCTTAAAATAGACATATAAGCTGAAATATGAAACATGCCGTGTTTAACACCTTATTTCGGAGATCTTGTTCCCATTATTTTTTTATAGATCTGGACATAATGTCATGTGAATAAAATTGACGTTTAGACTGAAATATCAGATGGGTAACAAAAATATACAGTTGATGTGTTCACAATTTATTTTTTATGAGACGTGTGGGGTTAAATAAATCATCACTAGGAAGTCAGACTGGCGTAATATATATCAGTTTTCTCTCATTTACATGTAGTTAATCATTATATATACCAATTGGTTAAAGCATCACATGTGTAAATCTCTTTTTCGCTCGCCTTTAGCCTCAAGGTCAATTCAACAGTAAGCGAAGAAAAACAAGCAATTATTATCATAGCCCTTTTTTCTTTCACTAAGAAATGTCTTGATTGAAATTCTTTTATCTTATACCTATACTAATTAAGTCATGTTTGATTGTTACTTAAATTTAATTAAGATTAAATTGTTTACTCTATTTTATTCTTCGTATTTTGCACTGCATTTGACAGTTTAAGTTATGTTTTAAATTAATCTGTTCGAAGAAATAAGATATTGAGAAATGAATCTCTATTTATGACATAAAGCCCTACAAACGAAGTATATATGGAGTAAATTGATCCGCCTGGAGAGGTGATGTTACTGATTCCGAATTGACTTATATTTTACTTTAGCTTCAATTTTACTTATTTTTTTAACAGCTTAGTGTGGAGAAAAGAGTTTACTCTACAATGACAAAGCCACATTGAACCAGGAGTAGGCAACTGATTACCTCTGGATTTTGAAAATCGAGTATAGGTCTATGTATAATCAAACTGTTGTCTACTCCTAGGAAATTTGCCAACCCCTGAATATCCCATAGTTTGGATTAATTAATTCACAACAGTCTGCAATCTGCTAGTTGTACCAGTCATTCTTTTTTGCCTATTCTTGCGCCCTAGAGCATCTACATTACAGCAACTCAAATGAGTTTCTAAATAACTGTTAACCACTTTTTAGAAATTAAGGTCTCTAAGCATCTATATTCCTAGTATTATTAGAGTTTCTAATCTGAGGTGGCAGTTTTTAATCTAGTTTCAGGGATGCGGGGGAGTTTCTTATTTAGAAAATGTGCAAGAAAATTTCTTATTAAAAAATTATTTATAAACTCTACGTTGGCCAAATAATTGATTCAAATTATTTCTCCTTTTTAATTTATTGTTGACGTGGCTTAATAGAAACTCTAAAATTAATTTCAGAGATGTGAGAGGTTTGAAACTTTATATACCTTAATTTCTGAAAAGTAATTAATATTTATTTACACCTTGTTTGGATGGAGAGTAGAGGAAGTAAGGGGAGGTGAAGAATAGAAGGGAATGGAATGGAATAGAAAGGAAGATTAATATATTTAACCTCTTCGTGTTTGGATTATTAATGAGAGAAAATATATTTAACTTTCTTTTCCATCTTATTTCTTGTTTGATTGATTAAAATTTAGAAGGTGAATGAGAAATTCGGTGGTTATTGTAGGTTTGTAACAAAAAATCTTGTTTGGAAAATATATAGGTAAGATATAGGGTTGAGCATTTGTGCTTTTTTTCTAAAAATATTTGCAACAAAATTTATTTCCATCCGTTACACCTCAAATCGGGAGGGAAACCGATTCTATTGATTACAATGGTACAAGGTTAACCTTTAACCTCCTATACCCTTCACCTCCGACATAATTTTATCAACCAAACACAATTCGACGGAAAATTTTCTCTTCTTTCCATTCCCTCCCTTCCTCTACTCTCCATCCAAACAAGGTGTTAGAAACTAATTTGAGGTGTTGGGTTGTAGATGCTCTAAAGTTTCTAAACTGTCACATTTCTCAAATTAATTTTAGAGTTTCTATTAATCCACTTCAGCAATAAATTAAAAAGAAGAAATAATTTGAACCATTCATTTGGCTAGCGTAGAGTTTATAAACAGTTTCTTAATTAGAAACTTTTCTGCATAGTTTCTAAATAAAAAAGGCATTTGCTTCGGTGGACATAAGGACCTATTTGTAAAATGAACATATTTTCATTTTCAAAGTTCAAACAACCGATTCGACCGTTCAACATTATCTCCATATTAAAATATACTTGGAGGTCAAATTTTACATTTTTTTTGAATTTTTTTACTATTTATTAAGTATTTTACAAAAACTAGTCAAATTCAAACCATTGAATTTGTAAAATACTTAATAAATAGTAAAAAAATTCAAAAAAATGTAAAATTTGACCTCCAAGTACATTTTAATATGGAGATAATGTTGAACGGTCAGATCGACTGTTTGAATTTTAAAAATAAAAATATGTTCATTTTACAAATAGGTCCTTATGTCCACCGAAGCATCCCTCAATAAAAAATTCTCTCATATTTCTGAAACTGAATTAAAAATCATTACTTTCAGATTAGAAACTCTAATAATATAATAATACGAGAAATATAGATCCTCTAACTCCATCTCTTAATTATTACACCTAATAGCATATCGGACAATTAATTTTTGTTGAATGAGTGGATGACTCATAACTCGGATCAGATTGACTTCTTACTTTAAGGGCAAGCGTGCATATATTAAGGGCAAGCGTGCATCTAACTTTTAAGTATCTTTATCCGATATTTTGTAAAATATTATTCAAATTAGAAAACCAAAATTATAAATATGTTTTTCTTTTTTTAAATAACACGTGGTCGAATTTCGATTGATTTTAAATATATTTAGTATTCCATCAAATAATTTTTATATATATATATATATATTTTTAATTGAGTATTAATGACTTTGTGAGAAAGGAGCAATCTAATTCAAAATCGACACAATTTAATACACGCCCTATTTGTTTAATTGAGAACGCGTCTATAATTTTAATTTTTAACTTAAAAATAGATGTACTATAAAATAATATTCTTCAAAATATCAAATAGATGTACTATAAAAAAATGAACTTATACATTTAAATAATGATAATTCTATCATACATCCAACTTTGATCTTACATTTGATATTTCTAAAAGTATTATTCAATTAGAACCTTGAAGTTCTAAATGCACTCTCAATTATTTAGATAGTGTGTATATCAAAATTTGAGTCAATTCGAAACTTAATTAGTCAAATTTTTAAAGTGTTTGATAAAAGACTAAATATATTCTAAGTCGGTCCAAATTTTCTAATCAAAATAATACTATTTTTAAATATCAAACTAATGTACATTAAATGAGGTATACGATAGAACTATTCCACGAGACAACACGAGACCCTCATCTCTCAGCCGCTTTCACATTGGAGATATATATAGTACACAAGATAACTGTTTTATCTCATCTCATCCATCAATTGCATAATTAATTGCATGAGGTCTTGCTTGTATTCACCATTAATTGCATGATTTTGATCGAAGGATCCTTGCCAGGGATAGCATGGCCCCACATAGGATTACATGTCGAAATGGAATGTATGTTGGGTCATAATAAGTTTGTCATTTTCTATTGAGTCTACTTTAGATACTTACATGCAAGTTCCCAATTTTCTTTTTATGATAACTTAATTAATCCTCTGTATCAAGCCATTGACACATCTGGAATTTACCACCACTACAAGCAAACTAAAATATGACAGGATTGGAACTGGAACCTTCCATCAATTGATTGTTTTGTTGAATTTTTTTTTTTTGGCAACTATCCATGCAAGAGCCAAATCTGTATAGAGAAAAAGCTGATGCTCTCTTTGTGTCACCTTGACGCCAGCTCTTTTTAATATGCAAATCATCCTAACAATTAAAAATTATATTGAGCCATGCTAAATTGCTAACGTCATTCAGGGTTGGTTCATCCATGACTCGTTCACCATGTATTAACAGTTGATTTAACACAAAGTGAATCATACCATGTCACTTATGTTCAATGCTAATCATACCATATAGTTGGACTTTTAAGGCATTTGAATCATACCATGTCACTTATGTTCAATGCTAATCATTCGATCTGTTTGTTTCTTTTTATTTATCTTGGTTTTTATTTAAATGAGAACCAAAGTGCCACATCAGCAAAATAAGGGTAAAAAGTGAAAAAAAAAAATGCTCTATTCAGCTCTCCCGGAATTGAGAAAAGAGGAAGAGTAGTCTATTTCACTACTTCTATTCCAACTAACTTTTTGGTAACTTTTTGGGTATGTTTGGTTGGAATAAGAATAGACTATTTTTAAGACTAGACTATTCGGAATAGCTTATTCGGTGTTTGGTTGAGTTAGAATAGTTAGAATAGTGAATCCAAACTTTTTGTCTTATTATAATAGGTTATTCCTAAGAGTTTTGAGATTTGACTATTCTAATAAGATAAACAATAGTTATTCTTAATTTGACTATTCTAGTTATTCTTGTTTTACAACCAAATATACCCTCTGTTGTTAGCAAGAATAGACGTGCAATTCCATTCAATTCCCCTATTCCATCAGTGCCGAACAAGGAACCGCATCCGCTGTTATTCCGATAGGAAAGCAGGACCCTGTTATCCTCCATCTCCACCGTTCATTTAATCCAGCAGCTTTGATCTTCTTATTTACAAAAAAGCACTGCCCGACAGACTGACCGCTGACCAGCTCTCTCGGTTTCTCTTTTCGTCGGAACCTCTTCTCGCTCTCCTCTCAACACCTCCTCCGCCGGATCCGTATCCTCTGCATTAACTCAAAAGGGAATCTTTTGAGTTAATGAATTTCAACCATCTGATTTTAAACGGAGCCAATCCGGCTCGTGTCTATAACATAGGGGCTCTTGAATATTAGTGCAGATCTAGTTTGCACGAATTTTGAAACATATTGGACAGTCAAGATTCATTAACTCAAAAGATTCTCTTTTGAGTTAATGCAGAGGATATGAATTCTCCTCCGCCCAGCTCAACTCGGTCTCCCCTGGATTTCCTTTTCCTCTCCGTCCCACCCCCAGCTCGCCCTTCCGTAAGAACCTCTTTCTCTTTTCATAAGGGCTTAACTTTCTCATATTGCTTGCTGCTCTTGCTCAAACTCGAATCTGAGTTTCTTTTGTTTGTGTAAATTGCTTGATATATTAAAATAAGGATTGAGCCCCCCTTTCTCTGATCTGTGTGTTCTTGATTTGTTTTATCAACCTTACAATTTTTGTTTTATTGTAAGGCCAATGTGCTTTCAATTGATTGAAATTGTGATGCTAGGATTTAGGGCTTGCTTGATTGAATAATCTTGAATTGTTAAATCGATCAATTGCTTGAGTTGTGCACAGACCCTTTTTATCTGTTTGGGTGACTCTCGGTTCCGTTTAATTGAATTTGGGACTGGTACCAGTTCGGTACCAGTTTTCTGGTAGGAGGTACGGTCTCCACCAGTGTTGTGTCGCATACTGGTGTGAACCAACTGTTGAGAAGGGTAACCTCAACTATGCTTGATTTGTCCATGATTTGAGCCTAAATTGACATCATTTTAGCTTCGTATATGCAATTGAGCGATTTATTCCTATTCTCACATACAATACTTGAAAACAACAGGTCCTTTAGGTAAAACCCAAAACAAGGTAAATACACCACATGATTTTCTCTTCTAGATTCTTTTAAAATGCTCAAATCAGCCAATTCTTGTTAGTAAAATATGAGTAAACATATTTGAGGTTTCTTTTTTACCATTTCAATCATTCCACTTACTAAATCATTGCATTTACTAAATATGATTTACTTTTACAGGTAAGGAGTCATGCACAAAAATATTTCTTAAAGATTCAGAAAAATGTGACAAGTGAACATCTCCCTCATACTAATTTCTTATCTGAGCTTATTTTTTTCACCTCAACTCTAACATTGCTTGCATTTTCACTCTGGTATGGAAAGAAAAGGAAACCAGAATGAATGCATCTAGGTACATATAATATCCACAAATTACATAAAAGTACTTATCTACTATTTGCAAAGAAGATCGAGTTGGTTTGAAATTGAAAATGAACCATGTATGCTAGTTGGTCTTTAACATCACTAGTGCTACATTAAAACAAAAAATGAACGTGACATGACAGGAGTAGCCTTATCGAAATCAAATTTGTTATTTAAAGTAGAAATAATGGGTCGAGAAAATCACATAAGAATGGCTTATTTTTTGTTTAATTAAGTCTATTCTTGATGTGTTCCCAATAACTAAACTCTTATACAGTGAAAGAGCTTTAGAACTATAAAGGAACTTAATTAAACTGTATAGGTAATCCTGGGCAAATATAAAAGGAAGGCTTTCTAATTTCTTAACTATAAGAATGGTTTATTTGTACTACTCTTGAATCAATGGATTAGGTACATATTGGAAGACTTAGAATGCTCAATTTATGCCTCAAGATTTGCTATTTATTCAATTGATCAGCAGTGAAGTATTAGAGGAGGAGAATGCTAGTAACACTGCTATGCCGGTGCCAGTGATATGATTGCTGAAGATTATATGAATTTCAAGTTTGAGTAGCTAATTAACTACAATTATTTGATTTGTAAATTATCAATTAGTTCGCATATGGATTTGTTTGATTATTTGATGTAAAATTTTCTTTTTCATTTTTTTGCATCTGAAAAATATTTGTGTTTTGTAAACAAGTTGTGAGCAATAAATGTCTATACTGTAGGAAATTTTATATTTTGTTTTGTCATCCTTTGCAATGTTATGAAATTGGTGTGTGAGTGCATATTAAAGTTCACACTAGTGACAATGCATCCATACTCGCAGATTTTAATAATTCTTCATTTCTCAGTTCAAGGGCATTGTTGTCATTTTCACACAAAAATCATAATTCTATATTCCTTTTGATTCTGATCGTGATATTTATATAACATGTTAACACATTTAGATATAAATATTTTTCATTTTTGCAGATTTTTACAAGTAACATGATAAGAGATATAATCAAACTAATCTAGGTCTAACAAAATAAAGGGAAAAGTCAGCTGAAAGTTGACCTGAATATTAAAACACAAATTTTTAAAGAGAAGTACCAGACTACAAATACATTATATTACACAAATTTTCATTTTTGATCCTTGTGTCATATGAGCACTTGAGCTATCATCATATAACTAGACTAGAACAAACTTTAAAAAAAAAACCTTAAAAAAAAACTGGACTAGAACAAAGTATATGTACATTACATTCAGAACTTTCTTATTCTAAATCATCATCTTCAACTAATTAAAATTAGGGTAACACAATCTTTCTTTTTTACAATAATCGAGTACAATGCAATCTAACTGTGCCACTTGAAAATTATACAGTGAAGTAGTATCCCAACCAGCAATGAAGCAGCAGAATAGAAAAATCCAATCATGGATTGAACATAGCAGGCAACCATACCAGTGTAAAGAAAGAGAGATGGAACAATGCACACCTTATAAATCAAGAGCTCTTGCGCGAAGGAAGAACAAAACGCAAACTGAGATATGAATCGAGATCAAAGAAAAGTTCGGTCCGATTAGGAAAAAAAAAAAAAAGAGTAGGTTTTTTACAGCGAAAGAACGAGAGAGAAAGAGAGCGTTCGGTCAGCCTCAGGAGTTAGCCTTATTATTTCTCATTTTAATCTCAATCATATATTATAATTAACGATAAACGGTGGAGATGGAGGATAAGAGAGTTCGAAAAATTCCGGTTTAAATGGTTGGTTTTCGGTTTAAATGGATCGGTTCGGTTAAAATTTGAATTATTTCGGTTTAAATGGATCAGTTCGGTTTAGATTTTTCAAAACAGACTAAACCGAACTGACCGAATTATACTGGTTCAAGTATAATTTATATTTTGTTTGATTCAATCATTGTTTTCTTTCTTTCATTTTACTTTAAATATTTTGAAACATCTACGTATTTTGTATGAAATAGTGTTACCTGTATATGAATATGTGTAATTTTTTTGTTAATACTGGCACTAATAAGTTTATTTCGGTTTGAACCGAACAAACCAAAATTTATTTCGGTTTGTTCAGTTTGGTTCTTAATCGGTCTATAAGTTTAATTGGTTTGGTTTGGTTCTATTTTTTAAAACCGAACAAAATTCGGTTTGATTATTTTAGTTCGGTTTCAACTTCGGTTCAAACCCCTTATCGGAATAACAGCAGATTCGCTTCCGACGAACAGGCCCATCGTTCTCTCCATTTCCATAGCGGCCGCCTCTCCTCTCCTCTCCTCGCCGCCTCTGATACCTTCCCTTAAACCCTAACCGATGTCGAGTCACTCCCCCTCTTCCTTTACCTCTCCGCCTCCACCTCCCAACCCCAACTTAATTGCCACCATCTCCTCCCTCCTCCAATCCCCCGCCTCCCCTTCCTTCCCCGAATCCATCTCCGCTCATCTCCGCCAATTAACCCCCTCTGACATCCCTTCTATCCTCCCTTCATTCCTCTCCGCCCTCTCGTTCCTCATCCTTAGTGCCAGCTACTCCAAAGCCCGCTCCCTCCTCCTCTCCTTCATCCCTCTCGACCGCCACCGCCTCCTTCACCGCCACCTCCTCAACCTCAAGCTCCGCTCCTCCCGAAGCCTCCTCGACACCGCCGTTTACTCTTATGCCATCGCCAAATTCCCCCACCTCGCCTCCCAGTTATACCTCCACATGAGCAGCTGCCGCCTCCGCCCTTCTCTTCTTGCCTCCAACATTGTCCTTAATTCCCTCTCCACCTCCCGCTCTCCAGTCTCTCTTGATCTCCCCAGCTCCATTTTCCAAGCCATGGTCTCTCTCGGTGTACGACCCACTGTAATTACGTTTAACATTCTGATCAAGATTCACTGTTCTCATGGCAATTTCAAAGCAGCTTTGGAGCTGCTTTCTACCATGACCGGGTTTGGCTGTTCGCCAGATTTGATCTCTTTTAATACCATTCTACATGGGTACTGTACAAGAGGTATGCTCGCAGAAGCAAGGGCCATACTCGCCGACATGAAGGCACAAAGTATTGTACCGAGTCAGATCACCTATAATACTCTCATAGCGGCCTATTGTAGGATTGGTTGGTTGAAAGATGCGACCCAGACAATGGAGATGATGACTACATCAGGTTTCTCTCCTGATATTAGGACCTATAATATGCTTGTATCGGGACTTTGTAGAGAAGGTAAGGTTGATGAGGGGCTTAAGCTTAAGGAGGAGATGGAACAAGTTGCTTGTACTGGACCTGACGTGGTTACTTACAACACGCTTATTGATGCGTGCTTTGAGTGGCGGAATGGGTCGGGTGCACAGAAACTGCTCGATGAAATGTGTGAGAGAGGCATCAAGCCAAGCTTAGTTACACATAACATAATGGTTAAAGGTAGGTGCAAGGTAGGAAGTTTAGAAGATGCACTTAATTCCTTACGAAAGATAGAAGAAGAGGGGTTTAATGCTGACTGCATTACCTATAACACGTTGATTAATGCTTATGCTAAGGCTGGAAATTCCAGTAAAGCTTTTTCTTTGATGGATGAAATGGTAGGCAAGGGTATCAAAATGGACACTTTCACCCTTAATACCGTTGTTAAGAGTCTATGCAAGGAGAACAGATTTCATGAGGCTTGTGGGTTGCTTAGGAGCCCTCCTAAAAGGGGTTTTGTACCAGACGAAGTTAGTTTTGGTACAGTAATTGCAGCATACTTCAGGGATGAAAATTCAACGGAGGCTGAAAAACTATGGGAGGAGATGAAGGAGAAAAATATCAAACCGAGTACAAGCACTTATAACACCATGATTAAGGGATTGTGTAGGTTGGAGAAAGTAGATGAGGCAATTGGCATGCTTAATGAAATGGTAGAAAAGGGTTTGATACCAGATGAAATTACGTATAATACCATAATTCATGGATATTGTAGGAAGGGCGATTTGGAGAGTGCTTTTCAATTTAATAACAAAATGGTTGCTAATTCTTTCAGACCTAATGTCATAACGTGTAATATTTTATTAGATGGTTCGTGTAGATATGGGAAGGTTGATAAGGCCATGAAATTTTTTGAATCATGGGTTTCTAAAGGGAAGCAAGTAGATGTTATATCGTATAATACATTAATTAATGCGTTGTGCAGACAAGGAGATATTGATGAAGCATTGGATTTGTTTCAAGATATGAAGGGGAAGGGCTTCAATCCTGATGCATACACATATAATGCAATCCTTTGTTCTCTTGCGGAAGCGGGTCGGGCAGAGGAGGCAAATGATCTGCTCAAGGAATTTTCTGAAAGAGGGGAATTGAAGGGATACTTGAATTTTTCTCCCTTGTTCAAAGAGCAGCCGGTACAGACATGTATGAATGAGGAGAGTGATACCATAAAAACAGATTTGTTGGCATACTCTGAGCAAATAAATGCATTGTGTAAGAAGGGTCATTTTAAGGAGGCAAAAAAAGTTTTGGAAAAGGGGATAAGAAAGGGTATGGTTTTGGACAGCTCGATTTATGTTACCTTGATGGATGGTCTCGTCAAGAGACAGCAAAGGCTGACAACAGCACATGAATAGAAATACTTGTTGCCACATTAATGACACTTCACCCCCTGTTTGTGGAGCGAGCACAGCCTAAGGTGTGCAAAGAATACTGTCAAAGAGCGATGGAAGATTCAGTGATTCTGGTAAGCGGTACCAGTACACTGGAGCAGCGGACTGGTACACGGGAACAGCATACTGGTACACATCAGGGCAGAATGGGAACAACACCATCAAACGCTGTTCTGGTAAGCACTGGTATTGTTGTTTCGTGGACGGTTCACGGGATCAGACAGGAAAGGCGGGAGTGGGGCTGGTACTGTTAAAGGATGGAAATGTTCTTAGGTGGATATCTTCAACGGTAAGCGTGATAAGTGCTAGCCAGGCTCAAGCGCAAGCGGTAGTCCAGGGCTTCAAATTGTTGGAGCAGGTCTCAAATACTGGGGGAGCAGTTATAATATATTTAATAATTATATTATAAAATAACTCTTATTAATTTCGAATCAGTAAATTTTTTTCTTAATCGGCCGGGTACAAGGATTTTCCTACTACTAATGTGCGAAGTAGAGAACAAACCGAAGCGAATGTAATGGGTAGCGGCAGTCCGGCGAATAGCAGTAGCAGCGACGAGGACAGCGACACCGAGTGGCGCGCCGCCATCGACTCCATTGCATCCGTTGGTTTTGGGCTTCCTCAATCCAACGGCACCGCTAGCGGGAATCACGCGATGCGCATACCGGCGAGGAAGCGTCGCAAAAGTCAGGCCTTAAACTGTATCAGGTCAAGGTAAATTAGTGCTACCTGTCTTCCACTTTTCATAATATATTTTACCAGTGTTGCCATAGTCAAGGAACTTGCTTGGAATTTGGCTTCAGAGGTGTGTGCCTTTGTCCAGGTTAAGGGTTTATAACCTCGGTAAAAAATCGCATTGTATTTTCTCAGCCAAGGAGTGTTAGTTTCTGTATGTTTCTATCAATTCTTGTATTGAGATTGTAACATTTGTATTACTATTAGGCACAGAAGCTTCTAGATGAGCACTTAAGAAAGAATCTCGAAGTCGTCAGGATACCAGACCTGCATGTCAACCAGGATTTTTCATTGGATGGAGGTGTAATCAGATTGTTTAGCAGTGCTCCTCCAGGAATAACATTGAAGGAAGGTTAGCTATTTTGAATTATTTTACCTTAAATCCAATAAATGGTGCAATTTGCGCACTCATCTTCATCCAAAACCTAAAACATATAATGATTATTTAAATTTAGAAAACCTGAAACAAGAACTTGAAACATAAATTGAGTAAAGGAATCTTCAATCTGTTTCTGTTCCCTTTATTTCCGATGGCACATCTGTAAATTGCAACATACCATTCTCTGACATAAGATGGATTCAAGTTTGATGCATTTTGACCAGATTTAAAGATTGTGCAAAATAAGAGACCAAGAATTCTACCTGGAGAGGAGACTGACGAAAAGTCAAAGAAGGTCTATATCTTTGCATTTCATTTGTTCCCATATACAAGCTAGTGGTAAAATTTTTTAGATTGGTTGTTTGTGTAATCATGAATCCAACCAAATAAATTTTTAGATTTGTTCCCATGGACTTAGTACTGGTAGGGACAAGAAAGTTCTCTTTTGGGGGGTTTTGTTCTCTTGACTTTTCTTATTTCGCAAATTGCTGAACAGATTTTTTTTTATAAAAATTAAACTTACAAATAAAGTTGTTGTGTTGGTATTTAAATTGTTCAAAATGCTGAGGAGCATTGCACTTGTACTAGCATGCAGTGTCTTTTATAGGTACTAGTTGATGTATGGATACTGAAATGCCCCATGTGTGGATAAATATTATTGTAGACAGCAACATATATAGGAACATATATAGGTATACTTTTCGCTTGATGAGTAAAGGAAAAAATGATGTTGAGAAAACCAATTTTCAACATTTAATTTAGCAAACTCATTTAGCTGAACATTTTTTTTTTCCGATTACGCTTTCTTGGAAATGAGTAGGAGATGATCTTAGTTTATATATAGAAAATGTAAATGAAGTTATAGTACATTCTTAGCTACATTATCATGTGTAACCATGCCGGTCTTGGTACAGGTCGATCAACTTTTTCTATTTTATTCTTTTGAGGATTCAGTAAGCCTTTTACAGTAAATCCTAACCCAAAACGTACAAAAGCAGTCTACTGGGAAATGTATCTGGAAGGTTTTATGCCATCCCAGCACATGCAGTTACCTTGCACACTCAGACTAAGTTTCTTATTGCTCCAATGCCTGATTTCAGTTCAAGGGCCAAATCAGCTCTGTAACTGATGATGGGACCCAAGTAATTGCATTGGCAAAGGAAGCATATGAGAAATCTCTAGCCAGATACAAGGCAAAAGAAGTTGCTGCCAAGGAAAAGGCTAATAGGGAGGATGAAAGGGTGGCAGAGCTGAAGAAAATCAGAGGGGAGATGTGGCTTCCTTCAATTGCCAAACAAATGCAGGTGCAGTTTTTGACTATTAATCTTTAGGTATTCCGAAGTTGACTCAAAGATTTCTGACAGTATTTTGCTTCAGAAAGGTTGGGTCAGGGTTGGGGTTGAGGTCTTTGTGATGTGATCTTGATGGATTTGGGATCGGTAGGATCTTGGGTTGGGTTCGAGTATGGTGAACTCTTTCTGCTCTTAACAAGTAAATTTAGTTTTGTGTCTTATTGGATATGGTTTTTGAGACGGGTCAGGTTTTGGGTAATTCAGGTTCAGAAAGTTTGTGTTTCTCTGCTTCAAATCAAGTAGGTTCAGGTTAGTGTATCAGCATTATTTTTGTATGTTGCATGGGGTAGGCTTTTTGGTTTTGGGTCGGGTTGTTTTTTCAGGTTCAGTAAGGTTTTGCCTAATCTAAATCCAAGCCGATTGAGAATGAACCAAACTTTCATACGGTACTCTGTTCGAAGAGTCTGGACATATCTTTTCTTTTAAAATAGTGTGGTTTGAATGGGCGGAAATGGTCCTGGAGGTAATTGACGTGGTACATGATTTCTGAAGTTTTTTGTCAGTGGCACTGATAGCTGAATTTAGTTTATTGTGTGCTTTGTCCAGTTAATGATGATGATGTTCGGTATCAAGTATCTTTCCTTGTATTGTTTTGTTTTGCAAACCCCTTGTATAGTTAAAAGTTTAAACCCTGATGAACTCAACTCTTAACTTTGCAGGAGGAAGCTCGAAGAAAATGATCAGTGGTTAATATTTTTTTTTTTTTGAAGTAGAATGGTTAAGAGTTATTTTGTAATGTCTGTTTTGCTGAATTGATCTCCGGATGCTTAATTAATCCTTGGGAAGAGTGAAAGGGTTTTTTTGTAACTGCCCAGCATTTGGAGCACTGTTCTTGTTTGGGTTCTGGTTCTGGTTCTTGTTTTTTTTTCCCTGCCAAGCAGAAAGCTAGATTGTATTAAACAAAGAATAGAGAATGAGTACAGCTATTTAGTAGATCTTTTCTTTTTTCTATTTCCTTTTCCTCTTCCCTTATTTTGTTCAGTTGTATGTTGCAAGTAGCAAGGTTGCCTTTTCTTTTTGCATCATTAGTCAGTGTTTTGAAATAATTTGCTGTAATTAATTGGTTAAATGGTGCCTATGACAATTTATTTGGTCTCAGCTTTTCTTGTTGATATTCAACTAAATTAGGTTTAAGTCTGCAGCGGGCCCATGCATGGCTACGAGCAACTATTTAACTAATTAAGACTGGATTGTACAAATCACCTTACCTTCATTATGAATGAGCAACGCTAAGTAATAAATATATGCGCATCTTTGCCATCTTATTTGTTGTTAATCTAGTACGTGGTGGTTCACAGTGACATTACTTCGGCGAAAACTCTGAAGACATCTTGCTAACAGATAATGAATGGGAGCTGTCAGATGCATTATTTTATGCCTTTTAGGTGACTAGCAGGCCGTACTGGTCTTATAATACATGGGGCCGACATTTTTTTTTTCTACTACAAGCAGCTTAGCAGCATAATAACTCAACTTTTCTCTGGCAGCAATGAAGCTTGCTTCCAGTTATAATTACATTCACATCTCCATTGCCAACCAAAAAGAAAAGGCAGAGAAAGAATATAGAGGAAAGCAAGGAAGAGAAAACATGAGTCTTTTGTTGTTGATGGTTGAGATGGTCGATCCGGTGGTTGAGTGCATCGACCATTTGGCACCTGCAAGAGCGGCGACTGTTGACTGTTTTTGATGTTGCAATCTTTGCTGCGAGATCGGTTTTTTCTACCATTTTGCTTCTCTTGTTCTTTCGACAGTGACATTGGCTCATCTGATTGTCTCTAGCTAGTTGAAGAGTAACTTTTTTCTTTGCTTTCGTTGTTTGCTGTTTCAAGAGACAGCAAAGGCTGACAAAAGCACCTGAATAGAAATACTTGTTGCCACATTAATGACACTTCACCCCCTGTTTGTGGACAGCCTAAGGTGTCCAAAGAATACTGGCAAAGAGCGATGGAAGATTCAGTGATTCTGGTAAGCGGTACCAGTACCCTGGAGCAGCGGACTGGTATACGGGAACAGCATACTGGTACGCATCAGGGCAGAATGGGAACAGCGCCATCAAACACTGTTCTGGTAAGCAATGGTATTGTTGTTTTGTGGACGGTTCACAGGATCAGACAGGAAAGGTGGTAGTGGGACTGGTACTGTTAAAGGATGGAAATGTTCTTAGGTGGATATCTTCAACTGTAAGCGCGATAAGTGCTAGCCAGGCTGAAGCGCAAGTGGTAGTCCAGGGCTTCAAATTGTTGGAGCAGGTCTCAAATACTGGGGGAACAGTTCTATCGGATTCACTTGAAACTGTCAATTCATTGTCTGGAAGATTACCAAGCATTCTGGATTAGAGGTCGTATAAGGAAATATGGGAAGCATGGAGGATACAAAGAGGGAGCTCAAATGCCTTGGTAATTGAATTGTGCCCCAGAGAAAATGAGTCAATCTAAATTGCTCATAGGTTAGCTAATCAAGGCAGGCTGTATAAGTGGGATAAGCAGGGTGCTTCATTTCCATGTTTTGAGTTAGAAGAGCAAATGTAATAGGCCTACGGGCTGTTAAAGAATCAAATAAAATAAAATAAAAATTAGGAACATTTTTGCCCGTTGCTGAATCTGTTGACCCTGTCTTTAAACGGGAAATTTGGAGCTTTTTACTTGTAAAAGAATAACATGGAAGTGAATAAATTTCTTTACAGATTTAACCTTTGCATGAAAAAATTAATTAGGAATCTCAATAGGGCATGTTAACTTTCGTTGGAAAAATTATATGAAGTTGGAAGCAATGAGAATGTTGAAACTTTCATTGGTATTGAGTTTAGAAGTGACGTCGAGGCACGACAATTTTACATCTCATATTATAAGATTTCCATTTCCAGGTGGTTACCAAGTGATAATTAAATGCTTGAGCAGACTCGATTGGATCAAATCAACAAAATTGATATTTTTTTTACCACAAACAACTAAGTTTCTAAGAGCGTTTACAATTACATTCTTTTAACATAAGTTGTAATGCAAAACAAAATAATACAAGAAATCAAAATGACACTAAATCTGATTGTGCACCAAGCATTGACCAAAATGCCACCAGTAATGCATTGACCAAAGTGCTTCCACAGGATTGTTCGTGTACATCGCAAGCTATTGAAACTAGAGACCACATCATGTGGGACTGCACCTACGTAGCTAGATTTTGGAGGGGATCTGTGCTCACTACAACATCGCAACAACCGGGGGGGCTAACCTACTGAGGATCTGGTCAGAGGAAAATGGCGACCTCAATCAGCAAGAAAAATCACTATGGGGACTGCTCTGAGCGGTTGGAGTTTGGGCATTATGGAGAGAGCGGAATAGGAGATTATTCTCAAACAAAAGGCGACCGGTGTCTTTATTATAAATGATACAACTCTTGATATATTTTTGTGGACCAGCAATGTTTAGATCCATATCTTTTGTTATAGATTTTTGTACTTTGCTAGCGGCAATCTACGCTAGTTAGAAATAGGTTTTAGCAATTGGGGTGCGGAGATTTTCCTTTTTTGTGTTAATATGTAAATATAAGTTTTTATCAATATATTGTTGGTGGCAAACTTCGCCGCCAACCTTCAAAAAATAATAATAAACAACCATACATACAACTTACACCTTGTTTGGATGGAGAGTAGACGAAGAGAAGGGAGGTGGAAAAATATAAGGGAATGAAATGTAATAGAA
Source organism: Carex kokanica (assembly GCA_025461125.1). Taxonomy (NCBI): domain Eukaryota; kingdom Viridiplantae; phylum Streptophyta; class Magnoliopsida; order Poales; family Cyperaceae; genus Carex; species Carex kokanica. The sequence goes on along the minus strand of JAJGRX010000867.1, from coordinate 271,773 downwards.
AAGAAGATTAATATACTTAACCTTTTTATATTTGGATGATTAGTGAGGGAAAGTAAATTTAACTTTTTTTTATGTCTTATTTCTTGTTTGGTTAATTAAAATTTAGAAGATTAATGAGAAATTCGATGGTTGTTGTAGGTTTGTGCTAAAAAAAATTAAATGAGAATTATATAGGTGAGATATAGAGTTGGGCATTTGTGTCATTTTTTTCTAAAAATATTTCTTTCAATTCGTTACACCTCAAATTTGAAGAGAAATCGATTTTATTGATTATAATAATACAATATTAAACCTTTCACCTCCAACATAATTTTGTCAACCAAACACAATTCGAGAAAAAAAATTCTTTTCTTTCCATTCCCTTCCTTCCTCTACTCTCCATCCAAACATGGTGTAAAAGTTTGTTTGTTGTGCTTAAGGTATTATAAAAAATTTAGAATGACACAACCTTTTGTATTACTCTACAGAGATTTGCCCACATCTTATTAAATCGTTCTTCATTATACATAGTTTTTTCGTTTAAAATTAAAAGATAATTATTTATTTTAAATTTGCCGCATGCAATTTTTTTTTAAAATGTCTTATTTTAAAATTCATCTTTTTGTAATAATTATTTTCTGAGTGATTAATCTAAAAAATAGTCCTAGTTTGAAAAACATTGGGCCAATATTGGACCAACATCTGAGGTTGAGTTAACAAAGGGAATTCGTAAACTCAAACCTCAATATAAGACATATATAGGACCAACATTAAAAAAAAAAAAAATTTGATCTTAATTTGAATAACTTTTACATGCTAAATTATTTAGCTTTCGAATTGCTTTATAACATAAAGAGATGAAAATAATTTTTGAAAAATGAATATATTAAAAATAATTTATTTTTTAATATGTTGATCTTATAGAAAGTAACTTGCAAAATTAAATAATTTTAGGATTAAGTTAACAAACCTTTTTTTTAATTAACTTAGACTCGTTAACTTTACTTGATACATAACAATACTTCATATATATCATTGACATCTATTAGACTATTTAAGCCGACCGTCTTTTCACTATTCATAAGCAAGGTTTACATGTACAATTATCATGCCTCATTTTACATGTACCTTTTATTCCTCATTTTATATGTCAAATTGTTCAACGGGAAACCATTCAACACAACCTTTTATTCCTCTGCTCATTTAAGTGTCTAGGTCATAAGAGCATCATTTCGATAAAAAAAAACTACATTCAAATATGAATTATCTTAGGACAGATTTAAATTATAATGTTAAAAGGGTAATTATAGCGTGTATTCATTTGATATATTCGACAACAGTTATAATAAAAATTTCAAATAAAAAAAAATCAAATCTAGATACCTTCTTAAATACTTGCTTTCTTTTATTTAAAAAAAAGTTGAAAAATATAATTACTCCCCTATACCTTTTGGCTAGATTTAAACGGATACGGATCCGGATAGTTATCAATTACTCACAGAAGATCTGAATTCGGATACAGATACTAATATCTAAACGGAGCGGATATCCGGACCCATCCGAAACCCAATAAATATTTTCGGACCCACTAGTATAAAAGAAATTGTTTTGTCTTCAAGGGGATTCGAACCCATGTCATGTGAGAAGATAATCTAAACAACCAAGCTACAAATCACTACACCACACTATCTTTTGTTATTACTTTATTTTCTTTATATATTATATCAATGGAATATCTTATATCTCCTAACTTTCCAACATCAATCTCTCTATCAACTTACAATTATTCATTTATTTTCATATTTAAATTTTATTAATTATTAATTATATCTTAAAGTTCATATGACTCAATTATCCGACAATTATTCGTTTCGTAACCGTATTCGAATCCGTATATGTGGATTATCCGCTCCGTATTCGTATCCGTTTAAGACGGATTTGGTTTTGAATTTTGATATCCGTTTACTATCCGTATCTGTATTTGTATCTGCTCATTGAAAAACGGATACGAATTTGATATCAGCATTATCCGCTCCGTTTACACCTACTTTCGGCCGAACCACTTTTCAAAAACAAGTCTTACGCACAACCTTTTTAATAAAAATACGATAAATTCATGTTGAATTTGCATGATGGAGCAATGACAATCAAATTAATCGGATTTTAAGGAACTTCCGGAACAAATTATGCTACGCTGTTATTTTTAAAAATATTCCAAAAAAATTGAGCATCCCTTGAGGAAGTACCTGATCAAATTTAGTGCCTATTCGGATTATAGCAGTTTGCTTTAAGAGTCGTGCCAGATTCAAACGGACTGGATCTAATAAAAAAAGAATATCGTCTGACGCTGGAGTTACGCGGTTTCTAGGCTTCCTTCTGGAAAGCTTTCATCCGGGTTATTTTTGCTTTTGAGTAAAGATCGAATTGTTCAAGCCCAACTACCCAAGTCAAAGTCGCAATCCACGAGTATATGGATTGGGCCGTGTGCTCCAGGTGCAACCGAAATATGTCAAGTATACATGGCGTCCGAAACGCTTCATTGTTCTGCGATGTTTCCTTCCCGTGTTCTTCAGAGTTATTTTCTTCTCTTAGGATCTTTCATAATCTGTGTAGCGGGTCTGAGTATCGTTAAGTCCCAAGGCCTTCGACTCGATACATATATATCACAGTGTAATCGGTGCAGCTATATTTCACTAGCCTTCTTCCCCCAATCAGATCGGAGTTTCTTTGAGCTGTATTCCTATCTCGGTTCGCGCTTCTTTCTTCCTTCGTGCAAGAGCTCTTGATTTATAAGGTGTGCATTGCTTCGTCTCCCTTTCTCAACGATTTATCTTTATGTTGTGAATCGAAATTTCTATCGGATTAGTTAATCCCAATTTCTTTGAGCTGAAATCCTTTTGATCTGATGGTGATCTCATTTCTAGCTTTTCAAACGCGAGATCCAACGTCTGAGTAATTCGGGTCCACTAGCCCATAATTGGGTCGTCTTTCCTTTTGAATAGTGTAGTATATTTATTTTACGCGATTTTCATGAGCTGCAAATTAGACTATTGGTTCAATTGTGTGGATTAAGCATTTCAGAGAAGACACTCGATTCATTTCACTTTCTCGATGTTATACTCATGAATAAGCTTAATTTTAACATCCATGTTAGTTATTTGAATAAATATGTTCCATGTATTAAAACAAAAATTTGTGCTGGTAAACTCTGCTAGAATTTATCCTCAATCTCATGTCCTTATGTTCATTGACGTCATCATTGTACAATTTGAATATTTGAGGAACTCTTTATACTTGTATAATTGTGATCCACGAACTACAGAGGTAATCAGCATCAAAATTTGATTGCTAACCTTTGCAATGTGAGTCCATTTAAAGTGTTAGACAATTTAATCTTAAGATTAATTGAGATAAGTTGAGCCAATTTAAAGCCAATTGAGCCTCCCTTGCCAAGATTACCAGTTCGGTGGAGGCCAAAGTTTGCCATATTGACACTCAGTTTTATAATCGTGGCTATTTCACACAATTCAGAGCGTGAGTCTCATTTCAAGCTTAATCAGGTGATTGTGTTGTGGAATGATATTGATCCAATGATTGATTAGCTACTTTATTTATCTAGGCTAGCATTACTAAACAATGATCTTTTATTATATTAGATATTTTTTAAGATGCTAGTTATGAGATTATGCTGGGCAACTTACCCTGCACCTATGCTTCTGTACTTATCTCATGAATTTCAGAATTAGTGGGAAAATTCAGCAATGAATAGATATAACGATGAAGGGGCTTCGTCAAGCTCAACTTCACGGAGCAGCCAGCAAACAGAAACTGATGATGACAGAATGATAGCAATTGTTCTTTCGGAGGAGTATGCCAATATGGATAACGCAGTTGCCAAACGCCTATCCAGTCTCTCTTCAATTCCTGTAACTAACCCTAACCCTTATCCGTCGCCGTCTTTCTCTCTCTCAATTTAATATTATTCTCGATTTACATATCATGTCGCTGATGTTGGCGGTTATGGATTTTGCAGCATGTGCCTCGCATAAATACTTGCATTCCCAATTATAACGATGCTAGTTTCGACCATGAGCGCCTTTTCCAGAGGTACCAGTCTAAATCCTTTTCCAATTTGAACACGTGCTTGTTTTCACAATCTCAAAACAATGAAAGGCTAAAGGAGTTTCTGTCAGGTTAAATGCGTATGGTCTACAAGAAAAAAAAGTCTCTGGAGATGGGAATTGCCAGGTGATTATTTTGTTTCTTTCTGCAATTTTTCTTCTATCTCTGACTTTTTTCAGTATTTACTAATTATCTCTATTGATAACAGTTCCGTGCATTGTCAGACCAGTTGTTCAGGTCGCCAGAATATCATAAAAATGTGCGCAAGGATGTTGTGCGTCAGGTAATACTACTTTTTTTTTTTTTTTGACAAACTTGAAGTAACACTTGACTATTGAACTAGTATTTGTCATCTACTGCAGCTTAAAGAATTTCGTTCATTGTATGAAGGATATGTACCGATGAAGTACAAGAAATACTGCAAGAAAATGGCCAAGTATGCTATATTCTTCCTCATTATTTATATTTTTGTTTGTGTTTTTGTTTGAGTAACGAAGAAAAGGTAATCTTTCCAAGGACCTAAATTGTTACATACTTCTTTTGCAACAATAAATTGCAATTTTGTTTGCACAGATCTGGCGAATGGGGAGATCATGTAACACTACAAGCAGCAGCTGACAAGGTAAAATAGTCAGCAACAAAATTTTATTTATTTATTTGTTATTATATTACTTGGGTCTGGGTTTTTTTTTTGGGGGGGGGGTGAGGATGGACTCTCTTGAGATTTCTTTCGAAATGGATCAAAATATACATACCATTTTGATAGATATTTGAAAGAGGGTCTACAATCTTTGCAAAAAAAAGGAGTAATCAGCTGTGATAGGTGAAAAAAAAAAAAAATTGTACTATTTTTGGGTAGTAGTCACTTTGTCTCGGGTATCTGCTATTATACCCTCAATGGCTGGCCATACAATCACAAAACTTTTATTTTTTTTCGAAATACAAACAGAGAGGTGAAATTGAATCTATGACCAATAAACATGAATGGAAATCTGTTTCCTTTATCTGCCAAAGTAGGGGGATTATCTTTATTTACAGTTAATTTTTTTGAGGAAATCTTTATTTACAGTTAATTCAATAATACAGTTTCTTGGCAATAAAGCATTACGCCTTCATTGTGCTTATATATCAACAGTTAATATGCGATGATTGTACTTCATTTTCTTTCTTTTTCCTCATCTCTATTAACTTTGCTTTCTGCTAATTGAGTTTTATATCAGAATTGTTGGAAGTTATGCTTACTCCATATTAAGTTCCTGTGTGCTATTTATCTTTTCAATTCAATTTCGTGATCTGAGAAGTCCTCAGAAATAATTTAAATTTTATTTGAGCAGTTTGTAGCAAAAGTATGTCTTCTGACATCATTCAGAGATACTTGTTTTGTTGAAATAATTCCACAATCCGAAGCCCCTCAAAGAGGTAACTATTATAATTGTGTTGGTTGAACCCCAAATTGATTTGATTATTTCTTGAAGGCATTCTACATCATGGATTAAGCCCATGGCTACTTGTCTGTTGTCTCCTTAGCAGACCGTTTCATACCAGTACCATATTCTACCATTTATTTACCATATATGGTTTTGGTTAATCAGCCTTGTAGGCTTTTTTTTTCTTTGTACTTTAATGTTTTGGGCTGAAATTAATGTTCACAGACTTGTCAAGGCCCAAATATAACAGGAATAAACCAAGATCGGTAACACTTGATCCAAACAAAAAGTTGTTTAGTACAGGTCTTGACCAGGAGGTACCAAAACTTTAATCACATACGGTTGCAAGTAGTAACATCTCCTCTTTATTCGTGCTAGATGATATTATTAGGTGCTTGTTTACTTTTTATTTTTGTAGCTTTGGTTATCATCTTTATCCACATTTATCTTTCACTATCTTTTTCCAGAGCTATGGCTAAGCTTTTGGTCAGAAGTACACTATAATTCATTATATGATGCCCAAGGTACATATTACAGATTTGTCCCTTGGTCATTTAATTATATTGTTCGTTTTATGTCTTCACTAAATTAATTACTTTTGTGATTTTGAAGAACTTGCGGTAAGATCCAAGCCAAGGAAGAAGCATTGGCTCTTTTAGGCTGCCTTCTACTATTGGGCAATTTCATGATTGACATATTGGCAGAAGCTAGGGGTGTACTGATTGACGATATTTGCTTTGCTCTCTTGCTTTTGTGATTGCTTAGACGCATACCTAAATATATTTGTACCGGTATGCATAAATATGGTGATGTATTGCTTTTATATATTGATTCCTTACCTCAGCTCTTTGAGCTTCTTATGCTGATAAGAGTGCAGTTTGTATATATGTACACTGTATTATCTCTGTTTTATACTGATTCTTCTGACGTATAAATGTATATGTGAAATCATTATTCGGTAATATGCAAGAGCTGTGAAACTGACAAAGAAGATAATCAAACAAGGTAATTCATAATTCAGAAACAAATTGTTCCAATCTTTTTTTTTTGTGATATCCTTCAAATTTTAATTTGAAAGGAAAACAAAAATCCAAAGACCGTATACATATGCAATGATATCGTCACACATACATTATCTTTATTCAAAGATGTATATCCGTATATTGCTTCCAACAAACACTACTGCTAACAAGGGAAAAAAACAAAGAACATGTTGTCTCCTTTCACTTTTTTTTTTCATGGGGTTGAGATTCTGCTACAAGCATGACAACTCAAAGAGATAAAAGAATGCGGTCGGAAGAAATAATGCAAAGGAACAAATTCTGCTGCATAGGCCACGCTTTGTTCGTTTTTTTGCTTCTTTAGCAAAAGCAGAGGCGTAGCATCTACTTGAAAGAAAGCCTCTCTCTCTTTCTGTGTATCAAAGAATCAAAAGTCAAGATCCAAAGAAAAACCACTCATTCATTATTCTAGGCTGGTTTGGCTCATAATTTCTTTCTTTTGGAGAAATTATTTCCGGCAAAAGATTTTATTCCAAGATAAATCGATTGTACATCCACTTTTATTGACATCCATTTGATATTTTAAGAAATATTGTTCAAAGTAAAAAAAAAAAATACAATTATAGATGTATTTTCTTCATTTCGTAAATAACGTGATGAATCTATTATTTAATTTTTTAATATGAACAATATTTTTAATGTATCAGATGAACAGGGGAGTAAATACATAGTAAGTAAAGGGGGCTAAGTCCCACTATCATCAGAAAATTTTATAATTTTGACCTTTAAAATTTAAATTTTTACAAAAAATATTACTATTAACCTCTCTCATAAAATAAAATTACATGACGCTTATTCATCCAGCTCCTTCTATCTCAATTTCCTAGTTCCGCCCCTACAGATGAATATACCTTATAATTATCCTTATACCACTCATTTCAAATTGGATGCTCCGTATAAATAAATCTGTTTCAATATCATACTAATAAAAGATCAAAACAGACCTATAATAAGATAAATGTTGAAATTTCTGACAATGATAATTCACTGAAATTAATGTTACTAGGAAGGTACAGGGCTCTTTGAATATGCTTCTCAATTATTTACATCATTCTGTTGAGGCATTCAATTGCTCTTTGTCCCCTTTGTCAGTAAATTTAATGTAGATTGGGAATCTTTTCCTTTCTATTTACTGTTAAATGCAACCACTCTCCTTCTTAAAAAATAATTCATATCTTGTGAATTTTTTTTAACTCATGCATGTTATAGATATGGTAAAAATAAGAGAAGTTTTTTTGAGTGGGGCGTGGCAAGGCAACCACCACTTACATATTTCATTCATCTCTTTGCACAAATCCCTGGATTCTGAAATGGCATACAAATTAAACAATAATATCTTTACCAGAAAAAAACCATTATACCCGGCCCATTAAAAGACTTATCCATTGTTGATTTGTTGATTCAAAGTGGATAAAAGATGTAATTAAAAACTATATTTTGACAGAACCCCCGGTGGTCTAAAATAGCCGGAAATGAAAAGGAAAGACGAAAAATTAAAACATTGAGAAAAATGGAGAAAGCAACGAGATTGACAGGAATTGATGTGTAGAATTATAAAACTCAAAAAAGTCAAATTTGGATTTCATAGTGCCTTCTTTTATGAATGCTCCGTGCCAACTAATATACATTTTAGCAGTTGATGGAATGGCCAATTGGTGTTATCTTTGTCACATGAACTGTTTTTCTGGTACAATATGATTTGCTACCTCTAATTGCTTCCAGTACAAGCGAAGGCGGATTCAGAATTTTGGTTAGGGGTGGGCACAAAATATTGATAAGAGTATAATTTTTTTTTCTCCTGACGAATCGGAGCGGAGTAGTGGATAGGGATCTAAAAAAGTCACGGCACGACCGAATACGTCACTGGGTACAAGTACACACTGTTAATTTTAGTTTTGTTTTGTTTTCTTATATATTTGTTATTTTTTGGTTCTTTAACGGTACAAGTAGAACTACAATTGAGATTGAAGCAAGAGAAGTTAATAGTAACAGCTGTCTTTAAAAACTAAACCTCAAATTTACAGGACTCAAAATTCAATCATACCTTATTTCACTGATTTGACAATTTATCTTCAAATGTTATCACAAACCAAATCAATAAGAACTTATAAAACTTTTCTTCGGCCTTTCGTAAATGTTTGAATCAGATGAATTTTGAGTTTATTTCTGGGCACAATAAATACTCTGTAGAGTATTTATAATGACAGTGATGGATTAAGGCATAGCATCAGAGCTCAATTTAGGAATAGCTCAAAGATAAGTAGAGATCAATGAGGTTTAACTAGTGAAGATGATCGCGCCGACAGTTTATAATGTTTTTGAAAGAAAAAAAAACATGGAAGTTAATAGATGGACCCAAGTTGTTGGTAACAATTACTTCATAGCTTCAGTATTGTTGTTAGTGATATTTTAAACAAACTTCCAATCAATAATTTAATGTACAAATTATTTATGATAACTACTTCTGGACGCATTCTATATATATATCACATAACCAGACAGTGCAATAAGTGGTGTCTTCACTGTTTTGTTTTAAAAATATATATGAGTATAGTGAAATAATATTCCAGATGGTTTCACTATTAAATTTATACGAAATGGGAAAATGATATTATTTTACCTTTTCTTTTATTTTCCTTAAACTAAACACCTGAATTTAAGTTTATGTTTACTGAAATATTAATGTATTTATATTAGTATCTCTAAAAACAATCAGGTCCTGATCTAGGAGATGAGTCATCTTTCAGTAATAAAAGAAAATAAAAATATATGATATCTCTCGGTTTCACAGGTGGGCCCACCTTATGATATCTTCTCGCAGGAACATAGAAATTAGAAATTAGTGTTCATCTCACTTTGGAAAGAACATGCTTTGGGCCTACTTCATTCAATTGTGGGCCCACTTTTACTGTATAACGATCATTACTAGCTAAACTAAATTTGAAATTTCTTCATGAAAATGACAAGCCAATTATTATATGGACTAGTTTTCTTATATGGTTGATAAATTCAAAGGTTTTATTCTGTTTTGTTTTTTCTGATTACAACCAACACCTATAGATATTCCTCAATTTACAGCCTACCATATCGTCTAACAAATCTTTCTATAAATTCTAAATATCTCCCAAAATATTTCCTAGATAATCTAACAAATTTGATACACAGATCTTAGTCCCAGAGTAGCACTATGCATCACGAAAAGAACTTTGTAGAAATATTGAAGCAGCCATGCTTACAAAAAAAAGGCTTTCTTGTTCAGAGGAAGAAAAAAAAATGTAGAATGTTAAATATATGAAGTTATCAAGGGGTAAAGATATGACAGAGCTCATTTGGATTCATGCAGCACAACAGTCATATAATTTTTCATTTTGTTTCTATTAGTCATGCGCTTTACGAAGCCATCCCAGCTCTGTCAATATCTTTACCCGTTCTGAAGGTGCTTCTTTGGTGGTTTTTTCTGAATATCAAGTGAGAACACAGAGTATGACCACAGCAAATCTTGTAGTATCAGTGGTGCTTAATGGACCCAATCATTTGTAGGAGATCATGTGTTTGTTTTAAGTGCGGTACCAGTACAATAGTTGAATAGATTTTTCTGGGCCCACATACCCACAAGCAAGTGGGCCCATATGGAACCAGTACACAATTTTTTTTTCGTGTGTGACTGAATCATTTGCTATTGTAAAACGTTCAATAATTGAATATATACCAGAATATGAAATTTTCTAGGTAAAAACTATTTTCAATTTAGATACTAATTAGGATACTGTCAGTTTACAATCATTGATCTTTGCGTAATTTGCTTTATTACGTTTAACTAAAAATGGTATTGAGAAAATAAAAATTGTACAATATATAAGCAAAATGTTATTTCAAATGCGAATGGTGATAATATAATCATCCACCGGTCTATTTATACATATTAATTTACCCCACTTTAGTCTTTTGAGCAATAATCCTGCAAGCTATATTGTGTTCAACTGTATAAGAATAACATTTTTTATATATAATATTCAAATTTTGTCCGAATTTGGTTGATATTCTTACCATATTATCTGTATTCATATCTGACAAAAAAAAAAATTGAATATAATACTTAGGGGAAATTTTTTGTATATCCTTTGAAAACCTTGAAATGACGTATTTTCCTCGGTAAAATTCATAATATCATATATACCCTTCTAAATTTCAGGAACTCATAAATTTACCCAATTATTTGTCTTTTATTAAAACTCATTTTAAATTTAGAAATTTCTCATTTTACCCTATATTTTAATATATTCAGTCTTCTCATTTACCCAATTTATAAATACTGAATATTTCTCTTCAACAAACTTCATATTTTTTATTTATTTAATAAAAGATAAAATGGATATATGAGAAATTTAAAATATTTTTTAATAGAAAATACAATAAATTGAATAAATTTGTGAAATTCAAAATTTAGAAGAATAAATATGATATTATAATTTTTAGAGGAAAAAGTATATAATTTCAATATTTTTGAAGAGTTAACCCAGCTAATGTTTCACCGAAAACAAGAAATTATATCTTTAAACTATTTCTGCTGTCGTTTGGCCAGAAATACAAACAAAACCAAAAATCAATAGTGCAGTGTGCCAGTAGATGTATTTTATAATTTTGTGCAACTTTGTCTGTAGTTATCAATTATAATATCTATTTTGTCATGTTGCGCAAAACCACATCTCAATTGGTCCTGGTAATGTCATGATTATTGGTAAATTATTATTTTTAATGTTGCTTATGTCATCACCCATAAACAGGAGTACAGGTTGGACCTGTATCCTCTGTAGTACTGTACAGAACAGTAAATCACTTTACGGTTCAGATTTACTCTCAGTCGGTGCCTATTCGGGAGATTGGAGGGGGCAGTATTATTTGTGCTTTGAGATTCATGCAAAGTTAAAAAGAACAATCCGGATCCTCACTGTATTTTCTGTGGTTCTTAGAGGATACGAATTCGTACAAGTTAGGAATTCATATAACATCAGTATTATTTTTCAGAAATTATAATATTGGTTTGTTAAGTTGAGGTCACATGTGACATATCTACCATTTATCCACCGTATTGATTACATAAATATGCAATAATATCAGGACCCCACACACTGACAAACATATAAATTTGCAACCATTTCATAAATATTCTGATATTAGGTTTTCTACATGGTGGGGGCATGTGAGAGCAACATAGGATCCACATCAACCGGAAAAGAAAATGCCAAAAAGGTTGAATCAGAGTTTAATGAGAGAAAATGATTTATTTGTGACAATTTTGGAATGTTGTGGATTAGCTGGTTTCTTCAATTAATGGTGGGGATTGGAACCAACCAGCAGCTTATGAAAATGATTTTCCATTATTCTTTTATTGAACAAGTCAGTTGGTTTTCGATCTTTTTCTGAGAAGGCACGTCAAGGTCAAGGATGGGATACGTTTTATCTTAATAATTCTACAATATATATATTTTTATAGAGGAGGGATCCGATTACATCTTTTTTGGTGACACACTTTGACATCTACCATTTTCAAAGTCCAAATAGTCGATTCAAACCGTTCAACATGATGAATATATTAAAATGTGCTTGGAGATCAAATTTTACATTTTTTTGAATTTTTTTGCTATTTATTAAGATGGTTACAAAATCGTTGTTTTCAGACCATTGAAAAACAGCGATTTTGTAACCCTCTTAATAAATAGTAAAAAAATTCAAAAAAATGTAAAATTTGATCTCCAAGTACATTTTAATATGGTGATCATGTTGAACGTTTCGGATCGACTGTTTGGATTTTGAAATCGCAAAATTGACCTATATAAAAAACGGTGTCATGATGTGTCACCAAAAAAGGTGTAATTGGATCCCTCCTCATTTTTATATCAATTCAAATAAATTTAAAATTTAAAATTTAATTCACAGATATGTTATTGAGTATATAGTTATATTATTACAAAAATACATACAATTTGAGTTTTATATAGTAATGTAACAAGAGCAATTTATTTTAAATTATTTGATGAACCGTAAAACATGCATCAAATCTGAATATTGTTTATAAAGAAAAGATATTTGCAATATATATTATACTATAATAGTGGGCTTTAAACTTAAATAATTATTAAGATTCCTTCCATTTATTAAAATCACTGAATTCTTAAAAACATGTTTGTTCTATATTTTCACAAAAATGATGCTTGTATGTTTTTTGCTGCCCCTTGTTAAAATATTTTTGCCATTAGTTACTTATTTTTTCGTCAATCATAAATTAGGAAGAAAATGCTATAGATTTTTTTTTTTTGACTGAGTTGTTTTGATTTTGTGAATCCTTCCCTAAACTAAAATGTTCTTTTATATATATAAAAAATTAAACATTTTTTTTTAAGGTGAGTGGCTTTCATGCCTACTAATAATTCGATCTTATATACACTCATAATCATTCTAATACCCAAATTTCCATCTTGTTTCACGGCCGAATTTGCTCTTTCGACCGCTGCCGTGCTCCGATGATCGGATCTACTCATCGTCGTGTTCTAATCAAGATAGGGACTCTATTCTCCGAGTTCCGACTATACCACGATCTCGGCTCTGCTCGGTTCAACTCCCTCCTCTCTCCTTCATACTCCTCTCCACTCAAGCAGATAGATACGAAAGAGATGAAAAGGTATCGTTATATAAAAAGTGAAAACTTGAAGAGAAAAAGTATATAATGAGAGGCAGCCAAATAGATCTAGAGTTTGAAATTTCTTTTATTTTTTGGAATGATGGTTCCCATGATCGAAGTTTGAAATCGCAGCCAGTAAAGCACTGGATTTTCTAATCCTTGGATATGATGATGATGAAAGTAATATTTCTTTTTCAGAAATCAAATTATAATATATATTGTTTACTGGATTAGACAGATTAAATATATTCAAAATAATGAATTATAACGGCATATTTTTCTTCGTACCCGTTGACACCCCTACCCCCCTCCCCAGACACCCATCATCTATTTTGGTACGCTACAAAATGACATGGTACGTGTGTCAGTTACATATTGTGACGTGTGTGTTTCGTGTTATGATTAGTTTTCAGAAAAGAAGATATGATACAATACAAAAATCGTCTTAATCACAGTATAGAAAACAACACTTTTAGTCACGACACTAGTCATAGATACATTTTTCGGGAACTTTTCTTTATTTTTGAAAACTTTCTGATATTTTTTTAATAAATAAATGTAAATTACAAAAGAAATAGTTAAATGTGATCACACAACTTGGTTATTTTGCACTCGAATCTAAGGAGAATGGGTTTGTGCCGACAACTATGTATTCGTGAAGTCGATCTGAAGTCTGATATATACATCATTATTTAGTTTACTTTGAACAAAAAGGCTTTAAATGATACTGATAGATCATTAATATAGTTGGTAACTTGGCATCAAATCTAATTTAATTTCAGATAAAAAGCGACCTCACATACTTTTTATTTGATCGATCGATATCAAGTGCTGTTTATTTTCCTTGTATCATGTCAGCACTATATTGGCATAAATATGGCAAAATGTCATAGTTGTTCCAGCCACATAAGTAAAGCGACGTAAGATGGATAGGAACTGGTACAATTTGTCAATGAAAACGACCCAAATTCAATTTGAGGCATCTAGCTAGTTCTGTATATCCGCCAGATCGACTGCCGCATAAAAAAAAATGTTGCTCTAACAAATTATACCAATTTCGGGAAATAAATAAAGGTAGAACAGTTTTCAAATTATAAAAATTGAATTAGTTCGTGTTTAAAGTTTGAAATTATGGGGGGAAGCGGAGGCGAATGACAACTGTTCCGTGATTTTAGTTTTATAAGAGCATCTACATCTCTCGTATTATTAGAGTTTCTAATCTAATGTGACAGTTTCTAATCTAGTTTCAGGAATGTGAGAGAGTTTTTTTATTTAGAAACTATAGTTTATTATTAAGAAACTGTTCATAAACTCCATGCAAACCAAATAATTAGTTCAAATTATTTCTCCTTTTTAATTTGTTGCTGACGTGGCTTAATAGAAACTCTAAAATTAATTTCAAAGATTTGACAAAAAATTTAGAGACCTTAATTTCTAAAAGATAGTTAACAGTTATTTAGAAACTCACTTGAGTTGCTGGGATGTAGATCCTCTAAAGACAGTAAAACTGGTTTGTAGAACAAACATGAACAAAATAAAAAATTTAAAATGGAGAGGACTGAATAAAGAGGTATTAGATAGTTTCATTTTATTAGAAGTTAATAGTATCAATTCTTATTAAAAATATAAAATTTTAAAGGATTAAGAATGAAAATTTTCAATTTATAGGAAATACTTAGTACCCCTTGGCCTCTATATATCTCCATCCGAATAATACAATTCTTGCTGAGTTCATATGAAATAAGACATTTTCCCTAAATTGTATTCATCTCAATGTTCATATCTAAGTGTGTAACTAATACATATGCTATTCACTTTATTTTTATTTTTTATTTTGATAGTTTTAATGTACATCTATTTAATTGATTTAAAATTGATATATAGAAATGTACACAAGGATAATCACAGAGCGCATTCAAGTTTTTATATTTAATATACATCTATTTATTTTGACATTTTAAATGACAGAAAAGTAATTTATGATAACAACACGGTACACGTGACCGGTACAGTATTCAATCACAACGTAACTTTTTTACATCGCTACTCCAAATATTATACAAAAAAAATGTGAAAATTGTGAGGACTAACCTACAAAAACAACTACATTTCCATAATCTTGCTCCTCCCCATCTCTAGCCGGGTCCGGATCCCCTAAAGTAACCCAATCTTTGGGTTTTGAATCGAGACCGTCCGATTATAATTCGTCGCTCGGGATCATCTTGGAATTCGAATTCGTCGTTGAAATATGTGCGCTCACTTCGCGGATTCAAATCAGACGGTCCCGATCTAAAACCCAAAAGTTGAGTTCCTTCACTGGATCCGAACTCTCTCTGGCCTCCAACCTTAGAAATTCCAATGGTGCGGAGACAAACAACGACCAGAATAACTATATTACCTCCCGCAAACGCCTCCGTCTTGCCCCGCCACAATCCATGGACCTTCCTCCTCTCCCTTTCCAATTTACAGCCTCACTGGACGATCCAGACCAGGTCCGTTTTCTCCAATCTCAATCCGTCTCTACAACCGCTTCTGCTCCAATCGAGGACGATCACCTCTTCTCTTTTTTCCATTTCTACGACATGGAGTTGAATGCTAATCATGACCTCCGCATTCAGGTACTTGACGATTAAATAAATCAATCAGCATTAAGTCAACTAATATTCCGACTGTTCTGATTTTTGAAAGATTTTAATTTGTATTTTTTTCATGCATTTGTTCTAGAACGAGAAACTAGTAGCGGGATTAGAGGAGACATGGAAACGACGGTACAGAGGTTTGATTCTGGCAATCGAGCAACAAATGATAAGGCGATTGATCGAGAAGGAATCCGAGCTAGAAAATGCAAAACGAAGAAGTAGCCAATTGGAGGAGAAACTAACGCAAATTAATGCAGAGATTTATGTCTGGTTTGATGCGGCCAAGAACAACGAGGCCGTCGCCGCTACGCTGCGAACAAAACTCGATCAAGCGATCTCAACTGTTGCCGAGGCATCTGACGGCTGTAATGGCTACGAGGCGGAGGATGCTCAATCGTGCTGTGTAGAGGGTTCCAAGGACCTTGCTGACGTGTCAAGAAGGTGGCGGAGAATTTGCGGAGGGTGCGGAGGGAAGGAAGCTCGCGTGCTGTTGCTGCCATGTAGGCATCTCTGTTTATGCAAGGACTGCGAGCCTATGACTACCACGTGTCCCCTCTGTTGTTCGGTGAAGAATGCTTCCTTGGAGATTAGCATTTGATGATCGAGTGCATGCAGATCGCCTGAGCAGCACCACTCACCAATGCTGATTTTATTTACCTACTTGTTCGTTAATTTTCTCAGATGTAATTAAAATGATGGTAATTTTGATGTACTTCTAACTTGATAGTTTAACAGGAAAATATGAGGAAAAATTTATTAGAGCAGTGTTTAATTTTTATTATTATGAACAAAATGTTTGTTCTCCAACTCAATATTCCGTTTTTTTTATCAAAAATAAATAATACAATTATTTAACAAAGAGCCTTGCTATAATATTTTTGCCGTAAATTTCTTACATCATAGTCTGATTTCATATCTAAACTTTGAACCATTAATATGATAAAGATCAGAATAATGAAAGCACAATAATATTCAACACATAAAATATAGAGGGATGCTTCGGTGCACACAAGGACCTATTTGTAAAATGAGTTCTATTTTTATTTTCAAAGTTCAAACAGTCGATCCGACCGTTCAACATTATCTCCATATTAAAATATACTTGGAGGTTAAATTTTACATTTTTTTGAATTTTTTTACTATTTATTAAGTATTTTACAAATTCAATGGTCTAAATTTGACTACTTTTTGTAAAATACTTAATAATTAGTAAAAAAATTCAAAAAAATGTAAAATTTGACCTCCAAGTATATTTTAAAATGGAGATAATGTTGAACGGTCGGATCGACTGTTTGAACTTTGAAAATGAAAATAAGACTTATTTTACAAATAGGTCCTTGTGTGCACCGAAGCAAATGCCTAAAATATATTCTCTTCAATTGGAAAAGGGAGAACTAATCTTTTTCAAATCAAAATCGAGCAATCTTCTGTGAATTTTTTCATAAAATGTTTTTTTTTTTTTTGCAAAATGTTTAAATAAAGTATGCTTTTATGAGTAGTTCCATAAACTCGATAATTGTTGTTCCTTCTCCTCACAAACATCGGTCTATACTATGACTCCATATATATTTTTGTTTTCAATGTTCAAACGGTCAATCGACATCGCTTAACATTTTAAAATCTACTCGGTAACTAAATTTTATATTTTTGAGAACTTTTTTACCAGTTTTAGATTGGTAAAAAAAATCTGAAGATTCTAACTCATTCAAAATTAGTGATTTCTACTTATAAAAAATAGTAAAAAAATTCTGAAAATATAAAATTTGATGTAGGTTTTATTTTTCATAGAGAGATCTTGTTGAGTTATTGGATTAATTGTTTCTTTAAAACGGATATATAAAGTTACTAGTACCGTTCCCGTTCGTTGCAACGGGACATATTATAAGAGAATAAAAAATATCTCATACAAAATAACATATTTTCATAAAAAAAATTGACAAAATGACAAATAACATTTTTCAAATGACATATTAAATGACATCTACATTTAAATAACATTTCTTAAGGAAGCTTTCCAAGTGCTCTTCCAGCCGGCGCCTCTAGAGTGAAAAAGAAGAAAAACAAACCACCAAAGCCTAGATCTACATCAGTTGCCACCTCCTCTCATACGGTCACACCCCTCCTCCCCTCTAGACTTTACTCTCGACACAACGATATCCTCCGCTCTCTCTCGTCTCTACCTCGAGTGAGGAGGAGAATGAGGGAGAGGGGAGGGATCTAAGCTGAGCGGAGCCAAAAACGCGGTATCGTCAGAACTCGGAGCGTAGAGTCTCCTCCATTTCGATCGGAGCGTGGCAGTGAGTGGAAAGATATTAGGATTAAGGTAATAGAGTTATTAAAAGTGCATATAAGTAAGATTAGAAAATTAGCTTAGTTTGAAGGATTTTTATGATAATAAGATATTAGATCTAGGATTTCAAGTCATTTGACTCATTGTAAATACATTTATTTATCAATGAAATTACTAGTAGGCATTTAAAGCCACTAACCTTAAAAACAAAAACAAAAATATTCCTTAAATAACATATTACATGATTTTTATTTTTTTGATGTATTTTCAATAAAAAAATCTCAAATAAAATGACATATTAGATGACAAATAATATTATTTAAATGATATTAAAAAATAGAAATAAATGAAAATATGGCAATCAATTCAAAAATTAATTAAATGATATTTAAAAATAGACAAAAATTATAACTAATCAGAAAGATAATACAATTTGTATGTGAAGAGTCCGTATAATGAGTATGTATTTAAATAAATTTAGACTTCTACATATAAACAAATAATAATAAAATATATAGAATTAGAATATTTGATGAGTGAAAGCTCATATTCAATTAAAAATTTCTATCTTTTAATTAAAATCACTGGCAAATCATAACATCTACGCACCGAACGGTATGCACTGGCTATGCGTACCGTAGTCTTTCTTGAAATTCGTACAAGACATTCCATAGTTTAATCCCGCAATTCCCTGCACATGACATTGACAGTCCCCGACATTTTTAAAAATACCCTAAGTTAAATAAAAATTATTAAAAATACCCACGGTCCTAAATTTTTATTAAAAATACCCATACCGGCCAATTATTGGCCGATGCTGATTAAAATTCCCGACCGGCCAATTATTGGCCGGTTCCGTGATTTTTTTTTTTTTTTTAGAGAAAAATTGCTAAAATGCTGAAATGAAATCTAACACAAAAAAATTGAATTGTTTTTTTAAATATTTGTTAGAAAATACGTTACGAATAGGGCTGATTTTGTGCTAAAATACGGTAAATTACAATAATTATGCTAAAATACGGTAAATTTACTAAAATGATGAAATTACAATAATTATGTAGAATTATGCTAAAATACGGTAAATTACGCTAAATTACGTATGAATAGGGCCGATTTTGTGTCATCTTTCATAAATTATAAAAAATAGTAAAAAAATTCCAAAAAATAATAAAAATTGGTATTCTACAAGTTCATTATATAACTAATTTACTGAGCTACGTAGATTGAATAATAAAAGTGAAAATCTCAATCGAAAACTTCAACTGAAGTTTTGAGGCCTTCTCTTTGTTTTTTGGCGATTCTGAATTTGGCAATCCGGCATCGCGGGCACGGACGATGCGCATTTTCGCAAGCTTTCCGAAAAGTGGTCATTTGCTGAAATCGGACACTCGAGCGCCGTTTTATGGCCGTTTGAAGTTTCGTCGTCGTTTTTCCCCTTTTCAGTGAAGATATCATCCCTATTCGTACGTAATTTAGCGTACTTTACCGTATTCTAGCATAATTCTACATAATTATTGTAATTTACTGTAATTCAGCATAAATCAAGTAATTTAGCGTGTTTTAGTATAAATATGCTAATTATATATAAAAAATGTAATCTAGCAAATATTTAAAAATAAATTCTATTTTTTAGTGTTATATTTCAGCATTTTAGCTAATATCTCTTAAAAAAAAAGTTAACATAATTTAAAGTAATCTAGTGTCAATTAGTATAAATTAACATAATTTCAAGTAATTTAGCGTATTTTAGTATAAATATGCTATCAAAAAAATAATCTAACAAATATTTAAAAAAATAATTCAATTTTTTTGTGTTAGATTTCATTTCAGCATTTTAGCAATTTTTCTCTAAAAAAAAAAAAAAAAAAAAAATCACGGAACCGCCCAATAATTGGCCGGTCGGAAATTTTAATCAGGACCGGCCAATAATTGGCCGGTATGGGTATTTTTAATAAAAATTTGGGACCGTGGGTATTTTTAATAATTTTTATTTAACTTAGAGTATTTTAAAAAATGTCGGGACAGTCACAACACTGCTTTCATAAATGATATACGTACCATAATTAAAAAAAAATACTGATCCAAAATTCATCCGTTCAAGTAAATTAAACTGTTATGGTCCATGCACCTCTTGTTGTCTCTCGCAGGAGCATCCTAGCAACAACAATAATTCCACTAGGCTGTACTACTCCGCTACTGGCCTACTGCACACCGCACTACTACAGCATGCATCACATTTGATAACGAATTATTTTTATAAACCATAATTAAAAAATATATTTTTACGAAACTAACATAATTACTTTTTTTTTTATAAAAACTATAAGAACTAAAATGTTATTTTGGTCTGAAATTTGTTTTTACTCCGGACCGAAATTACATTTCGGTTCGGTTCCCTTTTTAGATTTTCTGCAGCGACTCATATGAAAATTTGTGAAACCAGTATCACAGAAAATTCAAAAAAGGAACTGGACCGAAATGATAATTCAGTCCGGAATAAAAAAAAATTGGATCAAAATGACATTTTAGTTCTTATAATTTTTGTAAAAAAAAATAATCACGTTAGTTTTGTAAAAAAACAAAATTTTAATTATGGTTTATAAAAAAATATCTTTGATAACATTACACAATACTACCATTGCACCGATTGTGACCACAGTGGTCCTCTTTCGTGCATGCATGTCAGATACATGCTCTTCTTATTTTCTCTCTCTCTCAGCATTGATGCAGTTGTCGCCGTTCGGATCTCTGACTTGCCTTTTCGACCCAATGGGTCCCTTTTCTCTTTCTTTCCATGAGCCACGTGTCGTCTCTCGTTTCGATCTCTCTCTCTCTATAAAGAATAAAGAAAGCTTTTTCTTTTGTCTTCTTGGACCCGCCCAAGAAAAGTATTTGTTCTGTACTGTTTAATAGTCTGTACTCTGTACCACTTGAAACCTTTCGCTCGCAAGTCTCCACCTCTCACCTCTCTCTCTGTTGATACTCACTGGGACCACTTTTCTGTCCATCTTTTTCTCTCTCTAGCTATATATCTAAATTGCACAATAAGGCACCAGTACTTTTTAACACACAGATAGATTCTTTTGCACAAAGGAAGAAAAATAAAGAGACGAAAAAGATCATAAAAATCATCTATATGTGTCGGTTGGGACTTGGGAGGGCCATGATTTGGGGCATTAAAAAAAAATTTATTTTTAGTGAACATTGTAAAATTGTAAAAGCAGGAAAAGGTTTAGGCAATCGAATAAAGGTGGTGGGTCTATGCCTATCAGTAGTACCAGTACCAGTACCAGTGCATGCTTTATGGAGGGATGCATCATGCATGACTTGCTAATATATCTATCTGCTACCGAAAAAGCAAAAGTGTTGGTACTGGTTGTGTTTAATTAGATAGACAGAACTAGAAAACACACAAGTTCTCTGTTGTTCATGCTTTGCCCGTGAGATGGAATAGGTCATTTGACAGACAATTCAACCATGACCCATCCCTACCTGTTATGTCCATCAATTCTTTGTTTCGCACTACAAGATATGTAGATCTGGGAAGATTGGATATGTACTTTCAAAATAAAAAATAAAAAATCCAATTTAATATGACTGTGCCAGTACCATTGCTTAAAGCCGGTATTATAGCAAGTGTGCTAATTTGGTACCAGTACCAAATATGATAATATTTGGACATTTATCATAAATATGTTCAGGTGCAAATTTTGATTTTGACATATATATCATATGGAATTCAAATTCAGGACAAATTGGATAACTTTCATAGTGAATAATTGGTGTATATTAGCATATTAAAATTATTGTATAAAAGAAGTTATAATGGTTCAAACAAAAATGATTAGCGATTCCAATTTTGTTATTTGATGGTTGTTTTATTAAAAAAGTCTTCATGCGATTATATATTAATTATCTATGCACTACTAACCTATAACTTAGTAATTATAAGGTCATATTCTACTAATCATATCATTGGGTCTGAATAAAATCCGGATTGGACTTAGGGTTAACCATACAATATCTTTTCTGACTGATTGGGTTTGTTTTTTTTTTTATTATTAGAATCAGGTTCGAAATAGCTAGAATAATTAGATAAATAACATCCGGCAACAATATATAATTGATTTATGATACATTAAAGAACTAAGAAAAGCACCTTAATTGCTTTAACTTTTTTCTATTTTTGAAAAGGTAGCATCTCAAAACTGGTGTTTTGTACGCAGTACACTCAACCAATGACTCGTATCTATCTTATTCTTCCCTTCTATCTTTGCCATTTCTCTTCAAGTCTTTATACATTCAATGAAAAAACAAATGAACTCTTAATTCACTTTTACATGCCAATACCCTTACATACATTTGATTTACATAATAACATTTTTGTTGAGAACCGGTCTTTAATTTAGTAGTGAAAGATAACGTCAGTTGTATAAAAAGCCGCAAGTTTGAAATTTTAATAATAATCTTTATAAATGCCATATTGAGGGATGCTTCGGTGGACATAAGGACCTATTTGTAAAATGAGTTTTATTTTCATTTTCAAAGTTCAAACAGTCGATCTGACCGTTCAACATTATATCCATATTAAAATGTACTTAGAGGTCAAATTTTACATTTTTTTGAATTTTTTTACTAGTTATTAAGTATTTTACAAATTCAATGGTCTGAATTTGACTACTTTTCGTAAAATACTTAATAAATAATAAAAAAATTCAAAAAAATGTAAAATTTGACCTCCAAGTATATTTTAATATGGAGATAATGTTGAAAGGTCGGATCAACTGTTTGAACTTTGAAAATAAAAATATGTTCATTTTACAAATAGGTCCTTATGTCCACCGAAGCAAATGTCATATTAAATAGTACGTTTGATGACTTGATCAGTTGATCCCAACCTCTTCTAAAAAAAATAATTATATTTATTTTCTCCATCTATGCTAATTACCTTCACCTTGAATAAAAAAGAGTTCCTCATGCGTAGGGGTGTTCATCGGTTCGGTTTCACTAGGCAAACCAAAGTAATAATTCGGTTTATAAAATAAAACCGAACCGAACCGAACCGAACCAAAGTTTTATTTCGGTTTGTTCGGTTTGTTCTGTTCAAACCAAAATATATTAATTTTTTTATTTAAATCAATTGATTTATAATAAACCGAATTATATTAAGAAATAAACCGGGGTATTAAGAAATAAACCGAAGTATTTAAAACAATTGATTAAGAAATAAACCGGAACGGTCCGGACCAAATTCATAATATATAAAAGTTCAATCGGTTCGGTTATTTTGGTTTTAAAAAATTTCAAACCGAGAACCAAAATTATAATTCGGTTTTAAAAAGTAAACCGAACCGAACCATTAACCTAACAAACCGAACCGTTTGGCCCAAACTAATTTGGTTCAGTTTAAAACCAACTAAACCGGACCCAATGAACACCCCTACTCATGCGTTCAAGAATACCTGAGCACCAAGATGAGATGGACAATTTATATATATATATATATATTTTTTATAACAAGAGTTGCTGCAGTTTATTATGGTTATTGATTTTACAAAATATGTTTAGGATCTTCTTGCATCGTTGACGATCAAATAACTTTAATTTATAATTCAAATCTGTCTGTATTTATGAATCATTCAAAGTTTTAATTTTTGAACTACCCAATTAATATTGTATTTAATTTGTTATTGACAGAGTTTATGAAGTAAAGATATTCCATTCATAAATCCAATTCAACTGAAGTTGACTTTTCCAACTTGCATCCAGAATAACATATATATCATCTCAGCTGATCTTACAATGATAAAAGTATACTTACAAAAAAAACTAACTCTTATTTACATATGATTTGTATAAGTTTTCATGGGGAATTTCATATCTCAAAATCACGTATATATTTCACTTCTAAAAATTCATAATATGATATATCCAAAAAAAAATCATAATATCATATTTACCTTTTAAAATTTTAAAAAAATTATCCCATTTATTGTCTTTTATATTAATACTCATTTTAAATAAATATAGTTCTCAATTTACCTTTTATTAAAAAAAATAAAAATACATATCACGTGTATAAACTATAACAACAATTACGTACCCCTAATAATAATATATTCGGTTTACAAAAAGCTCACACTTAATTACATACGGTATATATACATCAAATCTGCATCTTATTATTTTAACTATCAGCTTGATTATTAAAGTAGACATATTTTCTATTATTTTTTCGGAAAATATGTCCGTCTAACAACAAGTTGACAGATCAAGAACTTATAAATTAAAACTGAAAAAGGGGAATATTATGTGTTTATCTTGGCGAATAAGTGACAAGACACTACTCTTTAACAAAAAAAAAAAAAGAAGTAAGATGACACTTTATCAGGATTTTAAATAATAAAAAGGTGACAAATTAATTATTTTAGTCAATTATAGTGGATTTCTCCTTCTTTTATTTATTTAGTATTATACCACTACTAGTAATTTATTTTTTTAACATCTAAGCAAGGGCTATTTTTAAAAAAGTGATCCCGAAAATTAGAGATTCAAAAAATAATTAACATAAGATGAGATTGCAAATATATTTTTTTGGTCAAATCTTAATTTATAAACGTTGCTGCCAGCATCTTGATTCTTGGATATGTATGAAATTTATTCGGATTAGTATTCATGGTTTTTTTAGTTGCTTAAATAAAAAGATAAACCCATATTTAGATGCATGCTTGGGTAGATTCCAAGATACAAACACAAAGCATCCACCTATTGTTGGTGCTTTCTTTTTGCCCCCATGATGTCTTCTCAAAGTGGGAGAACCTTGAAAGTTGCAAAATCCACATACTTACAAGATCTTTTCAACTTTTATTTTATTTTGCCTTTTTCTTTTCTGTTTTTTTTTTATTTGTTTGTTTTCCTCCAACCCAATTTCCCAAATCAAGTATTTACTAGTTTTAGTTGGTGGGCCACATGTACTTTTCTTTCAATTTCATTTTTTAAAGGTGGTTTAGATTGGTTGAGACATGAGACTTGAGACCTAAGATCTCTAATTCAAACATTTTAAAAGGGAATATGCTACCCATGTGGGCACACCCGACCACCCAATTTCCGCTTAAAAATTGCCAGTTAACAAATGGCTTTGAAATGCCCTTATAAAAAAAAGGGGATATGAATAAGACATCTATGACTTGAAATGTTATATTTTTTAAGCATATAGAGTGGTAGCCTCTTATTCGGTGAAATTATGGCGTTAAAAGAATTCATTCCATCAAGATATCAATAATACACTCCACAAGAAATGGTATGATGGGGACGCACTTTATATGTCTCATTGTTTGATAGGGATGCACTCAAATTTGCTTTTCACACGAAAATTAGTTGTAAGGAAGCCATCATTTTCAAAATAAAAAGTTGTCTTTGAGGTAGAGGAAAGAAAACAATACAAGAAGAATTTTTCTAGCGTGATTAGACGTGCATTTGTAAACGCCACCAACGTATCAAGTCCTTCAATTTTGATTTTTCTTAACAGATATTTGTCTCAAAAACCTTGCAGATGGCTAGGATTTTTTTTAGCCAAACAATATATAGAACTTAGCTACTATTGCACGAAAGAAAAATTAAACAAATATAATTAAACGATTACGCACAAACAAAATATTACATTGTTCTACAAGTTCTATAGAGTTTCAATTGTTCTTCATGTGGAATTCAAATCTCCTAAGATTTCAATTGAGTATGATCAGATTCAGCACAAATATTAAAGGAACCTTGCAAATTTTAATTTGAATATTTTTTATCAGAATTCTGATCGGACGGTCCATATCTAACCTCACATTTTGATTTAATTTAGTGGATCCAGCCCTCTATTTATGTGGAATCAAATATGCTACTTTTCTTCGAGAAAAACATAAACATGATTTTTTTTTTCATCCCAACAGTTCAAATGCTTTTTAATAGTCATGATTTGAAGATGAAATTTGATGCTCTTTCTCTTCAAAATATGAACTGTTGAAAATATTTAAACGGTTGGATAAAGAAAATTCTCAACTTATGTGTCATGGAATTTCTATTTTTTTAGTCCATATCATATGATGATATTTATATTTAAATATGGACCGTCCAGATCATTATCCAGACCAATTTGACTCAAGATAAAAATTACGGAATTTTTTTAATATTCGTGTGGATTATGATTGAACGGTCCAGATATAAACAGAAATATTCTTAGGTGATATGAATATTATTTTCCTGCATGAGCAAGGCGCACAGAAGAACCGAGGTGTTC
This sequence comes from Carex kokanica, assembly GCA_025461125.1. Classification (NCBI taxonomy): domain Eukaryota; kingdom Viridiplantae; phylum Streptophyta; class Magnoliopsida; order Poales; family Cyperaceae; genus Carex; species Carex kokanica. The sequence continues at coordinate 245,292 of JAJGRX010000867.1, read as the reverse complement.
TATCTTGAGGTGAAAGGTGGCTTTCCTCGAAATTGAATGGGGGTGGGGACATCCCACATTTCAATGCTCAGTACTCAGTAGTCAGTAGCAACTAGCAAGATTTCTGAAACCTAATAAAATCAGAGAAGATAAGATTAAAAGTGCTACATGCTGTTCTAGTGTTGTGCTGCCTTTTCTGAATCTGCACGAGTTTGTGAGTTGAGAATGCAAAACCTTGCAGCTTTCTCTCTCTGTGACTTTTACTGGTCGCACTAACCCAACATTTTTTATTTATTTATTTAAACAACATGTTAATTAAATATATCATTTAGTACAAAGCGCAGAGGCACCATGATAAATATAATTGAAACAGTGAAGTAATGGAGCTTCCTGATTTGGTTTATTTATTACAAAGCAACTGTTGCTATGTTGGTTCAGAAACTCTTTATTAAAAAGCAGGAGACCAGTTTTATATGAAAGATCTGCAGTATAACATGGCGACAATAATTGGCAGCCAGTATTCTCTAATTTTTATTATTGAAAGATATGCTAAAGTAGTGAAATCTATTTTAAGGATTATGCCAGTTGTTAAACAGTGAGGTTTTATTTATTTATTTTTTGTACAAGCCTGTGGTCGACTATTAAAAAACAAAGGAAAATACATAAAAAAAATTTAGAATAGTTAAGATGTATTTAATGTAACCGATGGTTTAGAAGAGAGATATAATTAAGACCACCCTAAAAAAAAATTAAATAGGAACAAAGTATATGGAACAGGAAAAATAAATAAATTTGGAATGATTATGAAAGAGTTGTTTTTCTTCAAGTATGATATGAAAATCAAATTAGTTTAAACGCCATACTTTAAATTTTATATTTTATACCTTACATGCTAAGAATATAAGAACAAAGTATAACAAATTTATAACAAAATGTAAAAAAAAAAAAAACTCTTGTACCAACTAATTAGGTAATAAGAGGCAGAGTCATGTGGACATAAAAAAAGATCTGCATCGTCCGTTTTAATCTGACACGAATCTCAAAGCAAGCTCCTATAATCCCAATAGATATAAAATAATTTTGGCGAGTATCATTGTCGACACCAAAATAATTTTGGTTCGGATGAGAGTTGTTCTACAAGCGGGAATTACCTCTCTAATCCCAAAAAAAAAAATTATGCTTCGTATATTCCGAAATATTTTTAAAAATATAACCTATAAATGAATATCAGAAAGAAAATATTAATAATTTATATCCGATGGCGAATTCCGAGTAGGTCCGATGCCTATAGGACCTACTTTGGTTCGATGAGTGTGATGACCATCCGATCTGCATTGAGATTCGTGTCCTCTGCATCATAATCCGTGCGAGTCTGTATCAATTTTCATGCATGCAGATCTTAATGCTAATTGTACGGTTTTAGAGTTAATTGAACCAAAAATAGATCCAATGTACATTGGACCTACTCCAATCTCTGGAATGGCATGGCTTGGCACAAGCTTGGTACCTTCTTTCCTAACTCAAAAGCAAAAAAGCATGTGACTTGAAGCAAGAAAAAAAAAAAAGCATGTGAGTCTGGTGCAATAAACCAAATGATGCCACCAGCGGTGGTGGTTCCAACAGTGAACTTTTGTTTAGCTTTGCTTATGTGGCAATTTCTGACCAAATCGACAAGTCAATTAGACCAGATTTGGTGGGAAGTGTTATTGCACTCGCATAAAAATTACTGGGTGCCATCGGTTTGTATTGTATTTTATTTACTTACTGGGTGACAAATTACCTGCACCTTCTGATTTTGATCCGACAGTTATCTGACAATTGACAAGAAACATTCAATGAATTTTGTACAATTGCTCTCGTACTTATTTGGTTCATGTAAAAAATTAAATTGCAAGTCACTTTATTACAGTTCAAAACGGAGAAACAAATTATTTTAACCTGTTTGCCTCTGTGGTGAGGTTAAATCCATCTGGGTGTTAAACGGTACAGTAGGGATCAGGTGGAAGTATTTTCATACCTGTATCCGTTACAAATTGTTCTTGTATTTTACTTTTATCCACTACGAATTATCTTACTCGTACTCTACCCTTACCCGTTATGGTTGTCGGATTACGAAACGGTAGCGGGTAAATAATGGGTAATGCTATTATAATAAAAAATTATTATTTACTAAATAATAAATTAAAATACATTCATTTCACAATATATATACGTGTTTAAAAGGTCTAAACTTTATTTAGATTTGCCGAAACTTATTTACTTGTTTTAATAGTTAATTAAGCATAACACAACTATCAAAAATAATTGAAGATTTAATATAATATATATATAATTCTTTTTATGATTACCGATCGCATAACTGGTACGAAATAGACTTTACCCGTATTCTTACTCATTTGGATAGCGAAAAAAAATCTTTACCAGTATCCGTAACTGATAAGTTTACGAAAAAAAAATTACCTATACCTACTTTATCAGATACGGTACGAGTTGGGTAAACCCATAAAAGGGTGCCATTGACACCCCTAAATCCATCTCCAATTTTTCTCCACCTTTTTCTTTAGTCAATTTCAATCGTTTAAATATTAGATGCCCACCAATATTGGTACTGATTTCTTCTGCATCTTTTCGAAAGTAAGAAATAGAAAGATCGAGACATGGTATGTTCCAATCCGAATGCAACCCATACACTAAAAAAGATACAATTAATGATATAGTGGCGTTGAAATATATTCTAAAACAACCTCTGCGTTTAAAACATTCTTGAGAAAATTAATAGCCGGGATGAATACTCAAGATGAAAAAAAAAAATACGATTTGACATTCGACCGTTTATATTATTTATTATCAGAATGCTAGATTGATATGGAACCGGTAAAATACATTTTTTTACCAATTTTGGAATTTTAAATCTAAATATCAAAATTTTATACTTCACATATTGTTATTACTGCGTCCGCATACATGCTTTGGAGTACAAAAGAGAACACATGCACCGTCAAAATGCATGCAATGTGTTCTGACTTTTTCTCAGTAATATATCTGTACATACAAGTATTTAATAATTCATTCAATAAAAGCACTATAATCTTAATAAATGTTTGAATATTATTGCTAAAGTTTCAACAACAAAATGTGTTCTTATAAATTGTAAATTTGTGTATAATTCTTGTGTTTGATGGAGAAAGAGAAAACCTAAATAATATATGAATATAATGATTAGATCTCACATTTTCCCAAATCAGCAAGAATGATCGTCAACAAAACAAAAAACATAAATAACCCCACAATTTTCGCAACAACAATAATAAAATTTAAGTTTAAAATCTAACACTCTCAACGTAACATGGATATCATACAAATAAAAAAATAATTAGACTCATATGTGTTGTAAAAATAAACAAATCTTTACTCTCTCTCACAAGTCACAACAGATACATACTAAAGTTTTTGAAGTTCAGAAATGGCTATTTAAAACTTTATTGCGCCCTTAATTTAAAGGTTTTGAGTTTGAAAGATTTTATTCTTAATCTAAAAAATATTTATATTAAAATGAAGGCTAGTGCCAATATCAGCACCCGGTAGCCGAAACAGATAGTCAAAATAGATACATCACCGAGAATAGCAAAAATGGAATTCCAAATCCAGCAAAACAGTAGCGTTAAATGGACAGACAGTTTGGCGAGAAGCCGAGAACAGAGCATCATTTAGTAATCCCAGAAAAGATTCTATATCCATTTCAGTAATCGCGCTTCAAAGATAAAAAAACTAGCAAAGAAAAATAAAAACAGAGCAACTAATTACGTCGAACTCCAAGAAACAACAAATTACACGAAGATCTAAAGAAAGAGGCGGGCAAAACCAGCCTAGTCAATACAGAGCTCCTTTTTTTTTTTGAGCAAAACACAATCCATTCTAGTTTTTTTTTTTTTTTTCGTTCTCTCAGAAGTCAGACCCATTAAATTAATTGAATAAAGCGCAAAAACCCTTGATCAGCAAAAGAACACCTCCAACGCACCGTTCTTCATTGAGCAACACACAGGACACGTGGCAGTCGTAGGTTCACACTCCTTGCAAAGACAGAGGTGCCTACATGGCAGCAACAGCACGCACCCTTTCCTCTCCCCACACACCCGGCACTGCTTCATCCTCACTGCTGCTTCCACATCAGCAGCCGGCGACACATCAGCTTCATCTCCGCCTTCATAGCAGCAGGACCTCGCATCCTCCGCTAGCGGATCTTCTGCGACAGCAACTGTGGCAGCCGAGAGCAGAGCCTGATCAAGCGTGGAGCGTAGAGCGGTGGCCATGGCCTCACTATTTCTTGCTGCATTAAACCACACCTGGCTCTCAGCACCGATTTGCCTCACCTTTTCTTCTAGCTCGGCGTTCTTCCTCCTTTCCCTTTCCAGTTGGACATCCATCTCCCTCAGCCGCCTCTCGGCCTGCTGCCCAACCGATGCCAAGATACCTCGGCAGTGCCTCTTAGTCGCCTCCTCTAGCCCAACTCTGATTCTCTCATTCTGTCAACCACAATTCAATCATACACACAATTATTTTCCATTTTACCTCAAAGGTATGAAATACAAGATTACGTAATTGTGATAATACATACAAATATGTACCTCAATGCGAAGAAGAGTATCTATCTCCATGGTGAAGCTATGGAGATGAGAAAGAAGTTCATTAGGTGCAGCAGGAGCAAAGGAGCGGCCACTGGTAGAGGTGCCTCGTGATTCAAGAAGACGCTGCATCTGGCTGTTGATCTCCGTTGCATAAGGGGCAGCTGAAAAACCGTTGGTCGGAAGAGGAGGAAGGGGATCCATGGCCGTTGCCGTGAAATCCTCTCGGGGGCGTTTGCGGGCTCCAGAGGCAGAGGCAATACACGTCAGATCACTTTGAGGCCCGCTCAACACTGTCCCTCCTATCTGCACAGGTAACTCCTCTAAGGCATTGCTCCTACCACTGCATGGCGATTAAGCACAAACAGAGAAGAGATATAAGTAAGGGGAGAGGTAACATGGGGGGGAGGGTGTGATGAGAAAATAAAGGGGAGGGAGAAACGGCGTGGTTGTTTGTTTTACCTGCCCCGGAAATCATGCGAGAAAGCATTGCTCCAGTATGGCGCTTGCACGGCCATTTACTATTGACGAGTCGACTCTGAATCTTTCGTTGATTGGGGGAGTTATTGCAGCAATCGAAGGGATGAATGAGAGAGATGAAATGGCGAGAGAGGAGGGGGTATGGAGCGTATTTATAATAAAGAAGAGAAAGAAAAGATATGGTGCTAAAATAGAAAGAGGAGAGAGAGAGGTGGAAAGGAAACGTAAGGCGCAGGTGCGCTATAAGGAGACAAACTGTTGACGTGAGTGGGGCAGCGAATACCAACGGGCACTGCGGGGCGCGTTGTTTAGTGCGCATTTGTCCGGATTTAATTTGTATGTAATTAATCAATTTCTTTGTGTAATTGATTAGCTTATTTGGTCAGTACTTTGGATTAATTTATTTCAAGCATAGCCTGGTCCACTCCACGGGGAAAGCTGGAAGCCTGACAGGAATCACACGACGAAAGTGTTGTATAGTAGATAGATGCAGATATAATGAGATAAACTTTGCTTTTAATATCTGCTTTGTTTGTTAGCTATTATTTCAATTTGCTTTTTTCGAGGAGGTGAGTGGGGTCCCGGACGAGAAGGAGGTGCAGCTTGCTGTTTGCTCTACTCCCTCCACATGGCCATGCCACATGGTGTCCCACAAATAAAAAGTTTGTGCAAAACAATAAAAGCATATATTATATAAGTAAATAATATTATAAAGCAGATAAAAAGTTAGAAAAAGGCATAGGAAATTGGGCAGAGCGCCAACGGACGGTCAAAGCAAAGAGAGACAACTCACACGAGATACGAGTGAGAATAAAGAGGTGCTACCCCCTCCATCCCACGCCACGCTATTCCTTCCTCTTTTCATTCATTTTTCTCTGTATTCTCAATCTTATCTTTCCTCCTTTTCTTGTTCCTATTTTAGGAATCTTCTAGGACACGAGGGTTGGATTTATTCTACATTTTTTTTTACAATGCCAGGCTGTTATCTCGACCTTTAAACCAAATAAATTACCACCATTTTTTTTATATCATGTCCGTTTTTTCATACGAGAATCTTTTTTATTTAATGTTTTAATATGATGGACCATACAGATACAGATACAGAGATACATAGGTACATGTACTGAATTTAAATAAAATATCATCATTATTCTAACCTATTCCTTGAACGACAAAAATAGTTTTCAGGAGGGGTGCAATTATTGATATTTGAGAGTGAGCCTTGAAAGTAACATCACTAATCACATGTTTTTTCCTAAAGTAAAAAAAGTAAGTTTCTCTAAATAACACACACCTCTGGCTCTGGGTTCATTGGTTTTGTACCGTTTCCCCCACAAAACGTACCGGCACCGCTGGACCACCCAACAAGATAACACTTGTATGTTGTATGGTACCCGCGGCTTTTATTTCAACGGGAATAACGTGACCAGGCTTTATGACACAATAAATAAGGTGGGCTAATGAGAAAATTGTCCGGCTAAAATGGGTCACAGAATTGGAGATGCTTATCCGCCTTTTGGCAGTATATGTAGTTTGTCAAGAGAGAGAGAGAGAGGGGATAGTGGTGGAATGGAAACGGACACCAAGGCAACTCTGCTCTGCCCCGTCTTGGGAACAGCTACAATCTCCCCACGTCATTGCCGGTGTTTCATTTCCTTTTCTGTTGATATTCTATGGCTCTTCCTTTGTTTACTTTTGTGAAGCATATTACAGCCTTAAGATGCAAGAAATGTTTCACTGAAAATGAGCGGTCAAACAAACACCTATGCACATCTCGTTTTTTATTATCAAAGTAGTCTTTACTCTTAAGTTGAATGGACTAATTTGCTTCTTGCACAAACTACTATGAAATATTTTGTTGTAACTTATTTAAAGCCTTGGGAAATGAAGTTAGTAACCGTCAAATATGACAAGCTAACTTCGCTACGTCATCTGCGATAAAACTATTATGTAAGTTAAGAGTTGTTTTTCTTACATTAAGATAATTCTAATTTTGATAGCTTACGTGGAAAAGCAGAAATTTTTTTTTTATAAACCATAATTAAAAAAAATATTTTTACGAAACCAACATGATTATTTTTTTTACAAAAATCATAAGAGCCGAAATGTCATTTCGGTCTGAATTTTTTTTTTATTCTGGACCGAAATGCCATTACGGTCCGGAATAAAAAAAAAAATTTGGACCAAAATGTTCAGTCCTTATGGATTTTGTAAAAAAAAAGTAATCATGTTAGTTTCGTAAAAAACAAAATTTTAATGATGATTTATAAAAAAAATTCGAAAAGCAGATGACTGTTTAACTTGTACTAAACACTTTATATACCGCCAAATTTAAATGTAATAGTTTTCAAATAAAACTTCATCCATTCATTACAATATTAGAGCCTATTCGGTAACCCCATTTTTCATAAGTTTTTCTGGATAAAAAGGCTTTGTAGGTATTTTTCTCTTTCAAGTGTTTGATGGTCTGGTTTTTTTTTTTTTTCACTTCAAATTTCCAAATAGTTTTATTCTATTGCCTAACTTCAATTCTCATGGGGAAAAAATAAATTAGCTCATAGCTCCTCTTTTTTTTTTTCACAAGCAGCGAAGCTCTCTTTGAAAACCAAAAAAATCTATATATCTTGAAATAATTTTCTTCTTTCTTAAATTTTACAAATAGTGGAACTTTATTTTGTTTCTTTATGACAGATACAAAATGAACTATTTCAAATGACCATAAAGAAAACAAAATAAATTTTGAGCATATTGTAACTATTTGAAATGTAATTGTATATTCAATTCAAATCCTCCTTCTCACCTTTTGAGTGGATTGTGCATATTGTAAATTAATTGTATTGAACTATTTGAAATAAATGATACTCATGACAGATAAAAAATTCTTGAATTCGATATAGACAGAGTTTGTTGTCAGTATATCATATTCTACCAAATTTTGTTATAATCTGAATCAATACTTAGCATCGATATACTTAACAGAGTTTATTGTTAGCATGACATATTCTATGAAAAGACTAATTGTAAAGCGCAGAAAAACAACTTCCCAAAAGATTTCCATATACTTGTTGAACACCTGTGTTCTAGATTGTCTCATGAATTTTTTTCAAATTGGAAATGAGCTAATTGATATTCCCATTCTCATATTGAAAAATTGTCGTTCTCATAAAAATTTCCATTGTTGAAAAGTTCTTAGAGTGTATTTAGTTGTATAGGTAACTATTGACGATTAAGAAACAATGATGCAAGAGCTCTAAAAGTTTGAAACCAATATTAATATTAAGGATTAATTTGTTTTGATAAGGTAGGGCTAGAATTTCACTATCTCAATCTTTCAATTTTTAGTATCAAGTAAATTTCTATTTGAAAAGTTTATTATTTATATCTTCATCTACCTAGCACGAACTTGGCACTGCAATAATTTACGCAGAATTCAAAATTATTAACTCTCAATTTTACACCAAGTCAATTTCATTCTTAGTTGAAGGCGCCAATATAATTCAACTTATTACTTATTAATACAGGCGTGTCTGGTTCTGGTTCTTTTTTTTTATATGCATAAAAAAACATTGTATATTTGGTTTAGTTATGGAAGGCAGAGAAATAATATAAGGCATTGTTCGGCGCCAAGAAGAAAATGAGCGTGAACGCGGTAATTGAATTAAGTTTTACTCGCGGCAACCGTCTTCATCCGAACACGTTCTAATTAAGACGATTTATTCTCATCTCAACTACCCAATTGAAATGGTTACTTTAGTTACGTGGTAAAATTTATGACATGTGACAAATTAAGTTAGTTGAGAGTTGAGACTACCTTTCATAATTTTACCACGCGGCAGCAGGTAACCTTTAAGACCAAGCACTAGAAATAGGTCATCATAAATTGACTTGGTGCATTAAGAGTTTGGATAACTAATTATATCATCCATATTGGCTGTGGAGCACGGAAAGGTCTTTCAGAATTATTTTCTAGCATTAAATAAATTTAAATAAAAATTAAGGTAAAGCATCACACAGGTTCATTGCAGCAAACGATTTCTCCACTATTTATTGCTTATTTCTTTTGGAATTTTCTTTTGTTAATAACTCTCGTACTAAACTAAACCGCCAACATTGACCCCGACAATCAACGGGGCCCACATATGACATATGCAGAATCGGATGTGGTCCCTACTGCCCCAATTATATCGGGAGCGGTGATAGTACGTTCTTAGTACACGACTTCCGATCTTCTGTGGCATCAGATCGTACGGCCCTTTTATGCCGTGATTCCTTTGCGTGCAATTTACTACAGTGCAAACTGACAAATGCAAAAGGAGTAAAAGCAGCCTTGGGGGACCAGTCAATTGGGGCAGAGACCTGTCTGTTCTGGTACCTGTAGCTGCAGCAGCATCAGCAAGGATCTTTTCATCAATAAGCAAAATAAATTATACGGATCTGCACAACAAACATCAGGTTTGACAAATTAATGAATGCAATTGGTAATTGGGTCCTAGTTCCTAGTTCCTACTGGTGTACGTAGCTGTTGCTCATTTCCACGTTAAACAACTGGAGATGTGTGAATCTACAAGGAAAGAAAGAGGTTTCATGATGCCTAGTAATAATAAACAGATTAAAAGATAAAAAAGAAAAAGGTAATAATGAAAGAGTGAGGACCACGGTGCGGTGCCTCTGACAGTTCACAGCCGGGCTGAATCGTGATTGTCCGTACAGGTACACTGGCACACTGCTACACTGCTAGTAGCAACTTTTGCCCAGTAGGACCCACTTGTCCGTTTCTTTGCTTGTTTGCGTAGGCACACCGCACACTGGGGTATTCCATCCCTGCCCGTAGTACTGCCCGGCCTTTCCTTTCCTTTCTTTCGCTGTAAACAGTACAGTACTGTAAATAAAAAAAGGATAGCACATGTACAGTACAGGGTACAGCACACAGCAGAGGCGACTGAGTTCCAGTAGCGTACTGTTGATGTGTTAGTACAAAAGAATAATTAAACGGGAAGAGATAAAGATAAATAGTAAAAAACTTGGAGACTGGAGACTGGAGACTGAAAAGTGGCGATGAAAATTAGGTGCTGGTGCGTATTACACGGCGGTCAATTGAATGGGCGGATTCCCTTAGAGAGAAACTGAGAAAGCGCTTTGAAAGGGACGGGTCAAACGAGGCGAAGGTGCGCTTCCACGCGGAATTCATGTCCATATCAGATCTGATAATTGATAAATCAATGATACATCTATTGGATTAAATCCAAATCACAAAGGAATATTTTTCTCTCTCGGTACCTAATTGGGAGCTTTGAATCTCTTGATATTTATTGATATTTTTTTTCAGGATAACAGTGGAAAGATTCACCTGACTTTTATTAAAAGTCTGTATTACTAAATATTGGTTCATGAAAGTAATACCTACATCTAGTTACAATATTACATTAATATACAAGCAAACTTAAAGCTAATAATAAATGCCAAATTAAACAACAACTATATATCCCCCCCTCCAGTCCCATAATGATCTCCATAAAATTTCCAATAAAGTCGTCCAACTCCATCATAGCTAAGAGGAGGCTTAGCTACAGAGAAAGAGTTTGTAATTCATGTACTAGGCTAACATATGCTAGTAAGTCCTAAATATTAGAAGGCAATACATGAATCAATTTTAAAAAATCAAGCTCGAACTTACACCAAAAAAGGGCCAATAATATTATCTTAGTTCATAGAGCCTAAAAATATAAAAAATTAATATATGTAAAGATAATCTTGTTTCTTTCTAGTCATATCGATCAAATTACAGACTTCTTATACTAACTCTATTAATAATTGATCTTTAAATGGAATAGAAGCATTAATAAACCACAAATCTTCCAAAGTTCTACAAGCATAAGTAAAGATATTATATTGAGCAATCTAAGACCAAATTGTAGATACATAAGAACAACTAACAAAAAGATGTTGTCTTATTTCAAGAGAGCCACAGAAAGGACAGTTAGATTGTTCCTCCCAATCTCGCTTAGCTAAATTAACTCTAGTTAAGATTTTATCTTTTCTAACTAATCAAAGAAAAACAATTATTTTAAGGAGAATATGTGATTTTCAAATTGTATCATATCTTATTGACACGAATCATAATGGTGTAATGATAGTGGAGTAGAACTAGGGTGTGATGTGCTGATATAGTTTTTTCTGTTAACTGTATTCAAATTTTATGGATCAAATATATATGAAAAGGGATGAATTGAAAATTGAATTTATTGGGTGCGTGCCTAGTTTGTACTTGAAAAAATAAAGAAAGTATCGATAATATCGACATTAATTAACGATGTATAATATTTTTAAATCACCATTATTTGGAAGGATTTAGATTATTAAGCAATAATTATAAGTCATATAATTTGGGTCGTCCTTATTTGATCTTTTGTGCTTTTCCACCTTATATATTTGACTAGAACAGTTCAACATATTTGACTCTGTTTGAATTGTAGATATAGCTTATGATTGCTAAAAGACATTTCTGAAGAGCATATTTAATTTACTATTTTTTTATTTTTATGATTCATGAACTTTTTCCTGACTTGTTTATAAAATTTTGAATTTCATATGAAAACCAAGCCGGATGATTTAAATTTTATAATTATTAGTACATAAATAATTGATTGTTCGAGATTATATATGCACGTAGTTTTGAATGAATAAAAATATGATACTGGAATTTTGACTCCAATCAACACAAGGAGATATGCTTGAAGAATAAAAAAAAAATGGCCGCTTACTTGGATAACTAAATTTTATAAAACAACTATTTATTTATCAAGACATTAGAGTCAAAGATGCTTAAATATTAATCCCTTGAAACCTCTATTGTTAAATTATTTCCTCACATCAATAATTTGAGCTTCATGGTAGAATCTGTCATATCTAGAGATGTGTTACTAAAATGTAAAAAACAAACGACCATCTGTTTTATAAATTCAGTTTTCTTATTTTTGTTACAAATTCTAGGTCATAAATGTTGTTGAATTTTTTTCAGCAAATTAGAACAAGCAATAACCAAAGATGTTTCTATATTTGAATAGCATTCAATCAAAAAAAAAAAAATCTCTTGTTGTAACCGTACACACTTCAAATTGTTTGGAGTTCTTCATCTGAAACGATAAAAATTGTCTGGTCAAAATTAAAACCTCAGGACATATTGCAAGAAAAGTATTTTCTTGTTACAACAGTTGGTCATTTATCTTTCCTTGTAAAACCAGAATTTGATTTTGTCTGTGTTCAAATTAGTCAAAAACGATGCAAATCACTTTGTCCGCTCACCAAGCAACCTCCCCGTATTTATGTATCCATAGAGAATAGTACGCATCCATCACCATTTCTCCCTTTCTTTTTCCAATTTGTCGGTGTCATGCTCAATTGCTCATGCATCGATCATCACACAAGCCTCTTTTGGTTTCTCTCTTTTCCCATTTCTTTATTTTTTTGGACTTTACACATCTTCTTTTGTGGATACACATAATGTAACTTTACACAACAGTGATTGATTGGGGTGGTGTGGTGGTGGGGTTGCTGTTTTTAGTGTTTTGCAAATGCCGTGTGTTACCCATCTCGTCTCTTTTGTCGCCATTACACCTTTCCACATTATCTTTTTTAATTTTCTTTGTCCATAATTCGGGCCAAAAACCACCAAATGTGGATATGATACTTATCAATTTTATCAATTGGGGTCTCTTTCGGTAACAACTGCTCACCATCTCTGGTCACTTTCAAAGCAAGATGAACCTTTCCGACATAATAGTTTAAACCTAATTATACATAGATGAATATGTATGAAATAGCGAATGAATGACAGACAATTGATGACACCATAAATTAGGATTAGATCGTACATCAAATGGTTGAGTGCGGCACGCATAATGATAGATCTAGCACTATCATGACATCTCATTAAATAGTTAGATCTATTTGACCTCACATGGCGTGTCATGCCGTTGTTTTTGTCAAATATATGTATGTGTATGTGTGTGTATATTATTGCTCACTGATTAGTATAAACCAATAAGCATATCACGCTAGCATAATGGTGATGTTGTAAGAATAAAATTATTGTTTATACTTGGTTTTCTTTTGCTTTGACCAGAAAGGGTACGGGCCAGGTAAGTTACCCCCCCCCCCCAAATAAATAAATAAAAAACTGAGAGATCAATCCGGACTTTTTATATGTAAGCAAGGGTTTCTGTTGATTTAGAAAAAAAAATGAGTGCTAAGAGGAGAGACTTTGAAAATTAAGCAATTTAAAAAAAAAAATTCCGATTAAAAGTAATTGGTGTATTAAAGTAAACTCTATTTTGTAATAATTAAAATAATTATATAGAAATTTATTGGTACTTTGAAGCGATTTTATGTGAACTTTTTATATTGAATTTTGAAAAGATAAGAAATACCGCCTCACCACTCAACCACAGCAGGCATATTTAGATAATACCTGAGGAATTATAATTATATAACAATATTATATAATTTCTTAGCTTATTGTTAAGCACTACTTGTAATAATCTATTTTGTATTCTACGTCTTGACAAACAGTTCTAATTTATTTTATATATCCTGATCTGACAATTATATTTTTATCCCTGATCTGACAATTTGGTACCATGTGGATGTCCATTTTCCGATCAAAAATGACACGCAACTATTGATTATTTATTGAATAGAAAGTCTTGTTGCTTTTCAATGGAAAAGATTAGGTCTTTGTCCTTATTTATCTCACATTTTTTTTTAATTTGGTGTGTTTGTCAGGGTAGTTGATTGGTACAGATCTTGATAAGTAGTTCATTGGTCATTTGTGTTAACATTTCTTGGCTAAGATCAAGTGTCATGATCTGTCTTTTTTTAATACTTGGAGAAAATGGAGGGATACACCATGGAAACAAAATTATTATCTTTATGTTCAAGTTCTTGGTTTTCCGGTCAATACTCAAAGGTCATGACTCGAGAGGGTATATACATATATACGGAATCAAATATTGTTAAAAACATTTTTGACTATTATAAAAAAATGATTTAAAAATAGTTCTAATTGTTTGCAATATCAGAGCATCTACATCCCTGGTACTATAAGAGTTTCTAATCCAGTTTCAGGGATGTGGGAGAGTTTTTTATTAAGAAACTGTTTATAAACTCTACGCTGGCCAAATAATTGGCTCAAATTATTTCTCCATATTAATTTATTGCTAACGTGGCTTAATAGAAACTCTAAAATTAATTTCAGGAATGTGAGAGTTAGAAACTTTAGAGATCTTAATTTCTAAAAAAACGTTAACAGTTATTTAGAAACTCATTTGAGTTGCTGCGATGTAGATGTTCTCAGTTTTGATCGAAGAAAAGCTAAATGCTCAAACAACCATCAATAAATATCTTATTTCCAAGTAATAATTTAATGTTGTTTTCCTCATTTATGGACAGTGTCTCATATCATAATATTTTATATTTGGGAAAATATTAATAATCACTGAAAATAAGTAATCGATTGTGCAATAGGGAATTTATTTTATTTTTATACGCTGATTTTAAATTGTTGATCCATATCAAATAATTAAAATCCTTATTAGTGACACAACAAATTTAGTCAAGTGAATTGTTAATAATTATCATCCAACGTTCAGTAAATTTTAGTTTGCTCGTAGAATATGCAGATTTTAGAATACATATTATTTTTGGAGAATATATTTTCTCGTACACACTTATAAGAATCAAGAAAGTAATTTTCTAGTAATACCAGACGCAACACATTATTATTTATCAACCAGTGGAAAATGCAAATTTAAGAATTATTTTTTTAAGGTCAATAAAATTGTTATACATCTTATATAGACCAATTTCTAATTAAAAAATGCATACAAATATAATAAGCAGTAAACTGGCATTATAATAGTTTACATGATAATGTTGACTATATGAAATTATGAACATAAAAACTATTAATAAAGTAAAAAAGAAAGTTCAACATAAACGATTGACGATGAATATAGATAATATTAAACTTATTTCGTTTCAAATAACAAGTCAAGTATTTCGACGACAAATCCGACTCAATCTGAAACTGATATCCAAATTTACATTCAAAAAAAAAAAATTTAATTTCACCAGTTAATGATTTTGTAATTAAAAAAAATTGAAAAAAAAATTATATGAATCTCCCCACTCTAGTCCCCTCTTTGTCCCAGAGGAAGGTTGTACTATAGTCTCACTAATTATATGGTCCCCTTTTTCAGTCCCACACTCATGCACGTGTCAACCTTCATAAGTATAAATACTTGGAAGATAAGATATTAATAGTTGAAAAATAAGATATTAATACTTTAATGCGTAACTTGTTATGATCATCCGTTTTTCAGTCCTTCAATGGTCTCTGAGTCAACCTTCATGTAATGAAGTAGTGGTGACTC
The DNA here is from genome assembly GCA_025461125.1 of Carex kokanica. Lineage (NCBI taxonomy): Eukaryota > Viridiplantae > Streptophyta > Magnoliopsida > Poales > Cyperaceae > Carex > Carex kokanica. The sequence goes on along the minus strand of JAJGRX010000867.1, from coordinate 229,781 downwards.
CGTATCCCCGCATCAACCTTCCTCAATCGTTCCCGCGTCAACCTTCCTCTAACAAAAATAGTTACCCTCATTGGAATAAATACTTTAGTGCATAAGTATAAATACTTACGATAATATATTAATACTTGAAAAATAAAATAGTAATACTTGATGTGTAAGTTGATATGATCGAACGTCTGAAGATTAAACTTTGTACAATATATATACATATAAATACTTCAATGTATAGATATAAATACTTGTAATACTTGATATTAATACTTTCAGACGTCATTCAGTGCCATATGTAAAAGAAATATCAAGTTTTGCTGCTCCTTCAGATAGTTATAACAATATTAATATTTTTAGAAACGTGTATGGTCCCTCCTATTTAGTTTGAGTGATCCTCCACAAATATTTATATCCTCCACAGATATTTATAGTGCCGAGATGTTTGAAAAATTTGATTAGAAATACAATTATTTATATAAAAATTGTTCACCTCGTAAGTATAAAAATTGAGAACATGAAAACCGGAAATAGTAAAAAATGCAGAACTGTTTCATTTAAAGATAGCATTGGATAGGTGAGACATACGACCTTCCATCTTTCCCTTGTTCCTTTACAATTATTTGCGCCGTCCTTTACGTGCCATTTGTCTCTTTAACTCCATGCTAATTACAATGCCTTTTCTTTTTATTCAATTGCTAACTAAAATAATTGAGTGCATATAGCGGTAGTGATGGCGTGCAATACCATCAATCGGTTTACAATGGTCCACTGCCCAGTGTCCAGAGAATTCATATTACCTCAAATTGTGTTTGGATCCCGATCGTCCGATGTACCTTGACACGAATATTAAAACGGCTCCATACATTCCATTTCGAACCGGATTAGCATGAATTCTTATCGAACGGTTTGGAATTATTTAGGTGATTCAGACCCGTATCCGAGACCGTTTTTTCGAGTAACGTGGTAATGAATTATAGTTGTTTATTTATGATCAAGCAACAACCTTGACATAATCCAACGGTTGAAAATGCATTGCAACTTGCAAGAGGGATCCCTTCTTTGTACGGCTTCTCTCTAAATTTAGGGGGTAAGAATTAGTTTTTTCTTAGTATATTTCTACAATTTATGTTTATATACATTTTTCATCTGGTGCATCCTTCCTCTTCTAGTATGCTAGTTTCTTTGCATTAATTGTCCTACATCATTTGAAATAATGTAATACTTTTTTAGCTTGTATTGTTAAACGAGGAGGCATCCAATTACACCTTTTTTTTTGACACATTTTGACATTATTTTTTTTATAGGTCAATTTTTCGATTTCAAAATCCAAACAGTCGATCCGAACCGTTCAACATGATCACCAAATTAAAATGTGCTTGGAGATCAAATTTTACATTTTTTTGAATTTTTTACTATTTATTAAGATGGTTACAATATCGCTGTTTTTCAATGGTCTGAAAACAACGATTTTGTAACCATCTTAATATTTAAAAAAATGTAAAATTTGATCTCCAAGTACATTTTAATATATCCATCATGTTGAACGGTTTGAATCAACTATTTGGACTTTGAAAATAGTAGATATCAAAATGTATAAAAAAAAAGGTGTAATTCGATCCCTCCTCTTGTTAAATATATACTTTTGGTCACATAAAGCTGCTCCCAATGAGTTCATCAGATAAGTATCTCTCAGGTACCATAAAATATTCCTTCATTTTACGGTTTGAGATTTAAATATAAATAGATATGTTATTGAACACATAAAGTTAATTCATAGATATGTTATTGAACACATAGATAGTATAACAATTAAACTTTATTGAATATAAATATTATTTGACAATACATCGTGGGTTGTTAATTTCAAACTGTAAAAATCTTAATTGTTTGACGCAAGATAAAATTTACACTAATGTTCATCATATTTATAAACAATGATATGTAGATAATATAGATAATGCTCATAATGTTGAATTCCAAAACATACTTTATTGTTTAAATTATTAATATTGTCAAAATAATATAAATTATCAAATGATACCACTCATTAAAAAAAGACTGATTGATTTATAAAAAAATGTAAAGGTATCCTTCTATTTCATGCCGGACATCATTCAATTATAAAAACGAAAATATTATTAATAGATGTTTGACATGGAATAGAGGGATTGCAATGATATCCCCTTTACGCTATTTTCTATGAAGAAATGAATATTGTTTGCGTCCTATTCTTTCTCCAAAGCATTAACCTTTATGAGTAGGGTTAAAGCATAATTATTTTTGTGCTTTAATTATGCTCCATATTTTTATTTTTATTTTCAAAGTCTGAACAGTCAATCCGAATCGTTCACCATGATTTTTTTATTAAAATGTGCTTGGAGACCAAATTTTATATTTTTTAAAAAAATTTACTAATTTTTTAGATCGGTTCAAAATCACTGTTTTAAAAAGATCATGGACATCCAAAACAGTGATTTTGTATATGTCTAAAAAAATAAAATAAAATAAATTTTTTTTTTCTCCAAACACATTTTAATATGAAGATCATATTGAGCAGTTCGGATTGATTGTTTGAACTTTGAAAACGGAAAAAAAGACGTAGAGAATAATTAGAGCACAAAACTAATGATGCATTTTAACCCTACTTAACCTTTATATAATGAAACATATATATGTAGACTTTGTGTCCCCAATTCATTAAGAATATTTAATTGTATTTTGAACAAAGTAATCCGAGGGTTCATACCGAAGCATTTCTCGAACTAATTTTTGTTTTATTTTAAGCACATTTTTCTGCGGGTCCACTTTTTGTCCGTCCTTTTTACATGTTGATATTTTTTTCGTATTATTTGGGTTAGATTATATATATATTCTTATTAAATAGCATATAATTATTGCAACTCGGCACGAAATTTCAAAGAATAAGTTGACGCTGGTTCAATAACTGACAGCTTTTGCTCTGTTTTATCGTTTTAAATAATTAAATATGGTATTTTCCGAATTACATTTTTTTTTGTGCTGCAATAATTCCCAATGTATAGTACAAAGTTCTAGTAATTAGAAATTTAGAATGCATGTTTTGGGGGTTTATTGCTGTTTTTTTTTATTATTAACGAATTTTTTATATTTGGCAATGTGTTATCAGGCATGGTTGCCCAACAACTTTTAATTTGATCCTGAAGCATAATATTAAATTTAATATTTCTGTAATTTTGTTAAATTTGGATACGAGAATAAACTGCCAAATATACTATCTGCATTTTTGTAAAATCTTTGAATATTTTTTTCGATTTAAATTAATAGATACACAACTATATCTAAAATTTATATGTGTATAGTTTTGATCTATTCAATTGTTAAACATTCCATGTAGAGTTGTAGTGCACTAAAAAGGTCTTTGGTGACACCCAAAAATAAATAAAAATAAAGGTCTTTGGAGTTGTGTTTTTCAACAAGGATAAGGATGATTAATGGTAATAATTTTTTTTAAAATTAAAAATTTCAAAAACAAAAGGTAAAAGAAAAATTCAATTCATAGAGGAATTGAGTCCTCTTTCTCCAATAGCTACTTTTGCTTCTAATAGAGTAAGAAAAATAGACGTCAAAGCTGTCATGGAACGGCATGACACGTTTGTTAGTTACGTATCGTGATTCACGTGTTCAGTGTTGTGACTAGTTGCTGGTTATGTGTCATGACTCACAATGTAGATAATATAACACACTTGATGAGAAACTTGAGATTTGCTGCACGTTATACGGATGCTCAATCGAAGATAGAAGTTTAGTTCTCTAACTTTTACTTAATTGTCTCAGTAAAGAATCATCAATCGATTTTCGAACTCACAATCTTTCACATAAAGAATGTTATTCTTTGTCAGTAGATTAAGACCTAATTCTTGTAAATCTCCAAAGTTGAATAAGTTATTATCTTTTTAGATAAGAGAGACAAGTTCGAAATTTTGTATTTCATTAATATAATAATTTGATTATTTTCACTCTAATTCGATGCTAAAAAAAAATAATGTGCTTACATTTAGCTGGCTCAATATTATTTATTATTTCTTCTTCGAAATTACAATCAGACCATTCGATTGGAATATTACATTGGAGCTATGTTACCCCGATACTCCTATACGAACTCCGTACCCGTGTCAGATACGTATTGGATATGAATAAGCTCCCGAATACGGTTCATATGTGTCCAATACACCGTGCGTATTCTTAATCTCTTGATACGGTCTCCGATACGAATTTAACAGTGCACCGCGCATACAACTGACCCATGCACCAGCGCCAAAAAAAATCTCTCCAGAGCCGTGAATCGAACTCAGGTTCTTTGGCACAATCAACAGAATTCAGATCCTCTGTGTTACTCGAGAAAATAAAGTGAGTCTCAGCCGGTGGATTTAAATTTACACGAATCTCAAAGCACAAATAATACTGCCCCCTCCAATCACCCGAATATCCACCGGCTGAGAGCTCATTTTATTTTCTCGAGTAACACAGAAGATACTGGTTCCAATCAACATCCCCTTAACCACTACAATAGTTCACCTTTCTTATTAAAATCTAGTAGTTATAATATTTAATGTATACTTGGACTATCATATCTATTTTTTTTATATTTAATTTATATACAAATGTTGAATTACTAATATAATTAAAATAATAAAAAATAATATATATATATATTAGGCGTATCGTATCTTTAATTTTTAAAAATTATCGTATCACTGTATCCGTATTATATCCAATACGATACTCGTATCCGTATCTATGCAACATAGCATTGGAGAGGGCCTGTCGGCCTGATGAGTATATTAGAAATTTAGCATTTACATAATATATTAACTCATAAAACAATACGTATAAAAAGGACACATCACATGGCAACTCACCATTACACATTAGGGTTAAAGATGGTAGAAATGTGACGAATGTCTTCTATTCATGTCCTCCTGATTTTATGCAAAAATTATGAACAGTCCACTAGTAAGAACTAGAAAAAAAAAATGGTTAAAAATAAAAGCAAGAAGCTGTCAGTGGCAGAATTAAAATATCTTAATAGAAAAAACTGAAACTTAAAATGCACGATATATAATATGGATGAAATTTGAACTCAAGTATCTATAACCACTAAGTTATTATGGTTACTAGTAAATATTAAATGTTTTACCAAAGATACTACACTATAAAAAATTCTATAACAAAAATTCAAATAAATTTCAATATATAATTAAAAAAATGTAATTATAGAGGAGGCTCCACACCTCCATCAATGTTTATAGACCTATTCCTGAAGCTCACAAATTGTCACCTGTGGTTTAACACGAGTGAAGCTACGGTAATATATATGGATACTGCAGATAGATTCGTGTTATGGATTCATATCTTTATTTTCAAATTTCAATTAGATGAACCGAATTGTTAAATATGATTTTCGTATGAAAATATAATTGGAGACCCAATTTATACCATTTTAGATTTTTCTTTTACTATTTTTTAGATATTTAAAGAAATACTAGCTTCGAATGGTCCAAAAATTTTAAACCAAATATTTCTATACTATTTAGAAAATATAAAATTTAATCTAGAAATATATTTTTACATAAATATCATATTAAAAACGGAAATATGAATTCATAATACCTGACGCTATGTAATATGGATATTATCAGAATTTTACTCGCTTAACATACAAATATAATTGGCATTTCTGACTGTGAGAGCAAATTGGTGGTTATTCGGGTCAAGACAAATATTGTTTCCGGGTACTGGATCTGGTAGATACAGTGGGCCCACAAAATAAAAATGGCAGGTTGGTCCCAGCATGTATTTTGCTTTGCCATGTTCTCTTCTTCATATTCATTTCTTGCTCGTGTAAGTCCGTACAGAGATGTGGTAAGTTGTCGCCGGGCCCATTTACCCAAGGAAGGTCTAATACGTCAGTGGTTCTTTTCATTTTTGGTCACTGTTTGTTCATTTTTTTCAAGGAATTGATGCGACATTTAGTATCTAGGATGTACTATTTAGGCACTGTTTTTGATTAATTTCTATCAGGTTTCCGACGTGAATGTGTGATTTTTAATTTGAAAGAACTGTCTGATGGATAAGAAATCACAAATCAGGATTGTCACTTGAAAGGACTTGCCGATGTGGATTAAAACAGGCAGGAATTTTTTTTATAAACTATAATTAAAATTTTGGTTTTTTTACCGAACTAACGTGATTACTTTTTTTTTTTTTATAAAAATTATAAGAACTCAAATACTAATTCGGTTCTAATTTTTTTTTTATTCCGGACCAAAATAACATTTTGATCCTGTCTCCTTTTTAGATTTTCTCTGATACTGGTTTCACAAGTTTTCATATAAGTCGTCGCAGAAAATTCAAAAAAGAAACCGGACCGAAATGACATTTCGGTCCGGAATAAAAAAAAATTTCGGACTGAAATGGCATTTCGGTTCTTATGATTTTTGTAAAAAAAAAAGTAATCATGTTGGTTTCGTAATTTTTTTTTAATTATGGTTTATAAAAAAATTCTAAGATGTGAATATTTAAATATTCCGTTTTTTTTTAGTTATCACAGAAAAAATAAAAATTAAATGAATACCACTGCTGGGGGCTTATTTCGAAACCTACCACCCACGCGTACTGGGTCCGCGCACCAAATTGGATTGTGCGCGGACTGAGCGGGCGCACCAAAAATTTTTTTAATTATTTTTTTTTTTAAGTTCTTTTCTGAATTGTTTGAATTTTTTTTTCTGGTCTATTCTATTTTGTTCTGTGGTATTTGTAATTATATGTATACATAACATTTGACGGTGAAGTTGTAGAAAATAAAACGCACTTGTTTAACAAATAAAATTTTGAACTAAAAATTACTACAACAAATTATATGTACAATCTGAGCCGACATTTTATTAACGAAATACGCTAAATTACGCTAATTATAATGAAATACGCTAAATTATTCTAATTATAATGAAACACGCTAAACTATGCAAAAATACGCAAAATTACACTGATTTTGTGCTATCTTTCATAAATCATAAAAAATAAAAAAAAATAATAAAATAATAAAAGTTGGTATTCTACAAGTTCATTACATAACTAATTTACTGAGCTACGTAGATTGAACAATATAAATGAAAATCATAATCGGAAACTTGAACTGAAGTTTTGAGGCTTTTTCCTTTGTTTTTTGGCGATTCTGAATTTCGAAATTTAGCATTGCTAGCACTAACGCATACGTATTTTCGCAAACTTTCCGAAAAGTGGTCATTTGTTGAAATTGAACACTCGAGCGCCATTTTATAGCCGTTTGAAGTTTCGTCGTCATTTTTAGCTCTTTGTCTCTAAAAAAAAAAAGAAAAAAAAATTGGTGCTCCTCCCCAGTCCACGCACCAGGTCAAGTGGGTCGGTGCGCCTTCCCAGTACGCGCATCAAGCACTAAGTGGTGCGCCTGCCCAGTACGCGCACCGTCCAATTTAGTGCGCGGACTGGGTACGCGTGAGTGGTAGGTTTCGAAAAAAGCCCAGCAGTGGTATTCATTTATTTTTTATTTTTTTCCATGGTAACTAAAAAAAAACGGTTTCATATTTGAATTATCATTGACTGGTCACGGATGATTCCATATTCATATATTTTCAAAATACGGATATTTAATTGTAAGATATATATTTTGTAATTCAAAACTTACTGTAAAAAAATAATTTATTCGTCATTTATTTAGATACATGATATAAATTTTAGTTTTATTATGTTATTCATTATTTTTTATGCATAGCTCTGATTACTTTGTCATGTTCATAACCATAAGTGCAAATTATTAAAGTATTCTTCTTTGAAAGTGTAAGCACAGTGATGATGCGTGCATGCATTGTTTACATTCCTCAATATCTAAACTCTTTAGCCAATCCCAATTTAACGAAATTGTTTATTCCTTCCTATAGTGCGCTTTCGTACTAATTATGTATTTTTTAAATTACGAGATCTGTATCACCTAGGAATTCAGAGTAGGTCCCATGCGGATCAGACCTACTTTGGTTTGATGGGTGTGATGATCATGCGATTAGCATCAAGATTTGTGCACTTTGCATCAAAATTCGTGTGTATCTGTATCAATATCCGTGCACACAAATTTTATACTAATAGTACAGTTTCAGAGTTAATTGAACCTAAAAGTAGGTCCGATGCCCATTGGACCTACTCCTATCTCATCACCTAGTCGCTGCAAATGAAAGTAACGATCTCAATCAACTCCGTTATAAGTAATATATTAAAAATGTACCGTATTTAGTCAGGTAGATATGAAAAGTTCTTAATTTTTTTATGATTAAAATGTCCGTAGATTATCACTAAATTTAAAGTTTAATATTACAAAATAACTATTATACTGGTAGCAATATGTATATACAGAAATATATAAATATACAGAAATACATAAACTGGTACGTGTTCAGACTATAAAAAACAAAAACAATAATAGACTTGAGAATTCACAATTGAATTCTTATCTGTGTTTTTGAGAAATGATTGAGATTCGATTATATATATTGTCAAAATCTATAAGATCCTTTAGGGTGTCTAATTCATATTTCTTAAGAAGCCTGGATATGTCCTATCTAAAAAATTTCTCAATTTTATAAGTATGGAATCTGAAGATTTTCGAATCATTTTCTCCTTTTGGCACAAGGCCTACAATGTTGGCGCATTTTACTAATAAGATGAACCAAGCGAAACGGAACTTGACTTTGAGTGTGTAGAGAAGATTTGATCAAAGCTTTAGCTTTTTTATGTAGAGAAGAAGCTAGAGCTCCTACTTCGTGTAACCACAGCCATATATCTCAATAATAGATTGAAACGAAACCCAGGAATATAAAATACTTGCGTATCAATGCACAACAGTACACCTAGCAGCTTATATTAGTATACTCATCAGCCCTTGCTAATACTAAACTATTACTATTGGACCCCTTGTCACGTAAGTAAGCAAGGAAAAAACATATACAAAGAACTATTACGTGTTTGTATTATATAGGCCGTCAGTTCTTCATGCTCACATGGAGATTTATTGAGCCATCATACATCTTTGCCCTCAACACAAGCATACTGGTTTAAAATCGAAGCGAGATCGAGATATTCAGAGGAGTCAGAATCCATTTCTTGTCTTATTAAAAAGAAAGAAAACATAACAAAAAGGAGAAGGGAAGAAAGAAGAAGAGACTGGGTATCTAAAATTTCATCAATGTTTTCTTGAGAACCTGCATATTATAAATTTATAATATTACAAAAAATTAAATCGATCATTTTTAACGTAATTTCAGAAAACTTTGTGGCGGGAGCATGGCTTATTTAGTTATTTATTATTTTCCACATTGAATTCATTGCTGATCATGCATATTATTTTTAATTCATAACATAATATCGAAAAGTCGTATGAAAATTGCAGCTCATTCTTGTCTATATATTATTATTCCATCTCTATTCACTTGTAAAGTAATTGCAAAAGTTAATATAACATAATATGATACATATTTTAATTATACAACTGAAAGAACGAGATGCATTATGGGTAAGAGTGATTTTATATCAGTTACTCTCTACATGATGATTATAGATATAAAGATATTATATAATAATTTTGTAGTAATTTATCTATTGAATCATATAATATATTTCTGTTGACAGTCAGATACATTTATGTATCATTCATATAATATTACTTAATCAGTAATTAAAATATTTTTTTAAGTTGATTGGACAGATAAGATGTTACAAAATTGTCACAAGTTATGATATGATGTATTGTTGTACTTGTTGTAATTTATTTCTTCAACTAGTTGTTATTCAATCATAATAAATTAATGTTTAATTACATATTCTTCATATATTTTTATTTCATAATTGTCGTTATCCATCTATTTCATGTCCATACCTCCTCAACTTAAGTGAAGAAGAATATGATACAAATAAGATTAATCTTAACAGGTAACAATATGATATAAATAATATTATTTTATAACATGTTCTTATAGCCCTAAATGCAAGGTCACCTTGAGCCTTTTCTTTTCATGTTTATTCTTCTTAGAGAACCTACTCTCTGTAAATAATTGTTTTAAACACATAGATCTACTTAAAAAAGTTAAAATGAAAAATAATACCCTAACACAAATTTTTTTAAGTAGTTGGTCAGCCCTAATCACCACTATACAAAAACATATATGACATCATTTATTCTATCATTAAAATCTGTTCACCTGTTAGTGTTAAACAAATGTCATCAGCCCTCCTAACACCTAAAGTTGGCAAGGACTTTTAATTATTTATCTCTAGTCTTCATCAAATTTTTTTTTTTCATCTTTTTATTGGCCTTTTGTGTTTATCATTTTTCTTATCCAAGGAATCACTTGGGGACATTTCAACTGGATTCCTTTGCCCTTTCCCATTTCCATCCAAATTGCATCTTGACAAGTAGATTTTTCACTTTTAAAATATGCTTCTTGCTTAAGGTGTTTGTAGTGTCTATGTCAATTTCTTTGCTCTTTTTTTTTTTGTGAAAGAAAGGCAGCTAGTGCCTGTTTCATATATGAAACATAAGCAGTAAATTACAGAGTACTAGAGTTATAGCTATATTTCCATCAGTCACAAGGCACTAGCTGCTTTTCTTTCCAACTTTTCTATTCATGCTGTTGAAGTTTACTGTGTCAGATTTGAGGTATAATTAATTAGTCATGTTTATTTCATTTTGATCTGAGCTTGAACTTTTACCTTAGCATGACAATTGAATAAATTGATTTACATCATTACATGTAATAAGAGTGACAGGACAACCAACTCAAAGAATTTTCCTGGCAGCCACAAGGCATAATATATATTTTTTTTTATAATGAAAGTTAGCGAGATATATAAAATCCTGTGTTTAGATTGCAGGGTGGAACCAGAAAATAGAATAGAGCGGAGCAAAATTTTAAAATAGTATATTATATAATTATATACTTATTGTAAACACTAACATATTTTTTAATTTTTTTTTGGATTTTAGGTATGGCTGTACTTGAGTTTGCCTCAGGCCGATGATGAAATAAATACGATTGAAATATTGGTACTGCTCCTTGATGGGTCAGTCTTGAAGTCTAGTACCTGATTAAGGAAGTCGGGTGTGCTGTTGAGATTATTACAAGCTTTGAGTTTTGTCTGAGTAGTTTACATTTTTGTTGTCATTTTTTACTTTTGAACATTGTACTGTTGCTTTCTTTTATATAATGGAAGGGCATTATGCCTCTTTTTCAAAAAACATATTTTTTAATTTATTTATGAAAAAAATAACAAAAGAAGTATATTTTATAAAAAAGAATTGGATAAATATCTCCTCCTGGCCTTAAATGATCAACAACTAAATAGTTATGATAATTATTTACGAAAATTGCATTCTGAAAAAAATAATATTTTGAAAGACTATATATGCTTTCTCGTGAACCCTACAAGCTAATATAGTGATGATATATGTTTCCAAAGTGGAAATCTGAATGTAAATCCAACAAAAACTGGATTGAATAGTTTTTGTGCGGTTGAAAACTTGTAATAAAAAAATGAAACAAATAATTTTTTTGAGAAATAAAACTTTTCTAGTACAAAATAAATTTAATAAATCAAAAGTACAAAATAGATAAGAATGATTCGTTTCTCATTTCTAAAATTGGTTATTTTATTTCCAAAATTAAACCAAATATAGAAAAATTCTGCATTGTACTCTTAGTATATATTCTTCCCATTTTGTGTTAAATAAATCAAAGTACCTTGGCCAATGTGCGAGATAACCCTAAGAATAATAAAAGTAGCATGGTGGGTCTGATTAATATAATTAATAAAAATTATGAAAGATAACCTTTTATTAAATTGGTGGAGTCACAACTCACAACCCACAACCCACAACCCACAACCCACATAAATCTATCTCATAGTACTAGCTGTTATTAATTATAAATTATAAGGTGCGTTTGAATAAAGTGAGTCAATGAAATTGTCTCCCATTTGGGTGGTTGCCTTAAAACTAAAAGGGCAAGGAGAGTACTTAGCCAAAAAGCAAAGAAACCAACACAAAATGTCGACATGTGAATCAATCCCTGGATGCAAAGCAACAAAGAAAGCACCAATTGGTCGTACTCGTATATATCATATCAATTCCAACTTGGCGCCGGTCGGTCCCCATTAAATTTTTCCAGCATCTAATTAGCGCATCAATCAATCCAATTCACGGTCACGATAAAATCTGATCGTGACTTTTAAACTTATTTAAAATTAGGCGGTTGTTTTAGACCATCCGTGGCCTGTCATCAGGCAACCATTCTGCATTGATAATTAATTCATTTAAAAAATAAAATAAAAGATGGCGCTCAGTGCTTTCATATGGGCCAGTTGGAAGATAGTTATGATTTTTTTATTTTAATTTTTAAAGTATGTATCATGAATAGGTTAGAAGTGAAATGACAAGATATTCTGGTACTGTTGGCCTACACTATATATTTTTTTTTTGTCATTTTTTTAATATTTTATAGAGTGAGGCTATGGTGCTATGCACAGCACCAATGGCTAGTGTACTACGGCTCAATGTGGTACTTTTTAAAATCCAACGGTCGATCCGACCGTTCAATGTGATATCCATATGAATATGTACTTGCAAACTAAATTTTATATTTTTTTGAATTTTTTTACTATTTTTTTAGATAGGTAGAAAAATCAGTGTTTTTTGAAAATTCTGGACCATCAAAATTCTACCTATCTGAAAAAATAGTAAAAAAATTCGAAAAAATATAAAATTTAGTTTGCAAGTACATATTCATATGGTTATCACATTGAACGGTCGGATCGACCGTTAGAATTTTAAAAAGTACCATATTGAGCCGTAGTACACTAGCCATCCGTGCTATGCATAGCACCATAGCCTCACTCTATTTTATATACCGCACGCACCAACTTTATCTTTGCAAATATAGCAACTGATCCAATACCCCAAAACTTATTGGGTCCGGATCCCCTAAAGTAACTCAATTTTTGGATTTTAGATTGAGACCGTCCGAATTGAATCCGTCGCTTGAGATTACTTCGGGATTCGAATCTGTCTCTCGGAATGTATGCGCTCCACTTTAGATGGATGGTCACCGATTCGAATCGGACAGTCCCGATTCAAAACCCAATTTTTGGATTACTTCATTGGATTTGAATTCAAACTTATTGACCTCACAACAACAATACTAATGTAAATAGTGCAATATAATTTTAAATAGCTGCACACAAGCATTTTGGAATACCCAAGATATACAAAAGTTGCAATCGGTTGCTTGGTGGAAAATGTTGACTACAATTGGTTGCAAATGTCAATGTGTTGAGCAGTCTTCTGTATTGTCAAACAGGAATTATCCTTAATTTTGTGTGAACCCAATCAAATAATAGACATTTTTCCAATTTCCTATTAATTAATATTTTTTTTCACTCAATTAGGTCAAGATGATTAATTCATCTATATTTCATTTGAAAACACATACTACCTTCCAGAATCTTGAGGCTTGGAAAAAGGAAGACGGAAATATCTTTACCAACACCATAAATATCTTTACCAAAATTATCATATGAAAACGAAATTATTACCCCCACCCAAATGTAATTTGTTTCAACCGTTCTACCAAATACCAATGGCATCTATATAAGCCCGAAGACAGCAAACCGGATCGTGTAGCAAGTGGAAACGTGGCATCAGAAAGAAAAAAAAAAGGCAGCAGCAACCCCAGCCCACGAGTGATGTTTACGGATCAATCAAAGAAAAGAACGCAAAGGAAAAATAAATAAAAAATATACTTGACAACATATCACTAGTGGGAAATGTGCCACTGGAATCTTTCATTTATTAGACTTTCAAAACGTGTGTGTACCTACCTAATCAAGATCAATTTATCTGGTAAAGCTTAATTTCCTTGGCAAATTGGGTTGAGTGGTCTTTTTGATTTTGGGTACCAAGTAGGCCCGGGCTTGAGCCACATGCCAAGCATCAATTGTGTAGTCAAATTGATTGATGAATCAACTTTTTATTTTTCTTTCATGTCTCTTTGTGCTGTGGTGTGGATCCTGAATTTAGATGTGGTTTTACATGTACAATAGTCAGAAAAGGGGAAAAATAAAGTAAACTATTACATTATGGATAGCATTTTTAAAAAATACACCCATGAATTCTGGTGCAAAATGACATCCTAATATATTGCCTTCATCGTCACCATCATTGTCATTATAAATTTAATTGTTAACATTGATATATATTTTTTTTCCCCCATAACTTGCCTATAAGTTTATTTGGGCCAAAAATTTCGAATATTTCTCTGTTCTGTTAGAAAAAGTACTGGAGGCCCAATTACAAGCTTGGTCAAATTATAAATAGTAGGCCTAGTACTTGATATGATTTTTTAAGGCAACTAGACAAGCTCAGGTATTACTCTGAGATGGGCTGACTGGGCCATATAACAGAGGCTTGCTAATCAATTGAGAGACTTTGAACATACATACATAGAACCCATATTAACACAGAGAAGCTGGAGTAATGGATTTTTCTTTTTCTTTTGTGAGGTTCTTCATTTCATTCAAAACGGCAACATAGGGGATGCCTCACTTGGGTTCATTTTGGGCTTGCATGGAATAAGTTGATGCACCCGTTGTTCTAACGGGTATGATCATATGAACCATAATTATATATGAGTGAGGCTATGGTATTTCGGCTAGTGTACTACGGTTCAATATGGTACTTTTTAAAATCCTAACGGTCGATCCGAACCGTTCAATGTGATATCCATATGAATATGTACTTGCAAACTAAATTTTATATTTTTTCGAATTTTTTTAGATAGGTAGAATTTTGATGGTCCAGAATTTGTATAAAACACTGAAAATTCTATCTATCTAAAAAAAATAGTAAAAAAATTCAAAAAAATATAAAATTTAGTTTGCAAGTACATATTCATATGGATATCACATTGAACGGTTCGGATCGACCGTTAGGATTTTAAAAAGTACCATATTGAGCCGTAATACACTAGCCATAGTACACTAGCCGAAGTACCATAGCCTCACTCATTATATATTACTAGGACCAAAAAAATATAAAATATATGGTTGGTAACCCATCTTTTTTCGTCGAACCCAGTAAGCAATAGTGTTCGTCTTTATTTTCTGAAGCATCTTAAATGATAATTATGTTAATAAGAATTTATTTTAATTCTAATACAATGTAAAATCACAAACTTATCCAGTTGAGAGTCGCGAGCAGTCACAGGATCAGGATGAATCTAAGAACAATAAATGAGAATCAATTGATCTCCATAAAACATAAATAAAACATAAATTGTGTATTTATATAATTTAAAATAAAATGTCATAGATACTGTAAATTGACTTCATCCTCGTCAAATAACTTTATAGTTTTAAAGTCTGACTTCACCCCGTGTACACGACCCTTTGCTATAAAATATTAGCAAACAACCACAAATAACTCATCACAATTTTCGGACTTTGAATAAAGAAGCTTCATTCTCCCCATTCAACATTTGATTTTGTGAACTTCTTGCACGTTAGTAGATTGATTTCAATATGTTCAATTAATAAATAATTATAAACTTAAAATGTATTTTTGTTTATTTTATTAAAGAGGGAGATTAATTGCTTGACAATGTGAGATTAATTATTAGCGCAATCTGTATTATCTAGGGGTGCAAACGGATCGGATATATCCGTCCGTATCCGGATTAGTATTTGAAAATTAAATACAGATATCCGATACTGAATATCCATGCAGATACAGATACAGATACAGATACAGATATGGTTTTAAATTTCAATTATCTATATCCGAATAATAGATATATACCATATAATTTAATAATATAAAAATATGTATATATCTACGGGTATCTGATCCATATTCATTTAATATCCGATCCGTATCCGTCTAATATATAATCTGTATCTGTATCAAAAAATAAAAGTGGATACATATATAGTTTTACCACTATCCGATACATATCCGATCCGATCCGATTGCATCTCTAATATTATCTACATATTATGTTCATAAAATATGATAAGATTCGGTATGTGTTTCACTGTATATTAAGTGACCTGAAAAATTTATTGATTTAATATAACCTAAAGAATAAAAAACAAGTTATAATAATTGTGTTGTTCATAATTTTAAAAATAAAAGTTGTGACGTGTTATTCATATTCTTCTATACATATGGTACGTACTTGTTTAATTTTATCCAAAGAGAAGAAACCAAATTTTAGAGGTAGAAACCAGCACACTTTTAATCAGACGGTTCTCCTGTACCGCTTAATGCATAGATATTTGGATTTTTAAGACTTAAAGATTTTTTTCTCCTCTTTTGATAAATATAAAGAATAAAAGATATAACAATTATGGTAATAAAATGTAATAAATGGTCGTTAGCTGGAAAGACATTTAAAGAGGGGCAAATTTCTCCACACAATTTATAAGATGTTTAGAAATGTTGTCCTAATAAATAAAATATTATTGTTTATATCAGCCTCCTATGAAAATTCTTCCTAATTGTGAAGATAAAATTAAGAAAAACAGAATAGTTTATTAAATGAAGTCTACTGTTATAAATAGTTTTCCTTCATCAAGATCATTATTTTCATTAAAATGTAAATAAGATTTCTTTAAAGTATGGAATTCTTTCAAGATTTAGACACGTTTATAGATTTAAACTGTAAAAACACAGAAATCTCCACTCCATTATTAAGCACGTTGGGTGTCCGATCCGCCAACGGCTACGATTGAAAGATTAATTTTTGGATTTAATCTCAGCTCTCCAATCACATAATCTATCTTCTCTTAATTCAATGCATCTGTTTTATGTGTAGAAGTTTAAATTTAGCTACAAACATACTCACCACACATACTGCCACACAATGCGTTACAATTAAAATTAAACAAATTCTAAAATTTAGCGATATAATTATCCGTTTCCTTATTTATTTGTTTCCTTATTTCTCCCTCTCTAATTAAAATTTTCTATACGGCGGATCACAATGCAAATCAATTTTTTGTTCACTTTCTTATTTATCTACTTCTTTATTTCTATACATATTACTGTGATAAATCTAGAATATATTTCTAATTTTGTTTTTTTTTTATGAAAATTTGTCATTTTCTATGAGAATTTATTTTTGTTATCTTATCATATATTCCGTTGCAACGCATGGGCAAGATACTAGTAACTGTACTATATATGAAGTTATACTAAAACGCGCGTTAGTTAAAATAGACACTTAATGCAATATCAACACATTAAAAAAGTTCAATTAATTGTTTCAATTTTCAGAACCAGTCTTTGGTCTAGTGGCAAAAGCACATGGTCTCTATATGAGAGGTTATGAGTTCTAAACTCAGATAGGGGAAATTCTTTGCTGTAATAATATGAATATTAAATAGTTGGGTGGCTTGATCTCTGACCTTTACTAAAAAAAAATTGTTTCAATTTTCAAGAGCGATGATAACATAAACAATTGTAGTCCATTAAAACAAATGTACAAATTTTCTATATACGGCACAGGTTCTTGATGTTATATGTAGCAATACATGAATGGAAAACCGGAAGAACAAAAGCTCTTGTAATATGCTCATTACATATGGTTCTCCAAAAACGAAGGCGCAATTTAAGCAAAAAAGAAAAAGAAAAAAGAAAAATGAGAAAACAAAATCACTTCCAGTTGGCAGCGACAATGTCAGCAAGATCAACCACCCTCTGAGAGTAGCCCCACTCGTTGTCGTACCAGGCGATGACCTTCACCATATCGTCACCCATCACCATGGTGAGGGAGGCGTCGACGGTGGATGAGACGTCAGAGCAGCGGAAATCAACGGACACGAGCGGCTCATCACAGACAGACAAGATGCCTTTGAGTTCATTGTCAGCACTTTCTCTGAAGGCGGCATTTACCTCCTCGGCAAATGTCTTCTTTGTGACCTATTTTAGAAATCAGAATAAGAGAAAATGTTATTTTTCAACGAACTCTAGAATTTTGTGATGCATGTACATATGAATGGTTTAAGTGTAACATTACCTGAACGACGAGGTCGACGACAGAGACATTGGGAGTCGGTACACGGAGAGCAATTCCGTTGAGCTTGCCCTTGAGGTTGGGGAGGACAAGGGCCACGGCCTTAGCCGCACCAGTAGAGGTTGGCACAATGTTCAATGCTGCAGCACGAGCACGGCGAAGGTCACGGTGACTCGCATCCAACAGTCTTTGGTCACCAGTGTATGAATGGGTTGTTGTCATTGTTCCCTTGATAATGCCTGTCAGTTTATTTTGTAGATGTAGTTCAGTAAATAGAGATTATAAAATAAAATGGAAAGAAATTAAGTTCTTAATACAGGTCAATTTAGTATATACATGCATATATGTACTGATGTACATACCGAACTTGTTGTCGAGGACCTTGACGAAAGGTGCGAGGCAGTTGGTCGTGCACGAAGCGTTGCTAATAATTGGTTCGTCGGCACTGTACAAATCGGCGTTCACTCCAACCACGTATGTTGGTATATCTCCCTTTCCAGGTGCAGTGATCAAGACCTTCTTTGCGCCGGCCTGGATATGCTTCCCGGCACCCTCTCTATCAACAAACACACCAGTGCCCTCAATAACCAAATCGATGCCCAGTTCCTTCCATGGAAGATTGCTTGGGTTACGGTCAGAGACGACCTTGATAACCTTGCCATCGACTGAGATGCCATTGTCGCCCACAGGTTTGACATCGGCATCAAAGATGCCGAGCGTGGAGTCGTATTTGAGGAGGTGAGAGGCCTGCTTGATACCACCGGTGTCGTTGATGGCGATCACATCAAGAGGGGAGTTCTCACGCCCGTGCCAGCACCGTAGGAAGTTGCGCCCGATCCTACCAAAGCCATTGATGGCCACCTTTATTGTTGCCTCTACTGGTTGAACTCTTCTGCTAGTGGCGCCGATTGGTCCAGCCTGGTTGATACATGCTTGGTGTCAGGTCTTTTTTAATGGTGTATAGGCGTTTAGCATGCTGGTGCCAATTTCTCCGTTCTTTTTTTTGTAATTACTTGAGCTTAAGTAGAGACTAACGGTTTGGTCTTCTTTTTTGTTCTACAGGCCCCAAATTAAACATGCAACTAATACATGCAACCAATAATTTCTTGAAACAAACTCGACTTTTAGAGATAATTAATTAGTGATTTAAGTCAGGGTGCTGAAGGAAATATTATTGAGGTTAATGCAGCATGCATGATAGTTGCAGTAACGGTCCAAACTGTTCTTTACCTAGTCACCTATCTATTGTTCATCAATGAGTGTACCCACTGTACGTACACTGAATCATAATTGTATATTGTAATTCAAAGCACTATAGAACCATATACTCTAGACAGCATTTAATAAAATGTATATACGGGAAGTTGAGCATACCAAAGATGTTCTATAAGCAACCGCAGCTAAGAATTCGTCAGAGCCGCCGACCCGTCCCAATGGCATGAATGTGCTCCTCAACCCTGAGTATTCTGGGAATCTCGTGAACCCCTTGGCCTTTGCCTACACTCGCACATAAGTTTTATACAAGTCACGTACTCATGTTATATACTTATATGCATATATTAACATCAGGAATAAACCTAACAGGTACCAATAGTAGCACACTGTACCTGAAGGGAGCCATTGGCTACTGAAAGAGCAGCCGAAGCCATGATTGAGAAACTATAAGTGAAAAATATCTTAGGATCGGCAGCAACAGAAGGGAATGTTGTCTGGTTTATACTATATTGTATATGGTATTAAAATTGTTAAATCAGACAAGGCTGTGGTTGTAAAAGAGCTAGAGAATTGAGAGGAGGGGATTGGAAAGTGTGGCACAAAGGGATCAGATTTTGGATAGCGTGGCCATCAACGAATGGCTGGCGCTACTTCGTCATCTATCGCTGTGTCCCAGGTGGACAGTGTTAGTGCATGCTTAGGCTTTTTGGGCTTGGGCTTTTATTTTTGGGCCTGAAATTCCTGGCGGTTATTATTTTGGATAATCCAGATCAATCTATCCTGTTATCGTATTATTCCGAGATTTTTATTTTTACCCCAAAAAAAATATATTTTAATATAATTAACCAAATTTTTGAAAAAATTAAATTTATACCCAAACCGCAAATAATATTTACGGTTTGAATTCGGAATTCAAACCGTAAATAATATTTACGGTTTGAATTCTTATTCAAACCGCAAATAATATTTACGGTTTGAATTCCGAATTCAAACCGTAAATATTATTTGCGGTTTGAACTTTTTTTTTTTTTTTTTTTTTTTTTTTTTTTTAGAGAAAAATAGCTAAAATGCTGAAATGATAACACAAAAAAATCGAATTGTTTTTTAAAATATTTGTTAGAAAATACGTTACGAATAGAGCCGATTTTGTGCTAAAATACGGTAAATTACAATAATTATGCCAAAATACGGGAAATTTACTAAATTGCTGAAATTACAATAATTATGTAGAATTATGCTAAAATACGGTAAATTACGCTAAATTACGTATGAAATGATGCAATATGGGCCTGCGCATGCTTCATGAAAATGAGCATAACTTTTGATCCGTCCGTCGGATCGGGCTGAAATTTTGACAGGAACTCCACAGCCCAATGTTGGACCCGAAACCAATCTACGATCCGTTTCGCCCATTTGCGGGCTCAGATTCGCGATCCGAGTCTTCCTTCATGGACTTTTGGACCTTTCTTTATAATTTTAGAGTTTTTAGGGTCTTTGATGTATCTTTTATATATATTTTCTGTATAATTTTAGAGTTTTTAGGGTCTTTGTATTTAAACATACGTCATGTCTTTTGACATAATTATTGTAATTTACCGTATTTTAGCACAAAATCGGCTCTATTCGTAACGTATTTTCTAACAAATATTTTAAAAAACAATTCGATTTTTTGTGTTATATTTCATTTCAGCATTTTAGCTATTTTTCTCTAAAAAAAAAAAAAAAAAAGAAAAAAAAAAAAAAAAAAGTTCAAACCGCAAATAATATTTACGGTTTGAATTCGGAATTCAAACCGTAAATATTATTTGCGGTTTGAATAAGAATTCAAACCGTAAATATTATTTGCGGTTTGAATTCCGAATTCAAACCGTAAATATTATTTGCGGTTTGGGTATAAATTTAATTTTTTCAAAAATTTGGTTAATTATATTAAAATATATTTTTTTTGGGGTAAAAATAAAAATCTCGGCGTATTATTTATGGTTCATAGTATCTCATGCACAATTGCTTTTGAGGTTTGTCCAACGGTAAAGCAATGCAGAATAGCCACGATTTTGTGATCTCGCTTTCCTCGGTTACGAGTCATATGACCTTATGTTTCTCAATCATTTGCTGACAAAATGGATAGGTTATTTTTTTTTTATTATTATTCTTATCACAAGCATTGCGTCAAAGAAATGTATGGTTATATTTTCTCTGTCAATTGCACAAATGTCTCAAATAGTCAAACATAGTCATACTAGGATGACAGAAGAAAGATAAATGAGTTTAAATTTCGTAATTTCTTCATTTCAGCAGCTTAATATATCAAACTCGTACAAATACATACAGCTTCTAAAAAAGGTAATTTTCCGATTTATCCATGATGATGTCAGAGCTTGACCTGCCTTGATGCAAAAAAATATTTTGCAAGAGGAGAAGAATTAATAACACTAAAAATTGGGCCTTAATCCGGGCTGAAGTCTCGTGGGCCCATATCCTTATCGGGGCCCAATGGTTTCCTTCTTCCGCAAACTGGAACTCAACGATGGCTGAGAAATGGCGGGAAAGCTAGGGTTTTCTCTTTCCCTCCCATTCGTATCCCCTCCATCGTTTTTATCCCCCCTCATTCCTTCCATTTAAATTATAATCGTCTGAAATTCAAGTTATTTGTTTATTGGATTCATTGGTGATTATCCGAATAAATATGCATGTAAATTGGTGCATCTGAGAATCATCTCTCATGGAAGAGGAGCTTTTGACAAAGCAAGGAAGAGAATCAGAAAGAGAAGACCAAAGATCGACACCGTTAAATGTAGGTTTCTTTTACCTCCGACTCCTTGGCAATTCTTTAAACGAACTGCTGTGTCTAAGATCCGATCGCGTCTACACCATAGGGAGAAATCCAAAACATTGCAAAATTGTTCTCAATTACCCTGCTATCAGCCGCCACCACTGCCAAATTCTTCTTAGCAGATCAGATTGCAAGCTCAGACTGATCGACGGTTCATTTCTCTCTGCTCACTTTGACCCATCCCGTGTTGGATCCAAATGCAAAGTCTGTAGGGTTTCTTCAAATGGAGTGTTTGTCAATGGACGTAGGCTTCCCCGCGGCGTTGTTGCTGAGTTGAATACTGGGGATTTGGTCTTGCTATGTGTCAAGATAAGCTACGGTTTTGTTGTAGAGAAAATTGTTTTCACTGAGGTCAATCAAAATGCGTGGTTAGATGCTGTTTCTCCAAGAGCTGAGTTGCTTTTGGGGCATGTAAGGAGCATATTAAGCAGTCATGACCCTGTATCTTATTTGAGAGCCTTGCAAAATGTTGATTGCACAAAAGGAAGTGCTAATTCAGAGAAATATTTATATAAAGATATTGCTGACAAGGAGAGAATTTCCAGTCCTAGCAGAAACAATGAACTTGATTTGGGTTGCAATTCAGATGGCAAGACATTCTTTCTGAACCGACTGACAAGCATTGATCATAGTGTGCCGGGTCAATCTACTGGGGTAACTTTGCAACAACTTCTTCATCCCATTGTTAGCCTTACTCGAATTTTTATTGCAACCTTTACTTGTGATGTTTCTTGGTACGCTTTTGTCACACCCAGATACTTTATCACTCGCTTTTTGACAAGATTTAATGTATTGCATGCCTAATCTGAGTTGGTCTTCCAGGTTTCTGGATTATTGTAAAGTTCCCAACCAACTACCAATTACAATTGCATGCCATAATGGCGAGAGATGCTGGAGTGCGAGCCACGACAGCAGAACAGCCATGCCATTTTCAAGTCATCCTAATTTGCTTTTAGTGTAAGTAATAGTTCTTCTCAGATATTCTAGTCACAGATTGCCTCGAAAATATCTTTAATATTTATCAATGTTAAAATTCTGTGATATTTGCTGGTTGGTGCTGGTTGTACACCTGCAAGAGGATTATACATTCATTGGTACTTTGCATTTTTGTTCACCATTAGTTATCCAGTCTGTGATTAAGGCTACATAAGGACTTGTTAATTTTGCAAGCTTTTTTATGAGTTACATAAACCTGTCATTGGATGTCCATGCACCAGTCTAGCTGATTTGTGCTTCCAGTCTACCTGCAGGTCTAGCCATAGTAATCATTGCAATCACCTATTAACGCCATATAACAGCAGACCAGTTTAGATTAATTTGCTTATTTCACTAAATTGGCCATAACTAAAGATAAATTATACTATAATCTCTAAGGAACACCTATCAATTATGGATTCTTTAACTGAATCCAATTTTGCATTAGTTTGCCTTAGCTAGACTAAACTAGACAGATACCCATGCAAAAGTTGCGAGATGAGAAGACAGATTTTGTCAGGACTGTTTATGTTTCATATAACAGAATCTGCACCATCCTATTAGAATTAATTTGGATATCATGAAAAAAGATGAGGAATTGAATCAAATGAATGCATCCATTGCTTAATGCTTTATAGTATAGTATAGACATAGATTTGGTTTAGCCTTTTTGGAGCAAGCAAACTAAAACACACAATAATTCAGTAAGAAAAAAACATCCCACAGTCTGTATGAAACCCAGGCATATGGCATGGTGATCCTTTGTAGCTGTATAAGAAATAATGCAGAGAAAGTAGGAGACAATGGAGTAAATTGTGACATGTGTTTTCTTTATTGTGAAGCTATCCACGATTTCCTGATGAAATAGCATTTGGAAAAGATCGTAAGAAGCATGGTGTGGCATGCCATCACCCAAAGTTGATACTATTACATAGGGATGACACTATGCGAGTTGTGATCACTTCTGCTAACTTAGTATCCAGACAGGTCACAATCTTTATTTGTATTTCTATTACACTGTTTGCATTTTACTTTTCATGTAATTGTTTTTTAATCAGAACTGTTTTACTTTCTTTTTCCTCTTTTCCTTGCAAAACAGTGGAATCATATAACAAATACTGTGTGGTGGCAAGACTTTCCTCGCAGGAAATCTGCACATTTTTCATCTCTCTTTTGTCCAACAGATGAAGATAAATCAGATTTTGGTGCTCATCTTGCTGGGTTTGTTGCATCACTTATTAATGAAGTCCCTAATCAAGCACACTGGGTTGATTTATTAGCCAACTACGACTTTAGAGAGGCCGCTTGTCATCTCGTTGCTTCTGTACCTGGAGTACACGCTCAAATTCCTTCTTATTTGCAGTCTGATTATAGCCTTTCTGTAAGTGGGATTTAATAAATACTATTTCCATTAGTGCAATGAGGATAAGTTATGTTCATGTTTGGTTTCTAAAACTTTGTTACAGGCTAAGCAGGTATTGCACATGAAGTCCGTTCCTGGGAGTTGTCTAGGCTGTGTCCATACATCTTTAGTTGGTTTAAGTCATCGGTTTGGTGCTTCAGCTGATTCAAATGCAGGTCAATTTAAAATGCTGGCCAGAATACTAGGAAGGTGTGTGGTGAACAGTTGTGGAACTGTTGAAGTTATCCTTAAACGAAATACAAATATACCTGCTGATGCCAATGCTGTCAGTGTAATTATGAAAGATAGATATGGCGATTTCGGGGGTGGTATGAATGCTTCTTCTTCTTTGGATCAACTTAATGTCATCTTAATCGCCTTCTTGTTAGATTAGGCTCTTAAAATTAGTTTTGTTATAGATTTAAGTGAAGAAGTAATACATTTGTAGATTCAATCCAGCTTGGCTTTTTGCCAAGGGAGATAGCAAAGTGGGTATCTCCTCTCAGTGATTCTGCTCTCCTTTCTTTTTCTGCATTCATATATCCTAAAGAAACCCTAGAAGCTGCATATGCTGGAGCGAACACCAGAGTACAGCTATTTCTTTATCTATCGAAGGTACGCTATATTCTATTCTTATTTAATTTACATTATTTTGTATTTCTTACTTCACATTTTAATGTTTGCAACTGTCTTATTTAGTTATCATACTTTTTGGTATGCAGGGACCCAATTTTGATAGAATGTCAGAGTTGATTCATGAGGGTTTGCTCCTGGCTTCATTGTGCTCCCTTTTGGCATCATTGAAAAGGTCCTTTGGTCTCTGGCGCATACAAGAGGTACCCATTTAGAGTTCTATAATTTTGATTCCCAATACACCTCAGTCGTTCAACTGCTGTTTGTGTCATTGGTAACATCCTTACTCTTTGAAAATGATTAACTGCATCCATAACATGGCTTCATTTCCAGAGTGATAATTAGTGGAATCAGTAGATCTTTTAGGAATAATAATGATAGACTTATCTGTACTAAGGTCCTTTATATTTCTGAAGCTAATTGATCATTAGAGATTTTTTTTACTGAAAATGAATCAGCATGATTTCATTATCCTATGATTTTGTTATGCAGGTCTTGTCTCAACACAAATGGCCTGAGTCGTTAGAGACAGATTTTATCTATGGTAGGAGTATGCTGATAATAGCTTCTTTTTTCTATAATGTCTACTTC
Source organism: Carex kokanica (assembly GCA_025461125.1). Lineage (NCBI taxonomy): Eukaryota > Viridiplantae > Streptophyta > Magnoliopsida > Poales > Cyperaceae > Carex > Carex kokanica. Next base: position 204,013 of record JAJGRX010000867.1, on the reverse strand, counting down.
CCTGTCAATGTATAATTCAAATATGTTTCTCTTATTCCTTGTTGTTTCATGTTACAAAGGGTCTTCTTCAGTAGGAACTTCACTTAATCCAGAATTTCTGGCGGGTTTCTCTACAGCTGCCGGTAAAAGATCGTACAACTATGACTCGCAAGAGTCTGACCCTGAGGTACCAAATCTTTCTAATCAAAATTTGTTGTCTCATCCCTTTCTAAAATTATTTCCATTTAGTTATTAACATCTGATAACTGCTCAAAGAGACAGGCTACTTGAGACCTATGTAGCCATTTAATCTGAGTTTAAGTCTTCTCAAAGAGAAGGGCAAAACTTGAATTATTGCTTGGTATTCCCTGACCTTTGGATATTGATGCAAAAATTTAGTCGACTTGTTTCTTTTAACAAGACAGTTCATTATATTAATTAATCAAACTTGTGTCTGTGTCAGTGGGGCTGCTGGAGGGTCGAACATGAGCATAAAAACCCTTCAATAAAATTTTTGTTTCCCACTATTGATCGAGTCAGAACTGGAGTTTGTGGAGTCCATCTATCCAGATACCTACTTTGCCTGTCAGAGGTGAACTCTTATGTTTCATTAGCTCAAAATTATAGGTAATGTTTATTGGAATAGATAGTGGCTGTTGGAAAGGTGAATTTTGCCAAAGAGTAAAAAAATATCTGCTATAATTAGATGGCAGATAAATATAATAAAGTAGAAGATGAGAGACTTGATTTTTTTTGGCAAAATGACAATACAAATATTTGTTTTTCCTACCAGAGGAGAACTCTTCTTTTCACTTGTCAGATTGGAGTTTTGTTGTAAGAGGTAAATATTGCCAAATAGGAAAACTAGAAATATATGTTGTAATTAAATGACTAACTAGAGTGTATCCAAAGTAGAAACAAGAAAGTTCATCCAGCTAAACGATAGACAGTTTTTTCCTTTCCCTATTAGAGGCTCGGAATTGTAGTTGTTGAGAATCTAGTTTAAAAGGGTAGTATTGTAAAAGGGCAATTATGGAATAGATTAGGGGCCTATATGTAAGATGTGCACTCTATATACCCTTTGGGTGAATTCATGAAATTAACCTTTTTGCCTAAATTCAAGTGTAGTTGACTGCTGTTTGTTGCAAGAGATGTTTTAGGGGATGAATTTTCCAAAGATGCAGTGATGAAAAGAATAGAGTGATACCTTATAGCCAATTTTACATGACTAAATATTTTTAAATGCGGTACATGATAGATGATTTTTGGTTAGTATTTATATGAATTCATTTCCTTTTTGTTTATTTGATATAACAGAAAACATGGCAAAGACTGAGACCTGCAGGTATATTCCACGATGCAATTCCATATCCATCTGATAGAATCGGATATCCTATGCATGTCAAGGTATAAAATATCTTACCACTTGCCAAAGATGTTAGTTTCTTGTCACTTCGTGATTTCAGTGAAAATTTTCCTTTACTTTAAAAAGTACTTGCCCTCATCATAATGAAATTAGTACTGGTACGGTGGCTACTGGTTGCTTCCTTGAAATCAATTTTTCCCCATATTTAGCCTCAGTTCAATCCACAATTATGCCTCAATTAAAGCTCAATTTCACCCTATTCTGGCTAGAAGTGCAAGTTGTGCAAAACCCCCAGTCACACAGTATCAGAAGTTGCCGGTGCAGTCGTTAATTTTGGTCATAAAATACTTTCTTGATAACAAAATAAACAATTCTGTTTTTACATGCAAATAAGGTTGCACGTAGGCGCTTCCAGTCCAACGTAGATGGAAGCTCATTTGGATGGATATACTGTGGGTCCCACAATTTCAGTCCAGCTGCTTGGGGTCGAACTCTCCATCCCTCTTCATTGCCAGTAGGTCCAAAATTGCATATTTGCAATTATGAGCTGGGCATAATTTTTCTTCATCCACAGAACAGTGTGAGTGATGAAACTGTGATTAATATAGATGATGTCAAGTTACCATTTGAAACACCAGCACCAAAATATAAACCTGAGGACCGACCAGCAACTGCACAAGCAATGCGGGAGGCCTTAGTTGAGGCTCAGTCTATGGCAGTTGATCCTCTGGAAGAGATGAATGAGATTAGTGAAGGTGATGCTGATGAGTACGAGCAAATAATTGGCGATTCTGAAGAGGGAGAAGAGGAGCGCATTTATGCTGAAATGCTCTGGAGCCAGGTCTTTTCCTCTCATGATTAGTGTGTGCTTGTTTTGTAAGTATCATGTGCAGTTGTACATCCAACAGATGCAAATAGGCAGCTAACATTCATTGTTTATTTAGTTATCTCATAAGAAGATACAACCATTTGTTATTCATGTGACTTGGAGCCTAAAAATATTCGTATAGAAAATTCGTTGTATGTTGCATATTGCTATGAGAGGAATATCTGCTAAGTTGTGCTCATTTTAAAAATGCTTGTCAGTTGGTATTGCAAGTCTTAACCGGATATACAATTAACAACTGATCTGCAGTTTAACATTCAAGAATTAAACACTACCTTAACTAAGCGAAAATAAATTTTATCAAGTATGAATTAACAATGCTAATTGTCCTGACATCTCTAGGAAATCAGTATCGTTTAAATAAGTTTCCTTCAGAATACTTCTGTCCTTTATAATATACAACCATATCTGTTGTTCACCTAATTACTTGTATGGGCTGATTCCCGATTGTAACGGGAGAACTTTATTCTTATTCTGAGTAACAAAAAATGAGGTGGAAAGAGTTACTCTAATTAATGTTCATGGTTATAGATACTGGGCTCACACATTTCTACGACTACCAGTACTGGTATTCAGTCCACTTGGTCTAAGCGAATCATACATTGAATACATTGTTTCCGCACATCTTGAAATAGTAACATGAACCTCCCTGATAGTGAAACAACAGACGCTTGGTGGACAATTTTCTTTTGGTTATTTGCTTACTAGTAAAGAGATAAAACGGTGATTTTTTAAATTATTTATAATCAAAAGCTTTTTTTTTTGCCAACAAAATCAAATATCTATCAAGCAAGTTTCTCTAATAAATCTTCTTAGAATCAGCCAAAAATAAATAAGAAGTTCGTCCAAACATATCTAAATCTAAGTAAACTTAAATCACTCAACTAAAAACAGTCTTCTATGGTTCTGCTCAACAATGCAATCAAATGACCATATACAAAGTACAGCTAACTGCAGAGATCAATCTCATACTAACAGTCTAACTGAAATCACACCACTGAACTAAAGTTTTCCAATGTTCTTCCCTACAAGCCCCCTTGCACATTTTGCAAAGGATCACGCGGCAACAATTAGTAAAACAAACACCATTCCTCGTTAAGTAAATTTTACATCTCATCTCAGACCCGGAGAATCTGGAGCTTGTTGGAAAAGGCAATAGCAACCCAATCAGGTTGTGTGGATGACCACTGCAGCTGCTCTATCTCTGCTCCGGCAGTGTATGCGAGTATTGGGTCTAACCCACCTTCTGCTGCTGCAGCGGCTGCTGCAGCCTGCTGGACTGCACCCGATCCTCCTCCTGCTCCCCCACCCATTGATGACAGGTCCCAGATAAGTGCCTGAGAGTCGTCTCCTGCAGTGCAGATGTGGCAAGAGCTGTGCGGCGCCCAAGCAATGGCATTGACGCTTGCTTGGTGTCGTTGCAACTCTACTACAGGCAATGTCGGGTAGCGAATGTCCAGCACGACCACCTTGGGATTATCCATTATGATGGTGGCCATGTACCGAGGATCCTGCTTGTTCCACCCTAGCCGTAGCAGTGGTGTGTCAGGTGGGTCAGACGACTCATAAATAATGGTGGAGTGCTCCTTGTCCCTGAGATCAAACACCCGTACCGACCCATCAGCAGAGACTGACGCAAAAACACCCACCCCGCCCCAAGCAATGTCATACACTTCCTTGTCATGTGCAATCAGCTGGGTATCAACTGCCTCTCTATCAATGTCCCATATGGTGCAGGTGGTATCAACTGAGGAGGTGCCCACACGACGCGGCTCAGCCTCGTTCCAATCGAAGGAGGTAAGGGCCCCGCAGAACTCAGAATTGCGGTTGCCATTCAAGACAGCCCTCTGCTCAACGCCTGTGGAGTCGTCATTGATGCGCCAGATACGGAGGAAGTCGGCTGAGGTGGCTAGGAGGTCGGGCCGGAGGCAGTCTCGATCAGGCACAAACATGGCTTTGGTAGGGGGGTAAGGGTGCTCGAAGGAGAGGTTGGGGTCGGACCGGATCTCTCCAGTCGAATCGTCCAGCTGGACGATCTCCACTCGGTTGGGTAGCTGCTCCAAGAGGCTGGCGATAGCTAGGCGGTACTTCTTGTCGCGCCGAACGCTCCAGTTCATGGCGTAGATGTGCCATGGGGCTTCGTAGGTGTAGATCTCCGATCGCTTTTGTTGTTCCTCTGAGCCCTCGCCGTCCCTTTCACCTCCGCCACCGCTCCCAGCACCGACCATCTGCTTATGTCGGGATTAGGGTTTGGGGGGTTTTCGGCGATCTCTTTCCAATCGAGATAACGGCTGCGAATTTGCAATCGCCGTTATCCTAATTAATCTTTGTTTCTAGCAGGGGGAAGAAGTTGAAAAAAATATGAGATTTAATGGAGAGAGAATACATATGTCATATCATCTTTGTCTGATGAGACCGTCGATGGATATGATTTAGGAGGATAAGTCTGAGAGCTGGTCAGCTGGAATGAGTTTGAAACCCTGCCATGCCATAGCCATGCTCAATTAGGTAGGGCCACGGGGGCTATTGATGTATGTAACTATGTATATAAAGAGTGAGGCTATGGTGCTCTGCATAGCACGGATGGCTAGTGTACTACGGCTCAATATGGTACTTTTTAAAATCCTAACGGTCGATCCGACCGTTCAATGTGATAACCATATGAATATGTACTTGCAAACTAAATTTTATATTTTTTTAAATTTTTTTACTATTTTTTCAGATAGATAGAATTTTGATGGTCCAGAATTTTCAAAAAACACTGATTTTTCTATCTATCTGAAAAAATAGTAAAAAAATTTGAAAAAATATAAAATTTAGTTTGCAAGTACATATTCATATGGATATCACATTGAACGGTCGGATCGACCGTTAGGATTTTAAAAAGTACCATATTGAGCCGTAGTACACTAGCCATTGGTGCTATGCATAGCACCATAGCCTCACTCATATAAATGCAAAATGTCTAAGTTATGTTAGTGAAGATTTTGTCTTAAAAACTATTTACGGAGTATATGTGTGAGTTCATACTCCACAAAATATATGGAGTACGTACGCCGTTTTGATGTAAAATTATAGTAGCGGGCTGTTTAAAACTATCTTGACAGACAATTCTATGGTTGAAGTGTTGTTTAAAACATAGTAGCGGCTGCCACGTGGATTTATTACATGGAAAATTTAACATCGATCTTACATGTAGAATAATACATATTGTATACTGTCAGTTTTTATACTCAATTAAAACCATCAATATTCTTTAAGATAATTTGGATTTGATTATGTTGATGTGTAGAATTTAAAAAAGAATATTTATATTATTGAACGGCTGAAAATAAATAATTACTAATTAAAAGTCTTCAATGAATTGTTTAATTTAATAAATAATTAAGTTCTTAAATTTTTCAAGAGTAAGAGACGGAACTATCTTTTCTCCTTGCCACATAAGCCCTTTTACTTTTCAATATATAAAGAAGTCTTTCAAACTTACATTGTGGTATGTTTTTTTAAGGGAAATTTCACGTATACACCTCAAGTATTTCAAAATTACGTAGTTTTCTCTCAACTTCAAATTACGTAATTGCCCCTCTAAACTTCGAAAACTCACAAATTTACACAATTTATTGTCTTTTATATAAACTCATTTTAGATTTATAAAATACTCATTTTATCCTTTATTAAAAAACATAAAAACTTTGTAGCGTGTTTAAGAAAAATGCCAGCCTTATATTTAAGCAGCTTTCGAGGGCAAATGGTTTATTTTTTTTTACTTCTGACATATATACACAGTGACATTTAGGTATACCCTTGTGTATGCATCAGAAGTAGAGAAATGGGTCATTTGCCATAAGAAACCGACCAATTATAAGACCGGCATTTTTCTTAAAAATGCTACATATTTTTTATTTTTTAATTAAGGGTAAATTGGGAATTTCATATAAATTTAAAATGAGTTTTAATATAAAAGACAATAAATGAGTAAATTTGTGATTTTTTTTAAATTTAGAGGGGATAGGTAATTTGGAAGTTTAGAGAGGTGAATAGTAATTTGAAGTTTTGAAAGGTATGCATGATTCTTTTTTTTTTAAAGATAGAAATACGAAGATCTAGTGTAATAACTTTTATTAAATATTTATGTTTGAATTTCAAACTCACGATTTCTTAAAATGTTGTCATTTGTTACTATATTAAATGTTAGGTTTTTATCCACGCATAACAAAATAAAGCATGGATATTAACTATTGGCATTTGCTTCGGTGGACATTTTGACCTATTTGTAAAATGAACATATTTTCATTTTCAAAGTTTAAACAGTCGATCCGACCGTTCAACATTATCTCCATATTAAAATGTACTTGGAGGTCAAATTTTACATTTTTTTGAATTTTTTTACTATTTATTAAGTATTTTACAAAATCGTTGTTTTCAGACCATTGAAAAACAGCGATGTTGTAATCATCTTAATAAATAGTAAAAAAATTCAAAAAAATGTAAATTTGACCTCCAAGTATATTTTAATATGGAGATAATGTTGAACGGTCGGATCGACTGTTTAAACTTTGAAAATGAAAATATGTTTATTTTACAAATAGGTCCTTATGTCCACCGAAGCATCCCTCTTAACTATTTTATCTCACGTTGCTTTAGAAAAGATTGTATTATTTGATTACTTCGTGGAAATATAGATAAAGACTTCCTTGCCAAGTAATATTAATCATAAGTTTTGAATTTCTATCTTGAAATTCAATTTGATACTGTACGATATTCTAGGTCATGCATACTATCATGATACTATACAATTTTCTCCGGATAAAAATATCGACAGATTTATTTTAACTTCAAGCAGGGCTATAGGGTAAATTTTGATGGAGGTCACTAAACTTTGTCATTTGTCACGAATCGGTCACTTAACTTTGAGTTGTTCCTTTTTAGTCACTCAACTTTGTCATTTGTTCCAATCAAGTCACTCTATACTTTTCTGTTAATGCTAACGGAATATGCTCATTCCGTTAATATTTTGGACGGAATATGCTTATTTCATTAGTATTTTGGATGGAATGAGTATATTCCGTTAATATTTTGGACGGAAAAATATAAAGTGACTTGATTGGGACAAATAACAAAGTTAAGTGATTAAAATTGGATAAATCAAACTTGAGTGACCAATTCGTGACAAATGACAAAGTTTAGTGACCTCCGAAAATTTACCTAAAAATATATGACTAATGTATTGTATGAAGTCAAATTAGCTTTGCCAATATCTTTGCTCTTTTGGGAGTGACATGATTTGCAGCTGAAATGTTGTATAAGACGCTCATTCAGGTTGCCTAGATCGATCACTTGATTATTTTCTTGTTGTATAAGATGCAATGTAGCAGTTATTAATGTAGGTGTTGTCACCAAGGGCGGACCAGGTGTATGCAGGGGGGCAGCTGTCCTTCCCTGGATTTTGAGTTTTAGTGGAGATTTAGCGGTTCCGACCGACTTTGTTTCTCTTTGAAATTTTTTTTGCCCTCCTCTAGACGTTTGTTTTGTAATTTGGATTAAATTTAGGGTTAAATTTGAAATAAATTTGTTGAATTTTGATTGGTAATTAGAATTATAAGTCATAGCATCAGAAATTACAAATCAAGACATTAGAAATGATAAGTTAAAGCATTGTTTTTTATCAAGTACCCAATTAGTTAATGGATTTAAACCCAATTCGATATTTTTTTTTGCCCCCCTGACAAAAATCCTGAATCCGTCCCTAGTTGTCATGTTTTTTTTATTGATAATTCTAGATATTTTCGTTCTTAGTGAAAAGCGTACCCAATGCCAGTAACAAGTAACAACCGACATTTTTATTTTTACCCAAAAAAAAATATATTTTAATATAATTAACCAAGTTTTTAAAAAAATTAAATTTATACCCAAACCGTAAATTTTATTTACGGTTTGAATTCGAAATTCAAACCATAAATATTATTTACGGTTTGAATTTTTTTTTTTTTATATGTGTCATCGATTAGGTAGAAAAAATATATATATTTATATATTCTTTATTTCTTACATTCCAAAGAAAGAGAATTAAGGTGTTTGACCACATTATTATATTAATTAAATGGAGTACAGCTAAGGTAACTCAATTTCAGCCAAGGAATGTTTTAGAGTGAACTCGGATAGGTTAATTTAAGTACTTTTGCTCCTAGACCACCAAATCATTTATATTTTCAATTTGACCCTTTATGATTTCATGTTTCAAATTTTTAGGATTTTACCACTAAAGTTAAATTGCACTAAACCCCTTCATACTTTAAGAATAACACTTGACTTATTAAGATATTATATATATTAATTTTGGTTACAAGTTGAATATGTTATAAATTATTTCAACATTAAAATAACCTCCATAATCACTTATGTAGTTTTATATAAGAACTAGTGTATTAGTTATTGGTCAGTTTCATTGACAAAAGTTAAAGGTGAGTTTCAACATAATATTACGTTATCAAAATCCCTTCAGTACGTGTTTTAATTAATGTCACATAAAATCTTCAAATCTTCAAAAATTAATATATATAATATCTTAATAAGTCAAGTGTTATTCTTAAAAGTATGAAGGGGTTTAGTGCAATTTAACTTTAGTGGTAAAATCCTAAAAATTTGAAACATGAAATCATAAAGGGTCAAATTGAAAATATAAATGATTTGGTGGTCTAGGAGCAAAAGTACTTAAATTAACCTATCCGAGTTCACTCTAAAACATTCCTTGGCTGAAATTGAGTTACCTTAGCTGTACTCCATTTAATTAATATAATAATGTGGTCAAACACCTTAATTCTCTTTCTTTGGAAAGTAAGACGTAAAGAATATATAAATATATATATTTTTTCTACTTAATCGATGACACATAAAAATAAAATAAAAAAATAAAAAAAAATTCAAACCGTAAATAAAATTTACGGTTTGAGTATAAATTTAATTTTTTTAAAAACTTGATTAATTATATTAAAATATATTTTTTTTTGGGTAAAAATAAAAATGTCGGAAGTAACAACACAAGTTAGTGTTGCTTTTGTTTAATTACTGAACTTTTTCAGTAAACATTGACAAACTATGAAGGCAATTTTAAACACAACTGGAATAGCAACTGCTCCTATTGCCTTTTTCTCTGTAACGTCAGTTTGTTTCCTTCTAACAAAAAATAAAATTCTTCATGGGTATCCAGAAATTAACCTAGAACAAAGGTCATACAGGATACAGCTTATTGAATTAAATCGCTAAAGGCTGCTTTTACACTGCTCTGTTTCGTTTTAATCTTTATTGTGTTCTCTGGAATTAATCCGTGACTTAAAATTTTGAGGCAAAATTATTTTCCTTTCTGTAAAGTTCCAACTTTAAAAAAAAAATCTCAAGATCAATGGCTTTTCATTTTACAAAAATGATCAGCAGTTGGGATACACAAAGCCAATATCAGACAACAAATGAAGAAACTTTTGCTTTTCTTTCTCATTTTGAAAAAGTAATGTGAAAGGGCATTATATAAGCAAAAAAGCACCCCCATTTATTCTACAAAAGGGAAGGAAAAAAGGGGGAAAAAAGAAAACGAAAAAAGAAAGAAAGCTAGTAAGGCTTAAAGCACTCAAACAGATGATTAGTAACGGTAGCATCAGTAGAGATTGGAGGCAAATAAAGCAGCGTTGATCTAATTGGTGAAATCGTTGGTGTCTTTGGAGAAGAATTGTTATCATTTGATAAGAGCAGAGAGATCTCATCAGAGGCCATGCCCAACTGAATTAGCAACTGCTCCTCTTGCCTTTCTCTCTGTAGCCTTTTCCTCTTCATCTCTTCTCTCTTCCTCACATATTCCTCTGATATGAACACATCCATTTACTCTCCAATTTTTTTTTTTTTCTGATTTTTTGATGTTATTTTGCAAGGAGTTGGGCAAAAGAGAGAAGAAGACTTGTTGAAATGCCCCTCTGTATTTGTAGTATATATCATTTACGGCACTTACAAATTGAGATATAATTAATTGGTAAATGTTTCTAGTTGCATTGTCACAAAGCACAGACCTTCAATTAACCTAATTTATTAGTTTTAAAATAAACAATAATGTAACTTTCAATAAAATATAACTGAATCAGAGTGTAGAACAGGTGTTAATAAGGTCAATATGTGACAGGAACAGATATGATAATTCAGACGGTTCGATTTAACACAAGAATAATTTTTAAGACGCCCAGAAATTAAATTTTTCAATGATGCTGTCCCGTACTATTGAGAACCCCCTAAACAATGTGAAAATTCTCGTGCTTTTGTCATTTAGCACGAAGCAATCAGCCGTTAGTCAATGTACATAGCTCGTCAAAAATATTATAACACAAATTACGCGTCATAAAAATCTAACGTAATATCTAACTGCGTTATTTCTCAAAATTCAAGAATCTAGTAATCTACAAAGCCGAACCCCGAAAAACAAAAGGTCACGGTTGAATATTCCTGTTCCCAATTTCCAGCTTTATGACATTTTAAATCCTTTACTTTTACCTCTTTATAAATTATAATCAATTTTTTTTTAAAGAAAATCTTTTGTGTTTTAAATAGCTAGTTATAGCTACGCTATAATTTTTTTCAAATCATAAAAGCAATGCTATGGGATAGAATTTCGCTAATTCAGCTATGATCGCGATAGCTGAACTCCTTTTGATTCCATAAACTACAAACGGCATCTAGCAATGTGTATTGTACTTACCCAAATGACACAGATGATAAGCACCATACCGTATCACGATCCCTGAGCAACAATTGCCTCGTGTCAATTCCATGTCTCATGATATCATGAATAGATCCAAGGTAGGAACGTTTCTTGATTCCGAAATAATTCAGTAATTATGATTAACTCGTTAATCATATGTGCACATACTTGTATTATTTCATCAAATAGGTCCAGTGATATCATCACTCATTTACATGAGAGACATTGGTATTCTTGATAATTACTATCTCTCCACATGAGAGACACATACTGAGATAGAATCTGTATGACTGCCAGTTACGGACAGCGTTGAATAATACTCACGAATATGTATTCTCATGTGAGAGAAACAATCATTTCATACCTTAGAATTTCAGACACAAATAAAACATTAATGACACAAACACAATCCATTCAATGTTTTATTTTGGTCACGTCCAATCCCCTGATCTCCATCAGGTATCCTGTTGATTAGATTGACAACTCCTTGTCACATGATCTGCAAAACATGATCATCATCTAATCCAAATGCTAATCTTATACCGGTAATTAATATTTCTTGTTAATTACCAAGACTAGGGACACTTTAGAGTATTTATTAAATCATTTATAGGTAATAAAATACTCAAGGAACAAAATGATAAACAAATCATTCAATTACATAAACAAAACTTAGAAAACAATCATTATATGATTGGCTTCTATATCACAACACTAACAATAATGGTACCAAAAACCCACTTAAAAAGACATACAAGTATCCTTAGTGGATGACGTCGAAATTTTTATTAATATCCAAAATTAATAAATAATTTCATAATCTACACCCCATGCAGAGGAATTTTGAAATCTGTCCAAACTAGAGATTAAATTCCTGGTTTATACAACTTTCTGCAAAAAAAAGTTTCTGGTTCTAGGCATTCCCAAACGGAAAAAAAAATTCCGGTTTGACGAACCGGAAATTATATTCCCGGTTCTATTTTTTTTTAAACAGAAAATGTTATAATTTTTTAATTTTTTTTGAAATATTAGAAATATTTTATATATTTCTTTGAAAATAGATGGAATACTATATAATTTGATTTATTAGAAAGACAACGATAAATAACCCGGATCAACATTTTTCAGGCTGGATTTTTCACGGTTGTAAGAAAATTAAAAATATTTCTTTGTGTGTTATTGGAAAAAAATAAAAATATTTTGAGTCTGAGTTATTGATCCCCGGTTCAAAAGTTACTTCAAGTAAATCCAAAAATATTGTAATCCTTCTATTTTTGTTTTTTCTATTTTTGAAAAAAACAAAAACTCTCATATTTATTTAAGTTATTAAATAATATCTTTGTCAGAGTGTCAGATATTTTTTTTGTTTTTTCAAAAATAGAAGGATCACTATATTTTTTGTATTTATCTAGAAGTGATTTTTGAACCGGGATCAATGACTCAGATTTTATTTTTCCAATAACACACAAAGAAATATTTTAATTTTTCTTACAGCCGCAAAAAATTCAGCCTGAAAAATATTGATCCGGGTTATAAATCAAATTATATAGTATTTCATCTATTTTCAAAGAAATATATAAAATATTTCTAATATTTCAATACAAAAAAATAAAAAAATAATAATATTTTATGTTTTAAAAAATACATAACCAAAACAGGAATTTTTTTTCCCGGTTTCGGAATTCCAAAACCGGAAAATAAATCTACAGTTATTCGGCCTAAAACGGGAAAATAAATTTGCAGTTTGGGCAGTTTTCGAAATCTTGTCAAACAGGTGTAGATTTTGAAATTTAATATTTTTTTGATATTAATAAAAATTTCGGTGGATGACGTGTACCTTGATGCTAGAATTTAAAGAAACGGTCAAAAACCCATGAACTTACCTTCAGCACATATATAAAGCCTACACCTACAGCCCTTTATTATCTAATTGAAGTTATTATATGATCCAATTTGCTGCCAAGTTCTTTTTCTTTTCCAGTGTGAACTGTTTCGTATAAATCTGAAAAAAAACCACTTCATTTTGTAGCTTGCCTGCTTCTACCCTTTAAATAAAATCGGGAATACCAGCAATAATTCAGTTTCAAATTTTCGCAATCCTGTACAACATCTTTTTATTGAAAATACAAGTACATTCACCCCATTCTATAATCAAAGCAATCCTTTCAAACAAGGGTACACACACTAGACAAGTCCCAGTATAAAAATAAAAGAAGCATGCATGCTCCTCAAAATATACCTATATTATACATTATGACCACAACACAACATGCTAGTTGTATATTTCGCATATCAATCCAAGTATTTCCGACTGGAATGAGTTCCAGAAAGGAACTCAAATTGAAGTGGATGCAGTCAAGGTACACAGCTTATTACCGAGGAGAATAACAATGACAGTGACGTCGTCGTGATACTTCCTCTTCCTTCCAGCGGGCACATTCATTAAGTCTTCAACACTAAGATCTGCACAAAATTTGAGAATAACATCTTATTAGGAACTCAATAAATAACAAACATGTAGACATGTAGTGCATTTCATTGGCCACCTAGTGCACTCCAGATTAAGATATAACGAGATACATGAAAAGGAAAGGATAAAACAAACTGTTTTTTGAACTATATGCCTATCACTTGTGGTGATAGACCTCGCCTCTCTATAGAGCAACACATGTTTAATTTCATTAGAGGCATGTAAAAGGAGATGGATTTCGGGGTTAATGAACCCTTATTTCAAAATCAAAAGCTGTTTCAGTTTAACCAGGAAACCCTGACCAGAGACCATCTTATGGGTTAAGCAAATGAATATTACCTGCATTTTGGGCTGCTCGAACCAATAGTTGCTCAATTAGGTACTTTGCAGGGTCGCCAAATGGATTTTCCTGGATGAACTGAGAAACGATACCGACAACCTCATCATTGCCAAAAAAATCAAAGAGGCCATCACTACCCAGCACAACAAACAAGTCATCTTCAGAAACTCTGTGGCTTAAGGTGTGTGGGTTGGTGTGCACATATGGCGGACTGCATAAATTCTTTACCCGCAGAATGCCCATGAGTGCATCATTGAATTCTCTCTTTTTCAGATAGCCAACTCCAATGGCACGGGTAACTTTTAGCTTCCCTTTTATTTTGCCGTAGCTCACAACTTGAGGATCGTCAGAATGGTCTGCCTGAAGCTTTTCTAACTCCGAATCATTGTCGACAGTATGTGTCTCGGTCAATTGAACCGCTTTCAAGGTGTTGTTATCAACGGTAGCCAGTACTGCTCTACTGTCCCCTAAGTTCAGGACATACAGATCTGACCCATGAAGAAGCACAATGAGAACGCATGACCCAACTGACACCAAATCGGGTCTATCCTCCATTTCCTTCTCCACCCTGGACAGAAAATCATTCTCAGCTTGTTCTACCGCACGCACAAGGCATTCCACCACCCCATTCCGGAAGCTTTCAGACCGTATCAGTTCTATACCCTGTTGTTCTGCGTCCGGAATTGTAATGGCCAGAGTTAACTCACTTTGCACACTCTTGTGGTTTGACGGATACCCATTCTGACATTGTTTAATATGCCCCTCCAAGTGGTAGAGGTAGTATCCTATGTTGTCATATAACGTACTGGCTAGGAAGTCAGCAGCGTCTCGACCATTGAATCCATCGTAAATGCCACAGAATAGCAAGCCATTTCTCTCGGAACAGACTGCCTGGACACGGTCTTCCCCTGCTGCCCCACCGGCAGTCTGAACATCCATTGCATTGAGAAAACTTGATGATTCCAGCTTGGTCGGGGCACTGGACGATCTACAGGATTCATTTGGACTTATTTCGAATAAACATCCATTGCTGGTGTGGCAACCGTTTGTCAGTCCGCTACTTCTCGAAGAAGACGAAGAAGTAGAAAGGAGATCGAGTTTTGATAAGGATGAAGAGGGAATGAGCTTTCTGAAGGAATTGGGGGAGTCTAAATCGGGTAAGATTTCACGGGCAATTACACCACCGCAAATATTGGTATTTGCCAAGGTAAAATTGGCACTGATAGCTGCACCAGACAAACAAGAGAAGGATTTGCTGGTGTGGATTCTGGTGGATGAATTATCGACATGGGTTTTCAAGGAGCTATCCCTCTCAGAGGCTTTAGGGGAATCGCACTGGTACCCAAAACTCACATTTAGGTCACTGCTGCTCTTCCCTAGTTTCCCCAAGTTCTCCATCATTTCTCAAAAACTAAAATCCAAGCTTAGTTTTTACTGATTATGGAAATTTGTTATGATGTATCACTATCAAGGACCGGTTTTATACTTGAAAGCAAAAGCAAACCAGACCTGCAAAATGTTTTAAATAAAACATTATAAAGATATTCCTCCATCAACAAAGTTAAAAGAAAGAATTTGGCAATAAAGAAAATGTTTTGACTACAAGAATAAAAGAACAAATGTAAAAACAAGTAAAATGCACTTGCTATTGACAAATAATCAAATGCTGATGGCTATTTTATACAAGATGATAAGAAAGATTTTTTGCATGTTGAGTATAAGAAGCGAATTATGCTTCAATGAGCTCCTCGAGCTACCGAATGTAAAAAAGGCGAAGCTGGAATTCAACATGACAACTGGTTAGCCTATTTACTCTATTGCAGCATCTAAAAGAAAATGCATCCCTTTGAGATCTGATACTTTCATTTTAACTCAAATTTATTAGATGTCGGAAATTTCCCAATTTTTCTCATTTGAACTAAAAGAGAAACAAAAAGCAAATAAAAAATATGAAAAAAAAAGAAAATATTTATGTTTCCCTCCTCTTTCCCGCCCAGCTCTCTTCCATCAGTGACGAGGTTGATTGTGAAGAATTTTAGTGTGCACAAATAATATTGTGAACCAGAATTTTTAAGCCCATTGTACAGCACATACAGAATTTAGTTCAAAATCCTAACTTCTTATGAAATTAAATCCCAAAGTTCAATTTTCTCAGATCAAATCCGGGCCATCAAATCTATTGTATTAAGAGTATATGGCCATCCATCATCTTTTTCCTTGCTCACAATCCTCAACCTCCACCACCTCTCATGCATTAAATCCGCTATAAGTCCATCCCCAACCCCCTTTGCCTCGAATTCACATCACCTCAAGTTACCTGATTCAAGACAATTACGATCGGACGGTTTTTTTAACATGACACGAATCTCAAAACAGACCCCCTACAGTCTCCATAGGCACCGGATTGAGTTTGGCCCAGATAGGATTAATCTGGACCGTCCGTTTCAATTTGCTTGAGTTAGGTACCTGGGAGGATACGGATCCCTTTGCCTCCCCCCCCTATCTTATTGATTATGAGTCTGTGTAACTATGTTTGATCAATCTATGATATAAGGTTATGAGATTTCTACTTTTTGATTATTGATAACATTATTGTCTTATGTTTTTAATTTAAATTTCATTGCCTTTAATTTTTAATTTGTGTCCTTCGACAGTTATTTTTACATGAATTGAATAGGGAGGAGAAAGGAATGTTTTAGGAGGTGAAGACAACCCAATCTACAGAGAGAGCAGAAGGAAATGGAACACTTTGCAACTGGAGCAATCAAGATGACGTTCGAAACCAGATATGTTTCCAAATGGAGCAGTACAATTTCTTATTATTTAGATACAAATTTTCATATCAGAGCTTTGGTGACCAGTCAACATTTAACTCAGTAACCGGCTAATAAGGTAGGTAGGGCTCCAATTGATTTTCGACCGTTAGATCATAATAATCAAACTCTTCAGAATATAGTCCTCATGGAAGCATTCTTCCTCAGAACCAATTTTTATTTTACAAATATTTATGTAGCTTCAAGCACACATTGATGATCTATTGGAGCAATCCACCTTATATTGCTAAACTCATTACCAGTATGGAAAGAACAGATTTTCACCAAAACAATCATAATATAAAATTGAAGTCCAATTTGGAACTTCAATTAAGTGTGAGATTGAGATCAGACGGACAGAAAGGAAAATTTGTACCTGAAATAAAACGGAAGAAGGTCTTCTCCATGGACACCATTCAACAAGATTAAATCCGATGTTTACTTTACTTCGACTTCTCGCCTATGATCATCAAAACAAATTTATTATTTATTAGATTTTGGTGTCAAGCATATTACTGGGTTTGCCAAAGAAAAGAGACAAAAATATACCGCCAAGTCCATGTATTTAAAGCCTGAGCGGAGCCAAGAGATCAAGTAGTGCTTTTATCCGCATCACCTTCTCTATCTCATCCAAAAATTGCACGAAATCAGAAGGCGAGGCGGCGCAGTGCTCCAAACTAAAAAGTAGGTTATCGACAAATAAAAGAGCAGTCTATTTGGGATACGATGATAGAGAGAGAGAGGTTAAAAGGCTTAGTTTAAAAATTAAGAGGAAAGAAAAGCGATGGAAGCTGAGATGAGATTCCACGACTTAATGGTTAGAAGAGGAAAATGCAGTGGATTTCAGAATGAGAGAGAAAGAGGAAGAAGAATAAACCAATAAATAGAGCCGGATGGAGTTGGACTGCTTCCGCCTTTCTGCTGTTCCCTCTCTAAGTCTCAACCATGCCTTTTGTTTATTCTTTTTTGTTTTGTTTTGTCATTAGCGACTTATGATTTAGATCTCCATCTACTGGAATTCACATCACCTCAGGTTACCTGACTGAAGACAATTACGATCGGACTCGGACGGTTCTTTTAACATGGCACGAATCTTAAAACAGACTCCTACAGTCTCCATAGGCATCGGATTGAGTTTGACCCAGATAGGTTTAATCTGACCCGTCCGTTTCAATTTGTTTGAGTCAGGTACCTGGGAGGATACGGAGAGCACTCAGAAGTCAGCATAATAGTAATTAATTTTCAGGAGGGAGGTGATGTGGCGAGTTGGGCAAGAAAAAAGAATAACAGATACATCATACATGCATCAGCAAGCCGCGGTCAAATCTTAGTATTTTTTTAGTTAGCACCTTCCAAAAAAGCAATTTCAGAGTAAACAACTTATTTGCAAAATCTTAAAACCCGTTCGGCAAATGCACGAAATAGCGGAAAAAAGAGAAAAAAGGGAAGAAGTTCATATTTCATACAATTGCAATTATATTCGGCACATTTGAAATAGTGGAATAGTGGAAGAATATAATTGAGTCAATTTTAACATGTAAATAAGTCACTATTCTCCAATTTCATCTCTATCATGGAATAGTGCCTAGTGGAATAAAATAGAGAGGGCCTAAAGTGCAAAAGAGAAAGATTTGATTGCATATGTTCATCTCAATTCCACTTTTTCATTTTTTTCTCTATTCCATTCAATTTCACTCACCTTTGATCACTATTTCAACACAATTCCATACTATTTTCCTATTCCAACTTAGCATGAATGCAGATTTACTCTGCGCAGGTCTTTGAGTGGTGTGCAATGTAGAGTAGGTATGCATGCACCTGCGATTTTTTTTTCTTTTCAGAATGTAACTTTTTCAATTTTAGCGACGTTTGATACAGAATGACAAACATACAATAAAAAAAAAAAAATTAGTACTCAATTTAAAATGTTTTTGGATATTGGATTATTGTCAAATTAAATTTCTTTAAACGAGTTATTTCTATTTGAAATTAAAAATAAAGGGGCAATTTCAGGTATACCCCTCAAAAACTTCAAAATTACGTATTTTTCCCTCCAAAGTTTGAAATTACGTATTTCCCTCTCTAAATTTCAAAAACTCACAAATTTACCCATTTTATTGTCTTTTATATTAAAACTCATTCTTAATTTATAAAATACTCATTTTACCCTTTATTAAAAGCATAAAACATCCATCATACTCAAATTTGAATCTGAAGGGTTCCTTTACTTTCCGAATTGCTTTAAATCCGTGCGCGCTAGATCAACACGAATCTTAAAGCGAAAACACACATATATTGAAGCTACACGCACAGATCTTAATGCGATGCACGTGGATCGGACGGTAGAGGAACTCTTTATATTCAAATTTGAGTCCGATGGACTTTTTATGCTTTTAATAAAGGGTAAAATGGGTATTTTATAAATTTAGAATGAGTTTTAATATAAAAAACAATAAAATGGATAAATTTGTGAGTTTTTGAAGTTTAGAGGGGGAATATGTAATTTTAAAGTTTAGAGGATAAAAATTGTAATTTTGAATTTTTTGAGGGGTATACGTGAAATCCCCCAAAAATAAAATGCAGGATAAAAAATTTTAACTTATTTTTTAGGCATCAGACGGTATATTCTTTAACATTAGGTATATTCTTTAACATTTTACCACATGACTTTCGGGCTATGCCCAGAACAACACGTTGTATCTCTCTTTTCGAGCATTCTGAAATTGGAGTTTCCTACCAAATATCAAATATTTTTTCGTTTTCTTTTGTCGTTGTGTTTAATGTTGACGGGCATATAAAAAAAATCTGAAAAAAAATATCAAAATATTTGGAACTAAAAGAGAAGTACAGATATTCTCTCCGTATTGAATTTTGTTATTGAAATCATAATAAAGTACTAAAAATATTGATAACAGAATTATTACAGTTATAATAATTAATATTGACATAATAACAAAATTATAGGAGTTCGCCTACTTGGTCATTGAGGGCGATTCAGCCTAAGTGTTACCGACCTCCTATATCTATTAAAATAGATTTCAAATGACAAATTTAAACATTTAAATCGATCCACTTCACGAGTAATGTGTTTATATCCAAAATTTATAACTTTTGATAATGTTTAATATCAAGTCAAGCGGCCAAAAATAATGAAAAATTAATGTATTAAAATTAACTTAATTTTGTTTTTTTACCGCTTGACTTCATACTAAATGAATTTGAAATTTTATAAATTTTGCCTATAAACACATTACTCGTGAAGTAGATCGGATTTGAACAGTTTGATTCGTCGTTTGAAGTCTATTTGATAGGTTTTCGAGCCGGTGACACTTAGACTGAAATATCACTAATATCATAGTATAGCTGGACTCTAATAATAATATAATTAGGAGTGATGCTACAATGCTTTGGGAAGTAAAATGAGTGTTTTACTTCCCGCTCATATCTCTATTTCTAAAATTCAAATAGTCAATCCAAACTTCTCAACATGATCTTCATATTGAAATGTTCTTGGAGACCAAATTTTACATTTTTTGAATTTTTTATCTCTATTTCTAATTGTTTTTCTGAATTATTTATTTATTTTTATTTAATGAAAAGCTGTGATTTTCAAAAACTCTAAAAAATAGTAAAAAAAATTTAAAAAAATGTAAAATTTGGTCTCCAAGCACATTTTAATATGAAGATCATGTTGGAAGGTTTCGAATTGACTATTTGAACTTTGAAAAAGAAGATATAAGTGGAAAGTAAAATACCCTCTTTATTTCCCAAAGCATGATAGCCTACCTCATATAATTACTACTAGAGTAGGGTTAAAATGCACCATTGATTTTGTGCCCCCACCATACCCCACATCTTTATCTTTGTTTTTAAAGTTCAAATAGTCGATTCGAACCGCTCAACATGATTTCCATATTAAAATATGCTTAGAGACCAACTTTTATATTTTTTAGAAATTTTTTACTATTTTTTTAATAGGTACAAAATCACTGTTTTTGGACCATCCAAAAGCTGTGATTTTGTACCTATCTAAAAAAATAATAAACGAATTCCAAAAAATATAAAATTTGGTCTCTAAACACATTTTAATACGGATATCATGTTGAGCGGTTCGGATCGACTGATTAAACTTTGAAAATAGAGATAGAGATGTGGAGTATGGTTGGGACACAAAACCAATGATGCATTTTAACTATACTCTTAGTACTAATAACACATAAAGTCATAAATACTTAAATAGTTATTACGCACCATCACCAGCAACATGGTGGCGGTCTTAAACATGATGATTATATTAATTTAATCATTAATAAAACTTTGATAGACATGTTAAGTTGTACGCGTATATTATATACATCGTCACATTTGATTATATCCGAATGCTCTCGTTACTTCTTTGAATCCGTCTAATATGTGAATGTATCAATATTCAATCGGGACAAATAAACAAAAAGGTAGTGGTCCCAATTAAAATTTCTGACGATAAAGATTAAGCTTTATCCAACCTAACTGTGTTAGATGACTCATATTAAATTTAGTATATTCCAATCTTATGCGGCTACAAGTAGAGAAAACGACACATGAGGTCACCCACAGCCACAATTGTAAATACATTTGACCAAAGTTTTAAGCACAATAATGTGAATTTATTTAGATCCATCATACCGAAGAAGAAGAGAACTAAAAAGATATTTTATTACTCGACCCACGTACAAATTTCTAACTTTTAGATGAATGTGTTGGAAATTCTCATAGATTATAAGTGCGATAATTTAATTCAGTTTAATTGTTCATATTTAAAAATAGAATTCAAATGTAAACTAAATTTAAAATAGAGTTTATCACTCGATGTATAACGAAGATCTTCGTCTAATTGTATGAGCAGTAGCATTCTCTTCTTTTCGTGTCAAATGTATACAATAACAACAACAACCGCGTCTCTATTGGTATTCACATAAACATGTTGACAAACAACTGCAAATCAGAATGCTAACACTGACTGGAAGTCCCTTCTTTTTCTCTTTCTCTCTCTCTTGGTTTATGAAGTGGTACGAACAGAGTGAATAATCTAAATACGAAATACTATTGCATATATAATTATCTATAGATAATATGCACCAGTTCATTTGAACCTGTCTAGTGGCACCAATCGGTCCCACCACCACTTCAGTTGAGCCTCATTAGAAAGCAGATCCTTTTTGGCCCATTAACCATGCATCCCAATGAGATTTAATCTATAATTAATTCTATAATTTTATTAAATTCAACTCAAACAATTTGGGTTGTAGTACAATTCCAACAAAATGGAAGTGCAAAATGCAATTATGTGGTGAGATATTAAAATCCCTCATAAAATCAAAATATTTATGTGATTATTATTTATAAACAAAACTCTCATTAAAGAAAATCTGACAAAGAGGGAATGGCTAGAATACATTAAAGAAAATCTGACAAAGAGGGAATGGCTAGAAGACACACAATGCATGCTGCATAGTAATGTCAACATTAGTGTTTCACCAGAAAATACTTATTTCTATTATATCTTTTTGTGCAATAAATGTAATTTTGAATGGGAGCATGTCAGAATTTTTATCAACCGTGAGTTTCTTTGAAGAAATACTTGTATATGTTTTGTCATTGCCCAATTATTGGAAACAAACTTTTCTTTAGTTCTCTTTGTAAGAGTGTTTGGGAATTGAGAAATAAATTTGTTTTTCCAACAAACCTTTAAGCACTCCTAGAACTGTCATACTGAATTGTTTCTATGATCCTCTATTGGACATGTAACATTGATAAAAAGACAAAAACATTCTTGGAATATTGGCTACCAAGTTTCCAATAAACCTTTGAGCACTACTAAATATTTTGTCACCCCTACAGGTGGAATCACACCAGCGCTGATGGAGATATGGTCATAGTTCTAGTTGATATTTTGCGGATGACAAATAAGGACCATGTACAATTTTTTTCTATTCTAGAATATTATTTTATGAAATGGATATACATATGTCATATGTCAATTAAATTAAGGAGGAAGTTCATGTATACCCCTCAAAATTTTTTTGAAATTACGTATATCTCCCTCTAAAGTTCATAATATTATATTTACCCTTTTATTTCAAAAACTCGCAAATTTACCAATTTATTGTCTTTTCTATTAAATCTCAATTCAAATTTATAAAGTTCTCATTTTATCCTTTATCAAAAAAATAAAAATATGTAGTTTGTGTAAAAAATATTCAGTCTTCTAATTGATGGGTTTCCAAGGTCAAATTGTTCATTTCTCTACATGTCATGGATACACAGTATTATTTAAAGATACGCTTGTGTGCGCGTCACAAATAAAAAAATGAACCATTTGCCCTCACAGCCAACCAATTTAAAGACTGGACATTTATCTTAAACATACTGCATATTTTTTTTAAATGATAAAGTTATTTTATATACAATTGTGAAATATTAGATCTTCGATTATTTAAATCGTGTATCTCCTTCGCTTGTAGTAATTTATCATTCAATGAATGGATGAAAAACGAATTTGATCTTCTTATATCAATTCAATCAGAATATTTTTTCTGAATCATTTTTAAATGGATATTTTATAAATTTAAAAAATGAATTTCAATCGAAAAGATTAATTGTATGAATTTATGAGTCTATAAAATTTAGAAGGATAAATATGATATTATGAATTTAGAGGAAGAAATACATAATTTCAAATTTTTTGAGAAATATACATAAAATTCCTCCTAAAATTAATATTTAAATAATAGTCTCCTCATCTCTCCCTTTCTTTTATTCAATTATTTACAGAAGAAAAAGTCAATTGAGAAAGAGAGAAAATCCATCTTCTGCTATGTCCGTTAATTTATACAAGCTATCACCATCACCATCAGTGAAACATACACATACATATCTAAGTACAAATATATTTATACAAGCCATCACCATCCTAAGTACAAATATATATCATTTCTTCCTTTTGCAAAATCGCGACTATTTTATCTCACTAAAATAAAATTGAAGTGAGAAATTAATATCCAGCATAGTTATTCCACCACACATATGAGATTAATATGTTTCAAAGTAAATTACTAATATTTTAATTCATTTAAAGATGTTCTCATATTTTTAATTATCAAAGATGCAAATAATTAAGTTAAAATAAAATACATGGAGTTGATAGTTCTCCTTTTAAACTTAGCAGCATTTAGTAATATATTAGCAATACTAAAATTAATTTTAAAAAATAAATCAAAATTGCAAAGCTACATATTAACTTAATAATTTTCAAATTAAATTAACAAAAAGCCATTGATATAAATATGAGTAGAATTAGGGTGTTCTTAAGTTCATCAATCTCTTGACGAGTTTTTCCAAATTTATTGAATTAGTTTCAAATAACAAATCAGAATGGTTGAGATCAATCTATTTTACGAGTGATGCATTTACATGCAAAAATTAATAATTTTTCAAATTAATTTAATATAAAGTCAAAAAATAAAAAAACAATAAAAAAATTATTACATTAAAATTTACTTATAAACCTTCTGACTTATATTAAATAAATTTGAAAATTTATAACTTTTGCATGTAAACGTATAATTTGTGAAGTAAATTGATTTTAACCGTTTGAATTCATTGTTTAAAGACAATCTATTTAGAATTAAATTTATTAAAAAAAAACTTAATGAGTCCAAGAACGCTCTAGTACTACTGTATGAACAGATGGAAGATTATTTGAAATT
This sequence comes from Carex kokanica, assembly GCA_025461125.1. NCBI lineage: Eukaryota > Viridiplantae > Streptophyta > Magnoliopsida > Poales > Cyperaceae > Carex > Carex kokanica. Next base: position 179,674 of record JAJGRX010000867.1, on the reverse strand, counting down.
CTGACCAAGTAATTTTTCTTAGGCAGTTTTCTTTTTACAGGCAAACTGAAACTACTGGCCAACTTGGTAATTTCAATGGCCACGGCTTCCAAAAAAGGTCAAACCTTCACTGATACGGATCCCCAGCCAGAATTCGTACCTCTGCATTAACTTAGAAGGAAATCTTTTGAGTTAATGCATCTCGACCATCTAATCTGTTTTAAAATTTGTGTGAACTAGATATGCACTAATATTAAAAGGTTCCCTGTGTTATAAGTATGAGCCAAATTTGTTCCGTTTAAAATTAGACGGTTGAAATTCATTAACTCAAAATATTTCCTTTTGAGGTGTAGAGAATACGGATCCAGCCATAAAATCTCAAGCAAGAACTCTTAACTAGTTCAATGTATGCAACCAATCACAATCAAAGGAAAAGGAGAGAAAAACAATGATAAACAGTCAGGCTTATCTCTAATTGCGTCATTGAGTACTTAATTATATATTTGATTAATATGTGATCCCCAGCCAGACAATGCAGCCGTTGACTAATAATCCCAGCTAGCAGTCCATGTCTCCGATTTAGCAAGATTTGGACAGATGAATAAAATAAGATATATACCCTTCGTTTTAAGTGATAAATGGTAATGCTAATCTCATCAATTGTTTAATTATATTAATAAAATGGTAAAACCAGTGGAACGTTGATTGCATCAATCAGTTGATTTTATTGACAAAATGGTACACTCAGCTGATTATAATTTCACCCTCTGATGTCAAATACAAAGAACTTTAAAATATTTTCTTTGAATATAATTTTAAGATCTTTTTTGGGGTCAATTAATTCCATTATAGCTCAGTAAATGTTGCTCCGGTGTTGTTCTCTGGAGTCCTTTATCAAGGCTTTAATTTTATGTTCTCTCATCTCTGTCAACTAGCTATATCTTTTTAAATAAAAAAAAAATTACAAATTTAAATATATGCGGTCCCCATTTTGTTGAAACAAAATATATAGTACTGTTACTTTATAATTAATGCCAGTCTAGCTACTGCCAATCTACCTATACAAAAATTCCACATATGCTCACTTTAGCTCACAGGAACAGATATACATAATACATTATACCTGCCTGGTACGTACAAAAACCAGATACCAAACTCAATATTCAGCAAAACAAAAGAAATTCATTCATGTATAACATCAAATAATTTCCTATTTTAAATTTAGAAAACATATTGGTCTGTCCTAGTTAAGACTAGTACCATTGATCCCATTGTCTGGTGCGCACTAATTGGTATCTTTTCTTTATGAAGTAGCACACCAATTGACATGCATCAATTCATGTACCGGTACCAATGAAAAAAAATCCGCAAATTCTGGTGAAATCTCATGTTAAGCATCATTGGTTCTGCCTATATTATATCCTGTGCCAGTTCTCATATTAATATTAGTCTTGCCTAAATTAATTTTATGTTGCGAAACCATCAAACCCAGCATTATAATTAGATAATTAGATCCGAACTAAACGACAAATTATATTTAAAATTAGTGTTAGCTGTCAGCCTGTCACACACCAATATTCACTGATCCAAACAAATAACAGCTATTTTCTAATATATTTATTTATTTTATTTTGGAGGATGGCTCCGTTACCACTTACCAACATCTCCCAAGTAATTATTTGCTATGTTTACTAACTTGGAGATAGTGGAGGAAATCCATAGATGTAATGGAAACACTATAGTTGGTCTTATAAATCTTGATTAGAAACATATCAATCAATCAATCAATCTCAAGCATTTCTGAAGTTTCTTATGTAAAATTTTGAAAGACTTGGACTATGCACCACAGGGCGTAGCCAAAATTGATTCAGAGTAAGATAAAAATTCAGTGTAGACAAAAATTTAAGACTAAGTTGTGCAAAAATAAGACTAGACTGCGCAAAGTTGAATTTTAGAGTAGGCAACTGCCTACCTTTGCCTTACAATGTGGCAACGCATTTAGTGCTTCACAACGCCTTCATTAAAGAAAAAGGAGGGGAGATAGAAGTGGAGCCTCATCACACTTGATCAACACAAGTTACTTTATTGAAAATTTTGAGGGGAGTGGGGGTGGGGGAGGGGGGAGGCAGCAGAGTTGAACTGCATGCATAAACTTAGCAATTTTATTCACTCGATTCAGAATGTAGAGGAGGTGAACTCCGTCACATCTATGGTCTTTTTCCTTACGGTCCCTTTCCGGCACACAGTTGTTTGTGGAGCACGGTCCTAATAACACAGTCATAGAAATTTGTTCTCGGTTAACTTCGCTTTTTTTTTTCATCTTTTTTTTTCAAGTAAGCCCTTGGTTTGCTATTCATATAGACAATTTATGTTGGTGTACTTCGTTACAAAAAAAAACAGCATGTGGCCAAGTGGATGTTTTATAATGTAGCAAGTTCTATTCAATTTGTTCATTAAAGATAAAGGATAATTATGAAGAACTAATTGCAATTATCTTAGTTTATATTATCATGATGATGACCAACGATTGTAAAGATTTTACTTTTGCAAGTGGGAAATCTAAGCATTTGTGATAAAAAAAAAAAATGCAACGTCAATAGTGCACCAAATAAGTTGCATTCAAATAAGTTGTGATAACACCATTTTTATTTTCTTTGTCTTGTATATATGATCTTTCAAATCCAGAAAGGCCGTTTTTAGTAATTTTGTTTAAGCTCAAAATAAGGAAAGGGAGGCATGGTACTAAAATACTGTAAATGGATAATTTGTTAATTTAAAGGGTAATCACTAACATAAATATTTCAAGTTTTGATTCAGGGAATGAGAGTAGGTCCGATGCCCATCGGACCTACCTTGGTTCGATGGGTGTGATGACCATCCGATCTGCATCAAGATTCGTGTGCTCTGCATCAAAATCCGTACAATAGTGTATCAATTTTCTTGCGCATAGATCTTGATGCTAATCGTACGGTGATAGAGCTAATTGAACCTAACTCTAGGTCCGATGCCCATCGGACCTACTCCTATCTCTTGATTCAGACCTTGAGAGCCTAATTAAATAAGTTTCTGTCAGGCACTTTTGTAATATAATCTTTCTTTTTTTCTAATATCAGCTATATTTAATGGTTAGTATCAAATTTGGATTGATTTACAAATCATTTAGCCTTACATCAGACAATTAATAAAAAAATTAGGGTATTATGACGAATGACAAATCTTATTCTAAATTGATTCAAATTTAATACACATTCTGCCTAAATAATTGAAAACACATCTAATTATATGTTTTTAATTTGATATCAAATAGATTTACAATAATTTACGCTAAAATCATCCATATCAAATTAACAAAATAAGTTTATTTTATGCAAAATGAGCGACTAGTAATAACCTTGACAAGGCACTAAGACTTACACTTTCTGATATAACTATCATTATCCTTTATTTAGTATATATGATTCAAATACATTACGTGGCCTGGGCCCACCGTCCACACCATCGACCCATCGCGTTACATCCTTTTATAATGCGTAATGAAACTTTATTCGCTTTTATAAATAGCAGGCCTCATGTAATTCTTTATTAATATATTGGAAATGTTTTTTTTAAGAAGAAATAAGGATCAACCTCTTCTTTAATTATATTAATTTGTAACCGTAGTTTAAAATAAAAGAAAGAAGCTCAAACAAGACAGTGAGCTTATAAGACGAGACAAACCAGATTTCTAATTTTACTAAAAACAAACATTGAGAAAAGAAAAGAAAATAGAACCATTAGTATTAATGATTGAACTTATTTAGCTAGATCTTGTGTTTGCATAGTCAAATTCTCAGAAAGCTATGAAGCACTTCCCTCTTCTTACAAGAGAAGACTAAAAACTTTAAATTGAAGAAGCTGAAACATAAAAATTTGAAATATGAACTTACGTTTTTTAACTACAAAATAAAATTTTAGCTACAAAGTTACAAGTACATGATTAAAAAATTAAAAACTAAGTGATAATAACTAAGCACCTCTTGGTTGGGTTGTAGATCCACCCATGTCTCCATATTATGAATTGGGTAACCGGCAGGATTGTTCTTTCCTTAATAATATTGAAAATATTAATTTCTTAGTAACGTAATAGCATTTTCCTATTCCTTTATAAAATTTTAGTGGCACATTGTATGAACTTTTGGTGAAATTCTTTTTTAAGTAAAGATTGAAGATCAAATTGCATATATATCACACACACACTTATTTTTTTTAAACATAGTGAGGTTTATCTTCACCTGCAGTCACCTAACTATTTAATATCCGTAAGAAATTTTTCATTCGGATTTTGAATTTGCAACATTTATTTTAGAAGATATTATTTTTATCACTAGATCAAATGCTGATTCTCATTAAAAAAAAAAATTGGGTGAAAATTCTGAAGTGCTAATATAAACAAGTTTTCTCTTCCATATTTTTTTTTTTTAAATTTCGCAAAAATTGTGAAGTCGTGAGGAGAAATCAAACTTTCTGACCTACAATCTTATGACTTTTTTTTTAAATAACTAACAATCTTATGACTTTTTTTCTAACCAACTGTGCTATTCCTTTTCTTTTCTGCTCTGCAGGATGTTAAAGTCAAATTATGTAGGCAATATCAAATTTTCAAGTAAAACAAACTAAGATCAATGCTATAATTCTTGATTTTTTTTTTCTCCGTCCCTCTCACAAATAATCAATGCATTTTGTACAATTCTCATACTTGGATCTTTAGCATGTAAACGTTTAAACGAGATCATTATTTAATGCCAAACATGTAACTTCCAACTGGGTCAATACCAAAATTTTCTTTTTGGGCTCTAAAGATATTATCTTAACAAAAAGTTAGAGGAGGTGATTTTGGGTCCTTGTTAAAACTTCCAAATTGAAGCTGCTTTAGAATTTAAACTTCAAACATAAAGCCTGTTTAGATAATGGCCCAATAAACATTTAAAATTCAAAATGAAAATTATACAAGCTCCACTGGCAAAGCTTCACGCCACATGAACATTCTTAGATACTTTTTTCTGGTTTTTCTTTCCTTTCATTGTCAAAATCACAGTGATAGAAACATGACAGCAGAATTTCCATGTAGCGAGAAATTTCATACTAGCTTTCCTTGTCTAGTAATAAATGCATGCTGAGAATTCCCTTTCAAACGACATCAATTTAGTATATGCTAAAATTGATTACATCAATTTATAGCGAAATGTTCGACATTCAGAATACCTTTTGGTTAATAAAAAAAGTTATTACAAAAAGAAAGTTATTTTTAGCCATAAACCAAACCGGAATAACACAACAAAGACAAATCTTTTCTTCCGCAGAAGCTCAGCTTAATATTGAAATTGTTCTGGTAAAATAAGCAAATCTAGCCTTCAAAATGAGAACAATTGAGAAGATCGGGAAAGCGATACTGGGTGGGAGAGAGGTGGCGGTCCTGGTTGATTTGAGGAGATCGGGAAAGCGAAGAGAAGGGGACAGGAAAGAGGAGAGAAGAGAAAGAAACGGGAGATCTCGTAATTCATTTTCTAAATGGAGAGAATTAGGGATTGTTTATAAAAGAAAGTTCGTTCGTTAAAAATGCGTCGAAGTGATCCCAGACCGTTAGGGGGATAATCCGGAGATTATCCCTTGAGAGATATTATCTTTCCTCTGTATTTAATTAAAGCAACCAATATTTCTTGTTCTAAAGTATATGTTGAATATTATTTTTTATTAAATTCAGCCCGTTATAGTAAATTTTTGGTGCCATCTCTGCTCACAACTAAATATTTCCAATGAAAAAAGAAAAGAAAAATATAATTAACCAATAGATAGGGATAAATTCAGGCATATAAATAGTGATATATTGACTATTTTAGTGGCCACACAAAAGTAAGAAAGATAAATTAGAGATGCAAGTTAGCTATTGTTCTACCTCCATAATATCTCAGGTTAGTACTTAGTATCATTCTAAAATTAATTTTTATTTTCACTAATTTTGAACTGCTCTTTAATTTTCCAAATTAGTCATTATTCTTGAATTAGTTAAATACTTGTGTTAACTAATATACTTACTGTTCTTGCACCGTTATTTTAGTTTTCAGGAAGTTTATCTGAAGTTAATTTATCCATTTTTAATTCAATAAGTTTTTTTCTAAATGCGTAATATTGTTTCATTTTACGTGTTGTGGTGTCAATCGTGGCGTATCAACTTGAGATAGAATCAGCACAAAATGAAAAATGAAAAAAAAAAAAAATGCGCTACAATCTACGAATTATTTTTTCTCCGCCGTGTTATATCCATTTATAATTTGTGTCACATTTAAATTAAAATAGTGCGCTATTCCGTTTCTATGAGAATTTCCATTTGCCAATTGGATCCAAAGTCTTTTCAAGTCCATCTTCCACATTCTCATTCAAAAAAAACTTTGCCCCTTTTCTTGTGTCCATAATCACTATTTTTGTTTTCTTCTAGAAACTTGAGTCCTTAACTCGCTTGTATTATTTATAAGGGTTTTTTATATTGAACTATTTCATCTCTTATTTTATTTTTCATATAAAAGTTTAGAAACAAACAAGTTTTAAATTGTACTCTCAATTCGAATGTTGCTTGCCTGAATATTACGTTAAATTGTAAAATAAGAGATAAATTTCTCACTTAATATTTTAGTTGTCAAACAAAGAATAAAGTAGAAATAAGAGATGAGTTCATTATAGCAAAGTCTATATTTTTAAGCAGATTAATTTATTTTACACTTATTTTATCTGTAAAATCTGTTTTCACAAACGAAGATTTATTTTTCAACATAAATAGTCAAACAAGATATAAAATATGATAAAAAAATAAAAATAAATAAATAAGTAACTTAATTCTTTTTAATTATAAATAACAATTAATTAAATATGACCTTAAATGAATACTCCATGGGAGATGGGAGTCTTTATCTATGCGTCTCCTACACATTTATCCTCTTCCAACACACTTATTATCTTCGTAAGACCCATCCTTTTCAGAAAGAGAGTGGGTGACTTTGGTGAGCAATACGTGCGAATTTCGACTTCAAGTCGAAACCCATCAGATTAGACAGAAAAGAACATAAACACATATGTAGCATTTGGGTGGCTCCAAGGGTCGCTTAAAGGAATTTTTTTTATAAACCATAATTAAAATTTTGTTTTTTTAGAAACCAACGTGATTACTTTTTTTTTTACAAAAATTATAAGAACTGAAATACAATTTCGGGTTGAAATTTTTTTTTTATTCAGGACCGAAATGGCATTTCAGTCCGGTCTCCTTTCTGAATTTTCTGTAGTACTTTTTTCACAAGTTTTCATATGAGTCGCCGCAGAAAATCCAAAAAAGAGACCGGACCGAAATGTCATTTCAGTCCGGAATAAAAAAAAATTCGGACTAAAATGACATTTCGGTTCTTATGATTTTTGTAAAAAAAAAGATAATCATGTTGGTTTCGTAAAAATATTTTTTTTAATTATGGTTTATAAAAAAAAATCCGCTTAAAGGTCTTTGGGGTCAAATTTTTAGGATATTTATTCCCAAGTGTAAAAAAAAAAATGAAGTAAATGAACATAGAAAGCCTTGCTACACAAAATCCTAAGATAACCATTGTAGTTTGGATAAGATAAGGTAGAGAGAGAGTAGAGACTAGACGTAGAGTAAGTGGTAGGAAGCAATGAAGCATCACATGTGGCCAGTGACCACTTTATTTACCCCCCGTTAAAAAAACCGACATTTTTATTAATACCCCAAGTTAATTAAAGATTATTAAAAATACCCATGGTCCCCGAAAAATTTTAAAAATGCCCAAACCGGCCATTAAATGGCCGGTACCGAATTGAAGCCCCAACCGGCCATTAATGGCCGGTTCTGCCGAAAATTCAATCCTATATATTGGAGGCAGCAGCGTTTTTTTTGATTCAAAATTCATTTTATCAGATTTTACACTATCTCTCCTCGGTTGAGCTTTTTCTTCAAGATTTCTTCTTCTCTTCTCAAATTTGCAAGTAAGTCCTTCTAATTTATTATAATATTTTTTGTAGTGCAATATGGTTATGTAATGTTAGGATTTGTTAGTAATTACCAAAATTAGAATAATTTGTTAGTAATTACCAAAATTAGAATAATTTGTTAGTAATTACCAAAATTAGAATAATTTGTTGTAATTAGAGAGTAATTAGTGTAATTAGTCAAATTTTGGGTTTACGGTTTATGATTTTGGATAATTTATTTTAATTTAGTATAATTAGAATTAGTGACCATATTTAAGCGTATTTTATGATATCTTACCATAATTATGATAATTAAGTCTAATTTTTGGCAATTTAGCATAATTAGGATAATATAGCCTGGTGTATATGTTATTTAGCGTAATTAAGCCTAGTTAAGCCGATTTTAGCGTAATTAAGCCTATTTTGAACGGTTTTTACCGGTATTAAGCCTATTTTAGCCGTTTTTTAGTGTAATTAAGCATAATTAATCATATTTTAGCATATTTTGAGCATAATTAAGCCTAGTTTAGCCGATTTTAGCGTAATTAAGCCTATGTAAGCCGTTTTTAGTGTAATTAAGCATTTTTTAGCATATTTTATCCTATTTTGAGCGTAATTAAGCCTAGTTTAGCATTTTTTAGCGTAATTAAGCCTATTTTTTAGCATTCTTTGTTGTAATAAGGCCCGTCTGTATTTTTTTCAATTTTACCACCACTGTGTATTGAAATCAATGGCATTGTAATCAAGCTACATTTCGAAAGTGATAATCATTTGTCAGGTTACTAATTTACACAGTTACTGAATAAAAAAAAATTAAAATTAATGAATTACTTACAATTAATTAATTAAAATTAAGTATAATTATTTAAAGTTAATCAATTTTAATTAATTAACTATAATTAATCAATTTTAATTAATTAACTATAATTAATCCATTAAAATTAATTAACTATAATTAATCAATTAAAATTAATTAACTATAATTAATCAATTAAAATTAATTAACTATATAATTAATCAATTAACTATAATTAATAAATTAAGATTAATTAACTATAATTAGTTAATTAAGATTAATTAACTATAATTAGTTAATTAAGATTAATTAACTATAATTAGTTAATTAAGATTAATTAACTATAATTAGTTAATTAAGATTAATTAACTATAATTAGTTAATTAAGATTAATTAACTATAATTAGTTAATTAAGATTAATTAACTATAATTAGTTAATTAAGATTAATTAACTATAATTATTGAAAATTAATTAACTTTAATTAATTAAAATTAATTAACTATAATTAATTAATTAATTAATTTAATTAATTAACTATGATTAATTAACTATATTTAATTAGCTAAGTTTAATTAATTAATTAAATTTTTTTAATTAACTATGATTAATTATAATTAATTTATCATAGTTAATTAATTTTAATTAATTAATTTTTATATTAAAAAAATTAATTAATTTTAATTGATTAATTTTTAGATTAAAAAAAATAATTAATTAAAAAATAATAAAAAAATTAAAAATTAAATTAAAAACATAAAGAAAACGTACCTTTGCTGCTTTGCTGCTGCGACTTCGGCTGAAGATTTCTGAACGTCTTCGGCTGCATTTATAGGCTGTGAAAAGTGGAAAACCGAAAAAGGCACGGGGCCGGCCATTTAATGGCCGGTTGGGGATTTAATTAGGTACCGGCCATTTAATGGCCGGTTGGGGCTTCAATTCGGTACCGGCCATTTAATGGCCGGTATGGGCATTTTTAAAATTTTTCGGGGACCATGGGTATTTTTAATAATCTTTAATTAACTTGGGGTATTAATAAAAATGTCGGTTAAAAAAATCACCAAAATTTACCATGTTATAACTGAGCGATTGAATTATTTACTTAAAAACAAATAAATGCATTTAAATGAAACAAACATCTTATGTGCTGTGTTTTTCAAAATTCCAACACCTGAAGTACTTGTTTTGTTTAAATCCATTTATTTATTTCTAAATAAATAAATAAATCTAATTGAGCTACGGATGGCATCTATCTAAAATTTACCATGTTATAGAGGGGACAAATACGAACTATAAAAACCTCATCTTTCTGGGAAAAATTACTAGAAAATGTTGAAATACGTATCCTAATAAAAAGCTATTATAAACATAAGGGGATCTTGTGCGACTGTATATAAATTTGCATATTTGACTATACGAAAGGAACATGTACAAATTTATTCAATATAATATGATTTATGTAGAAAATTATACTATAAAGTGTGGACTTTGTAAAACTTTCTTCTGAATTTAACTTGTCAAATGTGAACTTTATATACTACGAAATATACGTAAGATTAATTTGTAATCAATATTACAATTACGTAGTTGCTATACTTAAAATGATTTTTTTTTTTTGCCGTAAAAGCAAATTTTATTTAATATTATGTTGTGATCCACCAACTTGCTATATCATAAGCTATACAGCATGTTGCACAGCGTATGTTGAGATTTTCTGCGGTTGTAAAATTACATTTTATCACATCCCATTATTTTTTATAAATACATCATCTGTTAGATTTTGAACTCTACTTCGTTTTCTTTTCAAAATTATCAACATTTTAAAACAAAAAAATCTCATATAAAAAACGTACCAAATATCTCAAGTACAACAAAAAATAATCAACAGTTGGCAGTTATTGCAGTCAGGATCTGAATAAAAAATCCCATAAAAACACTACTGTGCAAAATCTCGAATTAAATCACGGAAATCGTTTGAAAATTTGATGATATTAGTACCGAAATTTTTATTAATATTCAAAATTATTAATTAATTTCACAATCTATCAACTTTTGCACATGATTTTCAGAAATACAAAACCGCAAACTTTGTTCCCAATTTCAAGCTCTCTTTCCGCAAACATTGTTTCTAGTTCCTAGAACCGGAGACTTTGTTTGCGGTTTCCTCAATAGAAACCGCAAACAAAGTTTTCGGTCCCAGAACCGGAAACAATGTTTGCAGTTTCGGATCATAAAAATCGCAGAACCCCTCATAGACTCTCAACGAAATCACAGACAATTTAATACACTATTTGAGAGTAAAAAAAAGAAAAAAAATAAGAGGAGGCAAAATAGAAGAAATCGGAAGTGAATTTTTGTAAGTTTTTTATTTTTATTTTTAATTATTTTAATTTCAAATTATTTAATATTTCAATTTATGTTGTACTTATATAGTTTTTAAAAAAATTTAAATTGTAGCTTGCTTAACATGAGTTGCGTGCTTTACGGCCCAGGACTCATTCCTTTTTGAGGCCATCTTCAACCTGTTCATAATTTAATAACAACTCAACACCGAAAGCTAATTAACATAAATAGGAAAAAAATTGTTAGTAGATCATACTTGTGCAATTCGGCGTGAAGGTGCTTATTAATGGGAGGCGGTAGTGGACGCTCTTTAAATTTACCGAACTGTCGCATGCAGCGATCAGGATAGTGGTGCTCCATTATCCAAAAAAATATCAGAGGTCCGCAGTACAAGTAGTAAGGCTGATAAATTTAGTAAGAATGTGAGTTAGAATTTACAAGTACGATGATATATAACTGAATAAATAAAAACCTTGATAAATTTAATAAGAATGTGAGTTAGAATTTACAAGTATGATGATATATAACTAAATAAATAAAAAACTTGATAAATTTAGTAAGAATTTGAATTAGAATGTAGTACTAACTGAGTTACTCTCGAAAGCAGGGTATAAGTACTCTCGCACGGCTCCCATTCCACCATGTTCTCGGTCAATTGCTGAAACTGGTTGCGCGAGATACTTGCACCGGAGGTTTTGCTGTGAGATGAGTTCTCGTACTTATGCTTGCAACACCATTTGTAAGCAAAAAGCCGGACATGTATCAATTGTTGGCGCGCCCCAGGAAATTTGAAAATCCTTCGATCTTGTCTTATTAGGTCGGTGAACTAGAATGCATAGATCGGACTTCGGGAACGGATGCTGCACACAGCTATCGATATAAATATGCAAGAACAGCTCCGCCCCAATTGTAGTCCGTCGGTTGGTCCAAATTCTCAATCAAATTGAGATACCACAGCGTATCCCGTCTCCGCTGCTGTCTGGGAACAGAGTATCCGATAATAGGTCCAAGAGGAATCCACGGACATACCTAGCAAAATTCGTGATAATGTGAGTACATTATTGAGAATGTTAAGTACGAATAAGTTGATAAATAGAAAATACGTATCACTTGAGCGTTTGTTCATCGGTTTGCCGGCAGCTTCTTAAATCGCTGACGGAGCTTAGTTTTCAGCATTATCCAGTTAGAAATATTTTGATCTCCCTCAGCCCCCTTTTTTCATAAAGCTCAATTGTTCTTCATTCCGGATTCCTAACAAATCGAAGACCTGGCATTTTACGCTCGTCTTATCTGTAGTCCCCGTTAATGGAGCCCTCGTAATGGGCAAACCCCACAAACAGCTCAAGTCCTCTAACTTGACTGTAATTTATTTAAATACAAAATTATAGGCAAATTCTTTATTTGACCCGTTATCAAAATAGTAGAAATAAAAAATTTATTTGAATTAGCATAGTTAATACATGTCATCTCTCCGAAAGGAAGATGAAAGGTGTGCGTCTCAGGACACCACCACTCGAGAAGTCCATGTATAAGCGTCGCATAGATGACGATACGAGGCATGACTGCGATCTGGTATAAGCCCAATCGAATCAAATACGACGCATATTTCTCGTGGTACTCGCAATGCGTTTTGTAGTGTTTAACGGTTAAAACATATGGACTCTACATTACAACATAAATATGAATTATAATATGATTTGATTTCTGACCGAGTTTTGAAAAATTCAAATAAGTAAATGCTTACCTCCCTAGAAGCCTCAGATACCTTATGATGGCTGTGAGCTATCCACAACAACGGGCTGAACGTATCTTGCATTCTCCTCGTCTCTCTCTCTCCTTTATTAGGTACTTCGTCTGTCATACTACAAAACCATTTTGGATTTTTCTAAAAAATCCTAAACCATTTTGTAATTTTTCTAAATTATTCGAACAATATTCTAAACCATTTTTGGAATTTTTTAAATTATTCTACACCATTTTGGATTTTCTAAAATATTCTAAACTCATTTTGGAATTTCCTAAATTATTCGAACAATATTCTACACCATTTTGAAATTTTCTAAAATATTCTAAACTCATTTTGGAATTACTAAATTATTCTAAACTATTATGGAATCTTCTAATTATTCGAACAATATTCTAACCCATTTTGAAATTTTCTAAATTATTCTACACCATTTTGAAAAACTATTTTGAATTTTTCTAAATTATTTAGACAATTCTAAACCATTTTGGAATTTATAAGTTATTGGCACAATATTCTAAATCATTTTGGAATTTCAAAATTATTCGGAAAATATTCTAAACTATTTTGAAATATCCTAAATTATTTTACTATTTTCTAAATTAAAAATAACTGAATTGAAGTTCCGATCGATCAGACAGTCAGAGAGAGACGAAAAGAAAAAAAAGATGTGAGAGAGAGAGAGCTGTTGCGAAGTGGAGTTGTGAGGGAGAGGGGGGGTGCGTCGCTGGCTAAATAGTCTCAACTCCGAAACCGCAAACAAAGTCTCCGGTTCCTAGAACCGGAAACAATGTTTGTTATTTGATCATTTCTGAAAATCCTACGCAATAGTGGGTAGATTGTGAAATTAATTAATGATTTTAGATATTAATAAAAATTTCGGATATTAGTACAACGCAAATTGCTGAAAAGTAAAAAAAAAATTTATAAACCATAATTAAAAAAAATATTTTTACGAAACCAACATGATTACTTTTTTTTACAAAAACTATAAGAACCGAAATGCCATTTCGGTCCGAAATTTTTTTTATTGCCATTTCGGTCCGGTCCTTTTTTTATTGCCATTTCGGTCCGGTCCTTTTTTAGATTTTTTGCGGCGACTCATATGAAAACTTGTGAAACCAGTATAACAGAAAATTTAAAAAAAGAATCTGTTATTTCGGTCTGAAATAAAAAAAAATTTCGGACCAAAATGACATTTGAGTTCTTATGAATTTTGTAAACAAAAAGTAATCACGTTAGTTTCGTAAAAAAACAAAATTTTAATTATGATTTATAAAAAAAATTCGGAAAGCAAAGGATAAATAAATAAAAACAAGGAGTAGTCGACATAATATTGCCCATCAAAATCACATCAATTCATTGTCAGAAAATTTACTTTAATTGCTAATGACAACAAGTTGACAATTACTGACGCCACTTTTTTGTTAAGATTTCCTCATTCTAGATATGATTTGGAAATTTGATGATACCGTCTCCCTCCAACCAATACCTTCTCATCTAAGTTCAAGAATATTCAAAATCATACAAAAGCATGATTCTAACAAAAATTTACCTTGTAAAAGACAGAGAAAGAAGGAACTGGGAGGAAATAAAATTCTATATAACACAACTATTCAATCAATCACTCTGAATCTCTTCAACCAAGATTGATGAAATTAGTAATTACACCAAAAGGCCAATACAGGGGCCTTTTTTTCTCACCATATAACCAGTACATCTAATAAACAGTAGAAAATGGTAAAAAAAAAGAAAAGAAAAAGAGGCAAAATAGCAGGGAAAGATAAGGATAAAAGAGAATAACAAAAAAACATATCCTCCGATCTCCAGTACATTAGAGAAGGAAACAAAAAAAAAATTTCCTTTCTTTTTCTTGTTCCCTCAACAAATCCCACATTTTTTATCATGAACAATTTGGATCGGCGCGATCCCATCACTGAGCCTCGACAGTTCGATGCGCAGTGTTGTTAGAGACAGCTGGAGGTGGCTTTGAATGGTGAGCGGTGGGAGAGGTGGGGCCGGGAGGGGTGCGATGGAGACGGCACTTGAACGAATTGGCGTGAGTGGCCGGTGCACACACGCACTTGGGTGGCGCACTACTGCCATGGCTGTACGTTGAGGAGTTGCCCGACCACGATTTACTCATCGTGCGTGGGGACGGTGCTTGCCGAGGGGACAAATGGTGCCGGTCGAACTTTCCTTCTGTTTCACCTTCGACGTAATTTGATGCCATCTTTTTGGGTTTTTAATTCTCTCAGAAATTCAAAGATCTAGACACAGAAAGAAAACAATAAGTAAGTACATCAATTAAGAGATCTGTAAGCTTGAAAACACAAATTGATTTCTAAATTTTGTTTGTCGCATTATATTCTTAAAAAAGGGAACAAACCAATAGAAAATATCTCTGACTAACAAATATAAATTTCAATCGGTTAAGCAATTAAATTGTCTAATACATTATCATTAATCTATAATCTGACAACAGTCAAAAAGGACAGTGAGCCTTTTTAATCCATGGAATAGTAACTATTGCAGCAGAAACGATGGATGCTTAAAAAAAAAAATCACAGTTCGTGGTTTCCGAGAAGCTCGTTGATTTGTGCCACCTTTGTAACTTTCCAGAGTATTGACTTAGGCAGGATTTCATTAAAGCATGTACTAATTTAAAGGGCAAAAAAAACAGAGAAGAAGAAGAGAAAGAGAATAGAATTAGATAAGGAAAAAAGAAAAAATATACCTATAGAAGGTGGGACGCTGGAGCGGCAAACTGCGTTCCACTAGTTGAGCACTTAATTTATAGCGGGGTTCTGCCCGCGGGCACTTAGGGCAATCTTTCTTCAGCTGCCCAGGATTCCATCCCACCCACTTAGGTCCCACCACTGTCCCACGTATCACGAAGGAGAAACTTTACTTCAAACGAAAAAAACTCCCTACAGTCCTAACATACCAACCATTTCTACGATTTTCTACGTTAGCACTATATTTGATTAGTACTTCCTAGAAATAAGGGTGTCAATAGTTACGCTACGGTCAGATAAAAGTATTTTCATATTTGTATTCTATTCTTATTCGTTATAAATTATCTTATTTGTATTCTATCATTATCTATTATGATTGTTAGATAACGAAATGCTAGCGGATAAATAACGGTTAATATTAATATAATAATTATTTTTATTATTTATTAAATAATACATTAAAACATATATATTCATTTCACACATGTATAATAATTTATTGAAAAAAAAAATTGATCATGCTAAATGCAAGTAAACTAATTAAAATACTCTTTCAATTCTTATTAATATATATAATTATTATTTTTTATAATTACCCAATCAGATAACATGTACGAAATAGACTTTACTCGTACCCTTACCCGTTTAAATAACAAAAAAAATATTTACCTATATCCATATCCATATCTGATAAGTTTACAAAAAAAAATCTTATCCGTTCCTCTCTTATCGGATAAAATATGAGTCGGTAAACTAATAAAAGAGTGTCATTGACCCTACCTAGAGATCTATTAGATATTTCTTTCTTTTCTTTTTTTTTGGCGTGATCCGTACATCTACTTTTTCCCTTTTTATTTTTGGCTCACTGTATTATTTTTTTTAGGATAATTTTTTTTCTTTTTACTTTTCATAGTTCATCTTTTAAACAGCTTGCTCTAATTATCATTAGTTTTTTGTTTTACTTATTTTTAGAAGAGTGCGTATTCGTAATTAAAATAACTATTTATACTTTTAAATAGGAATTTAACCCAATATTTATACTTTTAAAATAACTATTTATTCATTGTTATTGTTATAGATAGCAAAAGCAGTCAAAAATTCACGAACGGAAGACAAACGTCGGAACTTTGCTAGTTGTACTACATGCAAGACTTGATATTTAAATTAGCTCTGTTGCGTGATTTTAACAATTAGTTACTAATGATACTTCAAATTTTCAAAAGTTTTTGTCCACAGACGCATTTTATTAAGAAATTAATTATCATCTCGTCGTGATCCCACTTTTATTAATTACATAAATGTTTATACCATTTTTCTTCTATAATTTATAAAAATATTTGAAACTAAAACAATGAAACATATAAGTTTTCCAAAAACTTACATAAAAAATTGATTCATGTGAAAGAAGCATATAAAACATGCATAATACAAAATTTTATTATATTTGATCAATGTGTTTGCTTCTATACAAGAGTATATCTTAAGAAGCTCGGGAGTAAGTAAGTGTTTATCTCTGATTTGAATGTTTTTTAGGCTCAATACTAAGTTAGTGTTGATCCTAGCTGCAGAAAGAGAAAGCAAAACAGATCTGCAATCCGCTATTTGATTTTCACGCATGAATCTTAATTGTTATTCAACGATTCAACGAAATAAAAAAACAGAGGCGCTTCGCTCACGATCCACAGAGAAAGAAAAAAGGAGTCGCACATTGAGCATCGGAGGAGAAAAAAGACCCGCGCACGCTATTCATGTTGATTGTTGATTGTTTTTTTTATCTAATATTCGAGTAGTTAATTGGTTTGAACCCGGTCGTTGTCTTATCCTAACGAAAATTTTGAATCCGTCCCTACTTCTATATTGATAGACAATAAATACAAAGAAGAATTAGACTATTTATACACAATATTGTTTGTGAAAAATATAAAATCTTAATTTTACTAGTAGATCAACACCAAGAGTACACCATAATAATTGTTTACTCTTTATAAAAAGCTGCCTCAAAATAAAAATTATAAGCTAGTTAAACTAGAAATAAGTTTGTAATTATTTTTTTAAAGTATCTATTAATGGTTTTGTTTTTTGTTATATAATAAGTATAATTTCTCATCGTACGGATGTCCATTATTGCCAGGGCAGCATTTTGTACAAAGTCGTGAAGATTGTTATTACTTGTGCGATGCCAAACTAAAATCACTTCTAAGTCCATCCAATTTTGTATATATGGCAAACAAAATTTTATTACGAAGACCTCAAAAATGTCAAAAATACTTTGACGTGAATGATCATATCAAATGGTAACACCATCCATCGGAGCGGGGAGGAGGAGAGAGAATAGGAATTAGTTGATCTTTATTTTTTTATATTTATGTATAATTTAGAGTAAAGTAACATAGTATTTAATTTTGTAAAATAAATGTTCATTTTACATATTAATTTTTTCTTTAAAATTTGTATATCCGGCTAAATTGTACATTTTAAGTTCCATAACAGAGATTTGTAACAAAAATAGAGGAAATTTCAAGTATATCTCTCAAAAATCTCAAAATTATGTATCCCCTTCAAAATTCATAATATCATATATACTTTTTTAAATTTCAAGAACTCATAAATTTATTCAATTTATTGACTTTTCTATTAAAACTCATTTTAAATTCAAAAAGTATCCATTTTACTTATTATTAAATTTATAAAATACTTTATAAAAATTTAACGTACCCATTTTACTAACTTTTATTTTCCTTTATTTTGCAAATGCCGGACACATATTTGAAAGATTTTTAACACATTGAGGCGTATAATTGTGAACTTCTCATATCAAAAGGAGGAAGGAAGGATTCAATAATTCAACGAGTCCACACCGTGTAGCGATCTTCTGGAACTATCCCGTGCGTGTCAGAATTAAGTCGGCCACCTTTTTTTTTTGAGATAAAAGATAGGTGGTTCAGGTCGGATCTGTATCCTCTGCATTAACTCAAAAGGAAATCTTTTGAGTTAATAAATTTCAACCGTCTGATTTTAAACGGAGTCAATCCGGCTTGTGCTTATAACATAGAGGTCCTTTAATATTAGTGCAGATCTAGTTTGCACGAATCTTAAAACAGATCGGATGGTCAAGATATATTAACTCAAAAGATTCTCTTTTGAGTTAATGCAGAGGATACGAATTCAGGTCGGTGTGGGCTCAATTCGCTCAAACATGATCTGAATTCTAAAAGATATGGAGGGGGCAAAAAGGTATTTTAACATTTTGGGTCCGGTGGGCGGTAGCCTGATCCGAAATTAAATGGTGGGTGTGTGAGTGTGTCTGTGGGCGAGTAAGTGCAAAGTCTCCACTGTTATCTGATCTGATCCGAAAAAAAACTGTGGATTTGTATCATTTGCTGGGGTGTGGATTGTATAAAATTACTAAAGGTAGGTAAAGGGTTTGGCTTCGATTATTTGCTGCCGTGTCAGAAAACCAGTATAAGTATAAAATAGTAGGTCGCTGATAGTGATGCAAACGGATTCGGATGTCTATTTTGTTTCTTTTTTCAATGCGGATAGTTTAATATAAATATTTGTTTAGTGGATATGAAATAGAAAAAAAAAATATTTAGAAGTGAATATTGATAACATAATTAATCGGATTTAAAAAAAATTCTCCATAGTAGGATTAATATTGATCACATTTCATCTTCTAATTTTTTTATTATATTAAGTATAATTTACTGATGTATTATTATAATTAGTAAGTTTTTGTTAGTTAATGTATAATTTTTTTGACAAAGAAGCTTGCTATGAAAATATTATGTTTAGCCTTGTGATTGTACATAATATTAAACCGTGATAATTTTGCTATGATATTCAAATTATACGGGTACTTAATAATATTCAATATGGATTTAAATTTAACATATTTTTAAAAATATTCATAAATAAATAAAAATTTACAAAAAAAATCCAAGTTTTTTAAGGATTTAAAAAAAAATGACCAAACTGCTAGGAATCCTGGTGTTCCTTTTTCTTTCAGGACTGTCAGGAATTCTGGCAACTGATTTATTTTTAGAATCCTGAAAGTTTTGAGTATATATTGTTTTTTTTATTTGATATCATTTGACAAAGCTGAATTGATTTCTGATTTTTCTATTTTTATTAAATAAAAATAAAAAATGAATATATACATGATCCTAGGCCATCAAGCTTATTAGTGCGCTCTTAACTCGAAAAACAAGAATACAAGGTGATTATTTTGAAAAAAGATAAACCAATTACTTCTGAAACTAAGGGTCATTGAGACCAAAGAATTTAAATATTACACTAGATAATCAAATTTTAAGAATTCAAATCACAGTAGTGGGGTACTTAATTGCAATTATATTTTTCTTGTTCGGATAAGTCAAAGAAAAATTAAAATAGCGTTTTATGAATTTAAATATTTAATTTTCTCCGGAAAGGAGCCATTGCCCGTTTGCTCATACGATCTAAACAAAAGCTTCCGACGAAACGCTTTCCATCTAGACAGGTTTTATTCGAACTGGTTTCTAATGAGAGAGAGGAGATGATCAACCTATGATATGTAAAACGACAATCTAAAATGATATATAAATAATAGGGAGGGCCTAACCTTCCCCCGCCATCCATCCCCCACTTTTTCTCCAACTGAAAATAAGTAGGGGACCACAGTAAACTGTTAATAACCGTTGAAATAAGTAGAGAACCACAGTAAACCGTTAATTATTGGGAAATAGAAGGGGACCAAAAATGCCTCCACAGCATTACAGGCGCAGAAGTATTCACCCTTGTAAACTCAAGTATTCATCCATGTAAAGAAAAGTACTCATCTTTGAGAAATAACTATATAAGGAAACATTACCACCCATCTTTGACACGTTTTTAGAGGTGGTTTTTTTTTTGTACGTTCACTCTAACTAATTTTTCCGACGATCTGTGAGGAATTTTTTAAATCTAAAACTACGAAAGTCTTCTACACAATTTTCTCTTTCAAATGAGATCCATGATGACATACTTTCGAGGTGTCCGTTACACAAGTATTCACACCTCGTACGCAAGTATTCATCTCTCATTGAACAAGTATTCATTCTCGTCGTGTAAGTGTAAAGAGTACATGAAGGTATGGTGGGACCGCACAACCGCGACTTCAGATAAGTAGGGGACCACAGTAACATGCAGAGATAAGTGGTGGAATTAGTAGGGGACGATTTGCGAAAAAGTATTGACACTTAACACGAGTTGTATTCATCCATATAAATAAAAGTACTCATCTTTGAGAAAGAATTATATATGGAAATATTACGACATTAAGAGCATTAATTACGCGGAGATAGTAGAGTACCACAACTGCCGTCCGCTAAAAACAAAAGAAAACGCGTAATTAAGTGGGGGGACCGCACAACCGCCATCACTAACTACCGTGGGGACCGCATAACCGTCACCGCAAATGAAAATAACATCAAGTATTCATCTATAATACATGAAGTATTCACATGTAATACATCAAGTATTCACCCTGATATATCAAGTATTTTTAAAAAAAACTGGACATATCACACCCATCTTTTACACGTTTTTAGAGGTGGTTTTTTTTTTCTCTCCGTTCAATCTAACTAATATTTCTAACGATCTGTGAGAAATTTTGCAAATCTAAAACCACGAACATCTTCTACATAATTTTCTCTTTAAAATGAGATCCATGATGACATACTTTTGAGTTATTCGTTGCACAAGTATTCACCCTCGTCATGCAAGTATTCATCTATCATTGAACAAGTATTCACATGTAATACATCAAGTATTCACCCTGATATATCAAGTATTTTAAAAAAAAACTGGACATATGACACCCATATTTTACACGTTTTTAGAGGTGGTTTTTTTTTTTCTCCGTTCAATCTAACTAATATTTCTAACGATCTGTGAGGAATTTTGCAAATCTAAAACTACGAACGTTTTCTACATAATTTTCTCTTTAAAATGAGATCCATGATGACATACTTTCGAGTTATTCGTTGCACAAGTATTCACCCTCGTCATGCAAGTATTTATCTATCATTGAACAAGTATTCACATGTAATACATCAAGTATTCACCCTGATATATCAAGTATTTTAAAAAAAAACTGGACAACACCCATCTTTTACACGTTTTTAGAGGTGGTTTTTTTTTCTGTTCAATCTAACTAATATTTCTAACGATCTGTGAGGAATTTTGCAAATCTAAAACCACGAACGTCTTCTACATAATTTTCTCTTTAAAATGAGATCCATGATGACATACTTTCGAGTTATTCGTTGCACAAGTATTCACCCTCGTCATGCAAGTATTCATCTATCATTGAACAAGTATTCATCCTAGTTGTGTGAGGCGGAGGCGGAGGCGGAGGCAGAGGCGGAGAAGGAGAGGCGGAGAGGGAGAGGCGAAGGTGGGAGAGGCGGGCGGAGGCAGAGGTGGAAGAGGGAGAGGGAGGGAGAGAGGAAAGAAATAGAAGGAGAAAATCTACTAATTAATTTGTAGGGACCACTAGTTAGTTAAAATTGATTATTATAGTTAGAAAAGGAAGTTAGTTAGTTGGGGGAAAAATGGAGGAAAGAATCAAGGGGTAACATATAATTACCCTAAATAATATATTGAAGAAATTAAATGTCTCCTTGTTTAGCTATTGAGGATGTGTCGGATCAAAATATAAATTATGCTAAATCTGAGATGATGGTCCTGAATTTGCTAATACATAAATAAGTGAAAGATCTATGTAGTTATCCTAAATTCGTCTTGTGTTACATTTTTATCATTTTCTATAATAATAGTTTCAATTGGTATCAAATTAAATATTATCCTGTTAGTCATAACTCTTGGATGCATCCTCGTATATTACGTGAAGATATGTATCTTCCCAATGATTCTTCTGACAATCTTAACTTTTTAGAAGGAAAAATAAATAAAATCGAATAAAAAAAGGGATATATATATATATATATATAGAATTTTGCTATTGTGCTTCATGAAGTAAAACCAATATTTTACTTCACGCTCATACACCCATTTCCAAAATCCAAATCGTCGATCCGACCGTTCAAGTTGTTCTCCATATTGAAATGTGCTTGGAGACCAAATTTTACATTTTTTGGAATTTTTTTACTATTTATTAAGCCACTTTGAAAGTCGCTGATCCATTGGTCCAGAATTTTTTACTGTTTTTTACTATTCACAATGGATCAGCGATTTTCAAAATGGCTTAATAAATAGTAAAAAAATTCCAAAAAATGTAAAATTTGGTCTCCAAGCACATTTCAATATGGAGAACAACTTGAACGGTCGGATCGACGATTTGGATTTTGGAAATGGGTGTATGAGCGTGAAGTAAAACGAAGTTTTACTTCGCGAAGTACAATAGCCCTACTCTATATATATATATATATATATATATATATATATATATATATATATATATATATAGTGAGTGGCTAAGCTACAAACGTTTGCACCAAGAGTTTGGTGCAAACGATTTGTTTTCGGATTTTCGAAGTCCAAACGGTCGATCCGAACCGTTCAAGTTGTTCTCCATATTGAAATGTGCTTGGAGACCAAATTTTACATTTTTTGGAATTTTTTTACTATTTATTAAGCCACTTTGAAAGTTGCTGATCACACGGTCCAGAATTTTATTGCACTGTTTTTACTGTTCACCCGAATCAGCAACTTTCAAAGTGGCTTAATAAATAGCAAAAAAATTCCAAAAAATGTGAAATTTGGTCTCCAAGCACATTTTAATATGGATTAAATATCTAACGGTTTGGATCGACCGTTTGGACTTTGCAAATAGGAGAACCAAAACGTTTGCACCAAGGGCTTGGTGCAAACGTTTTGAGCTTAGCCAGTCTCTATATATATATATATATATATATATGAGTAGAACTAGGGTGCTCCTAAGCTCACCAAGCCCTTCCGTGAGCACGACTCTAAAACCTATCGAATTGACTTCAAACGACATTTTCAAACCGTTAGATGTTCAATCTATATTAAAATGTGCTTGGATACCAAATTTTACATTTTTTGAAATTTTTTTACTATTTATTAAGATGGTTTGAAAATCGCTGTTTTTCAATGGTGCAGAATTTTAATAAAAGCAGCGATTTTCAAACCATCTTAATAAATAGTAAAAAAATTTCAAAAAATGTAAAATTTGGTCTCCAAGCACATTTTAATATAGATTGAACATCTAACGGTTTGAAAATGTCGTTTGAAGTCAATTCGATAGGTTTTAGAGTCGTGCTCACGAAGGGCTTGGTGAGCTTAGGAGCACCCTAGTTCTACTCTATATATATAGTTGGGCTACGGTGTTATGCATATATAGTGTTATGTTGTGCTATGCAATTTTATCCCTTAATACGATTATTATTTTTCCCTTCTCTCTTTGCTTGTGAGATGTGTGTAATGCAAGGTTCTAAATAGCGTTTATAGCGTCGTAGCGGGAAGGCTAAAAAAAAAGCTATAGCGAATAGCGTCGCTATAGCGGAAGCTATTCCAAATAGCGTTTTTTTTTTTTACATTTCGTATATTCAATATTTGTACTAAATATCAACATTATCTAAGGTCTCATAGAACAATAAATAACACCAAAGTAATTAAGAAATTATAATATTCATATTGAACCCGTACAAAGTCCAAATTGCGGTTCAAAATATCCATAGTAATATCATAAACTATCGGTTTTTCCTATTAAAATATCTTAAGTATTATGATTCATGACATAATCTATTTGTTTTTTCTATTCAAATTTTAATTCCGGTTTGGACTTTTTTTCTATTCAAATTTCAATTCTATTCCCAATTTCAAATTGATTTATTTGTAGCAAGTCGCAACAAATTCAATTTCGGTTTGAGATTTTTTTTATCTTTATTTAAAACCCATATAAATTGCTTAAAAAAAAAAAAAAAAAACTCATATTGTATAGCGCAAATAGCGCTGTAGCGGCCGCTATAGCGGCCGTAGCGCAAATAGCGCATTTTGATGTCGTAGCGTAGCGTTTGGGGTCCAAAAACGCTATAGCGCCGCTATAGCGCGCTATTTAGAACACTGGTGTAATGTTTAAATCAATTGCTGTTTCTGACTAGTTTTATGGCTAGTAACGAGCAATTTGCATTTTGGATTTAATCAGATTTTGGGATAAAAATAGGAATTTCTAAGAAATAAAATAAAAACTAAGAAAACTAATTTACTATCTCCGATCCATGCACATCTTCGTCTTCGTCAGTTACTCTTCAAGGTGGTGTTTGGTTGTGGACTAAAGCTAAAGTGGCCTAAGTTGGAACTTAGGCCGGTCTAAATTATTTATGTTTGGTCGTGCCTAAAATTATAAGAAGAGAGGGGTGAAATGGTTGAAGGTGAATGACAGTGGGCTCCAGTGACTTAAAATTAAAGAAAAATTTAAGACACATTCTGATGTGGTTTAATTTAGGTCTGTTTAGACTGAACTAAATTTAAAGTTATTCCATGTTAGACCAGTTAATTTAAATTGCGTTTGGTGGAATAACAGTGGCCTAAAGCCTTTAGTCCATTTTTAGTCCACAACCAAACATGGTGCAAGTCTCTCAAATTGTCAGTTTTTTTTTTTTTTCTGAAATTCCTTTTCTTAATATTTGGTGCTTGAAAATCGATCCTTGAGGAAGCCTGACATACTGGACGAAGAAGCACAGTGGCTAAATATAAGAGAAGAGGATTGAAATGGAAGGGATATAATTGTCAATTCAAATTTTAGAATGATTAAATAAAATATAAAATAAATTAAAGGGGATAGATTATAGAAGAAAGAAAGTGAAATTTGCTTGGACATAGTGGATATTATGATATAATTTATGGAAAAATCTGTTATTTTAAAAGTTTGGATGGGTACACCGAAAATTTCTTAAAAAATAAAGTGTAGTGTGTGGTGACCGCTTACTCTCTTTTTTAAAGTATATTATAATATAATTTAGATACGTACCATATTTATTTTATGTACATACATACTATTATTGGTACTGCTTCTTGTAGTGTACTTTCTTTTTTAATAATACGTCTCCGTATTTTTTTTTTAAAAGAAAAGGAAAAACACACAAAAAATAAGAGACTGAACATTATGACCAGACATAGAATAAAATAAAATGCGCAGATGAAATCACTCATTGAATGAAATGAAGTGATACCTAACTGACGTACGGATTTGAAATATAAAAAAAAATAAAGAATGTGCAGATGAAATCACGCATTGAATCGGAAATTATTTTAGCAGTAAATATCAGAGCGCCTCATCTTGTTCCACGCGCAGTCGATACGTGCTCCCGTGCTACCAGCTTTTAGAACAGTGCGGCAGCCGGTACGGCGGTACCATACTTTGGAAATACAATTTGTAAGAGGCAGCAGCACTTAAGCCGACGCTCCGCCTAGATATCCACAAAAAAAAATGTTGAGCGATAAGTCTATTATTTCAGACTTGTAAATATTTCTTTATTTTTTCTCAATATATATCTTAGTGGAACTTTCCACTAACCCTCAAAAAAAAAAGTCTATTATTTCAGTTGCAGCGTATCAAACCAGGACAATTTTTTTTTTCTAATTTACAAATTAAATAAATTGATTTGTTCGAAATAAGATGGATTCTTTTTTATACATAGATGAACCAATTAATGGTTTGGTCTCAACGGAAGGGGTCAACGGAACCGAACTAATTCGTGCCCACTAATTTTCAAAATTTACTTCACCAATTATCACACAGCGTGGAAAATTTGAGGTTCTATTTCTTTGACCTCTACTCGGGTGAAAAAAGAGAAAATGAAAAAAAATGAAAGTGATGTTCTATGCAATATTATAATTATTTTGTTTGACTAATTTGTAAAATATACAATGATTGTATTTAAAGATTTCATTATAGGAGTGAGTTTGCAGGTTCAAGAACATTATAATTGCAAAATTAAAGTTTGAAGAACCAATAAAATTAACAAGACTTTATAAAGATTAAGATTATAATTTTAATATCAGATAGAAAAGTAAAATACATTTGAGATTGTTAATTTCAGGAACTATCCGTTCGGTACAGAAGCAAACCGTTCAGTACATGATGTATTGAATGGTACCGGACGGATAATGAAGCGTTGCAGTACAGAAGAATTATTCCGTTTGACAACCATTCGTAACAGAATAGTTCCGTAGCATCCATGGACTTTCAGTTGTTGTTCCGTTCTGAACGGATACAGTCTGTTGTATGCTACTCGAGTTTACACATAATTGGAATAAATATATTATATGTTCTGTACGGACATAAACATACTGAATGGTTAATGTAAAGTTCAAAAAGGCGAAAAACATTAAACTGCAACACATTTGAACTATCCGTTCGAACGAAAGATAACTGTACTGAACGGATCAATTCAAATACCTAGATCTGGAGCTCTTTCTTTAAATAGAGTAAATACTCTAACTCTAGTTTCAAGCAAGCCATCTCTAAATTTCAAAAAAAACACTAATTATGTATTTTTGAAAGCTTTATTCTTTGAGAGAGCTAAAACTTCAATACTCCTTTGATAATATCAAATCCACTTTGACTAATCTACTTCTAGATTAAGTTAGAGTGTTGGTTCATTGTTCGATAGTGTGAAAATTTACTTAGTGCTCCATTTCTATAGCCATGCGATTCCTCTTGTAGGGCATTAAGGGTTCATTGGCTCGAGTATTTCCGCTCACACATGAGCATAGTTATGTGACGATTCTCTGCATAGGATTCTCCAACTCGAGCTTCTGGCTCAACTTTGTACACGAGTTAGACTGTGACATCCCACCTTTGTTTGGGCTCATGTGTCACGAGTTGTACCATTTTCTTCATTGGGTAATATGAAAGACACACCGACGAGGTTGCGTTGCCCCAGAGATGTAGGCATTTTAAACCGAACTTCGTTAACATCCCGCGTGTCAATCTCTCTTACTCTATCTATTTTACCTATCATCACGAAAAACGTCTAAGGTTCTGTAAGTCACCATATTCACCTCCCTCTAGGTGCTGCTAAAGACAACACGTAGTGCTCGCAGGTTTGAAACCTGAAAAAAATAATCTTTTGTGGATATTAAATAGTTGAATGACTTGACCTCCAACCTTTACTAAAAAAAAAAAAATTGTAGCGAAGATACGTTGTAATTTTCAAAAACTACTAGAACCGAACCATTCATTCAGCCTCAGTGGACATCCAATAGAACCGAACTATTGTTTCGGTCCTATTCGTGTAATCTAACAAAAAATAATCCATCCCTTTCCAATAATTTAACTCTTTTTCATTTTAAAAATAAAAATTTTTAAACAAAGAAATAGAGCTCTTATGCGGTTCTTCCCGTCCCCATTTGTCAAATCAACTAAGGGCGGAGCTACAATATTCCAGGAGCAGACAGTTAGCAGGCAACTGCCTACCCCAGAATTTAAAATTTTGTATAGCACCCCATGTAACTATGGACCATTGCCTACCTCTGAAAAACAATTTGTCTACCCCGAACCTGGACAACCTAATTTCAATTCCAGCCCACATTTTTTTTTTGAGGCAACTCAAACCCAATAACCAATTCACTTTGCATTTAGTATGGAATGTTGACGCTCGCATACGCTACCCTTTAACCCGCCTCTACGTCTTACTCAAATTCGCTTCCCTCAAATCAAACCCACTAACCTATGCTACCTGTTTGTTCAGAAAAAATCGCACTATGTGATTTTGATCGAGAAAACACGAACGTAGTAAGAGGAGAATCTGATCGCTGTGCGAAAGAGAAAAAAACAAAGAGCGTTGTACGTGTGCTAAGGTAACCCTAATTTTTTTTAAAAGTTGCGAATCTGCAATTTAGTTTGGTGATTAGTGCCAATTATTCTAGAAATTACAACAAATTGCTAAAGTAGCTCCAATATGATACCAATTAGTAAAATATAAATTACAAGTAATTTTAGAATTGTTTAAAGAATATGTAAGTTTTTCAAAATATTTTTAGTACTTCTTAGAATTGAAAATTTTGAAATTGATCAATACATGTGAAAAATCTTTTAAATTATGACATACCGGTTATTTTTTTGCGAGTATATTTTCTCATTTTTTATTGTACCATAATGATTTTTTACTACTCCCAACAAAAATCGGTTAACCAAGCCACGTGTAGATCCAAGTGATCCAACCAATCAGTGTTTTTTTCTCCTTCCATCCAAAGTTCAGTGGATAAGCATCCAGTAAGTTCTTATTACATCACATTTTTGTTCCTTTTTTAATTCTTTGTAAGGTCCCACTATATGTCTTAATTAGCTTCTCTGGCCCTAGAAGGGAGCTCGTCCTTATCCAAAAATATCTTGCATTTGACTCTCACGCTTCTGTTTATTTATATTTTAACCAAGGTTCTAAATAGCGTTTATAGCGTCGTAGCGGGACGGCTAAAAAAAAAGCTATAGCGAATAGCGTCGCTATAGCGGAAGCTATTCCAAATAGCATTTTTTTTTTACATTTCGTATATTCAATATTTGTACTAAATATCAACATTATCTAAAGTCTCATAGAACAATAAATAACACCAAAGTAATTAAGAAATTATAATATTCATATTGAACCCGTACAAAGTGCAAATTGCGGTTCAAAATATTAAAAGTAATATCATAAACTATCGATTTTTCCTATTAAAAATATCTTAAGCATCATAATTCATGACATAATCTTCTTCTTTTTCTATTCAAATTTTAATTTCGGTTTGGACTTTTTTTCTATTCAAATTTCAATTTCTATTCCCAATTTCAAATTGATTTATTTGTAGCAAGTAGCAAAACATTCAATTTCGGTTTGAGATTTTTTTTATCTTTATTTAACACCCATATAAATTGCTTAAAAAAAAAAACTCATATTTTATAGCGCAAATAGCGCTGTAGCGGCCGCTATAGCGGCCGTAGCGTAAATAGCGCATTTTGATGTCATAGCGTAGCGTTTGGGGTCCAAAAACGCTATAGCGCGCTATTTAGAACACTGATTTTAACAATTAACAAAAGAAAATTATCAGTGTGTAAGTAATGGATACATTTAATTGCGTTTAGAAAAATATTTTGTTAGATGTTATTAAAGTGTTGGGTTATTTTAAATAGAAGGATAAGAAGGGGGAATAAGAAAGTAAAAAATAATACATTTTTATCAAGGTTCTAAATAGCGTTTATAGCGTCACAGCAGAAAGGCTACAAAAAAGCTATAGCGAACAGCGTCGCTATAGCGGAAGCTATGCTACATAATATTTTTTTTTTACATTCCGTATATTCAATATTTGTACTAAATATCAACATTATCTAAAGTCTCATAGAACAATAAATAACACCAAATTGATTAAAAAATTATAATATTCATATTGAACCAGTACAAAGTCTAAATTGTTATTCAAAATATCCATAGTAATATCATAAACTATCGATATTTTATGTTCAAAATAACTTAAGCATCATTGCATAATCTATCTTTTTATATTCAAATTTCAGAATAATCTAAGCATCATGGCATACATTATCTATCTTTATCTATTAAAAATATTCCAACTACCATATAGTAAGTATCATTTTGTTACTCCATATTCAAATCAGTCATTCTATAGATTTGTCAGAGTCAGAGTTAGACACATCATTATCTGAGTCAATGTCATCATCTTTCGATGAGGATGATGTGACAAAAAATAATTTACCCAATATGTGGATAGATCTCTCATTTAATAATTAAAAGTTTAATATAGAGCATAGTACGTAAATTGCAAAAAATAACATCATGGTTAAATCCCATGTAAATTGCAAAAAAAAAAAATCCATGTAGCATAGCGTGCGCTATTTGTGTTACACGCTATGTGCTATAGTGGGCCGCTATTACCGCTATAGTGGCCGTAGCTCAAATAGCACATTTTTATGTCATTGCTAAGCGTTTAGGGTCCAAAAACGCTATAGCGCTGCAATAGCACATTATTTAAAACACTGATTTTTATTCATCAACTTTATATCTCTATATCAAACATAATGTTAATGATAAAAATAATCTCCTTATTTCTTTTTTAATCCTCCTACTACATTAAGTGTTTTTTTAAAGTAAAGTGGTAAGGAACCATCTTAAAGCATCTACATATTTGAAACTATTAAAGTTTCTAATCTGACATTGCAGTTTGTAAACCAGTTTCAAAGATGTAGATGGATTTCTTATTACGTTTTCCATTGATAAAAAAACTTTTTACAAAGTTCGTAAGCTATATATCCTCAATATACTATATACAACCCTACTACATTAAGTGTTATAGTTTATATTTTTTTAAAGAAAATATTGAGTCGTTATTATTTATTTTGACATGACCATATTAATTGTGTCATTAGTTTATCTAAAATATAATGGCCTTAATGCCAGGTACAAGATAGTCTAATGCACTACCTTAATCACACAATTAATTAGTCATCTGCAAATTCAATCAGCTCAGCTGCTAAAGTGTGGTTACGGGGTAAAAGAAACCACACGATAATTAAAATATTCTCAAATTAGAAGATACTAAATTCTATTCTTTATTATTATATCTCTTTCTAGATCCAAAGTACGTCTTCTCTCTCTTCTTTATTTGCAAATAGATAATTTATTCAGATCTAAGTAAATAGTAATGTAATTGTCTCTTGTGGGCCGAGGGGTCCCTGTCAGGCCAGGTGAAATGTAGGAATGAATCCAAATATGCTGAGTATTAGTATACAGCACCTAACTAATCTAGAAGCGTCGGCATGATAACATGATATATATCAACACATATTATATAATCATTTTAAACGCAAGTATATATATATTTTTTTTTGAGAAACCAAAACAAAAAATATATAAAAAAGTAGATACATGTCTTCTTCATGAGTTACAATAATTGTGAATCTTTTCCGTTCTCATTTTTATTTGGTACACTCTTCTTTAAAACAAGAGTAAAATAAAACATTCAAAGGAGGAGCATATCCTCTCCAAACGCTGCAAAGAGGAGCTATGAAATTTAGCTTTTTCTGTGAACAATTTTTCTTCTAACACTAAATATTTCTTCTCACATCAACAGCAACATTAGCATAACATTAGTTTATGGACGAAAAAAATGTTGGAGGGATCTAATCGCAAATAATTAAAATTTGATGGAACCAAGTTAAAATTTAGTGACCACCTTGTAATATTAAGCAAGGCTGAGAGACCTTCCGAGAAATTTACTCGTTTTTCATAAAAGATTTCCGAAGGCTAATTGAGAATAAAATTGTTGAGGGACTAAAGTGCTAAAGCAAGACATGGGTCCACCCTGTTCATTTCCGCAACGGAATGAGAGTAGGTCCGATGCCCATCGGACCTACCCTTGGTTTGATGGGTGTGATGACCATCCGATCTGTATCAAGATTCGTGTGTTATGCATCAAAATCCGTGTAATACTGTATCAATTTCCGTGCGCATAGATATTGATGCTAATTGTACGGTGATAGAGCTAATTGAACCTAACTCTAGGTCCGATGCCCATCGGACCTACTCCTATCTTCCGCAACTAGTGGCAATTATTCACTTCGTGTGACTTGCACGTGACTTCGGATATCTTAACACGTATCAATCTCTAACGACTCGCCTCGGATTTTCTGTTGCAACAATTAAATAATTACAAGTACCTAATACCAACCGCATCATTGGCTGATAATTGGTCCACCGCATATTTTGAGCGGTTGTGATTTGCGACCGACAAGTTCATCAAATTGCGACGCTATTGGCTAGGTTTGTAACACACCCGCTTCCAAATAAATGGGTCTAGCTTAGAAAGCAAGTAAGATGAAGTGAATCCACAAATGAGAATTGAAAGAGAAAAAATACCAATGTCGTTGATTTTGTTCGAGTCGCTGGTTCTGGCCGCGATGGGTTGAACTAGAGTGGAAAAAACGTGCCGTGCTGTGACGTGACTAATACGTGATCAAGTTAATTTTTCACGTGCCGTGATCATATGTAACTCGCGTGACAATTTAAACATAATTTAGATTAGTTTATGCAAGATTCACTATTAAATTAATATCTAATGGTCTTAATTACACGTGACTCGCGTGATTACACGTCGTGCCGTGCCGTGCCGTGTCGTGTCGTGCCGTGCCGTGACTAAATCATTCATGTGCCGTGCCAAAGTTTCAAAAAATAAACACGGCACGCGAATGGTCATGACACGTAACTGACACGTCTGCCGTGCCGTTCCGTGCCGGAGCCGGCTCCGCCGTACCATTTTTCCCGCTCTAGGTTGAACTTCTGCATCTGCTCAAGAAAAAAATAGAAGAAAAGAGTTAAGTAGGAGAGAGAAAATTAGAGGAGAAAGTCATGAAAAAGTCAAAGACGAAGAGGAGAGCTACACGAAAAAATTAAACTTTTTTCATTTAAGAAAGAGCGATAAGGAGCGATCTCCGTCCACCGGGAATTAAAAGAATTCATCTTTTTTGTGGTCAACGTAATAACTATTAACTTGAAATTGTAATTACAGAGAGAATCATAAATTACCATATTCATTCTCTTACTGTATTTGTCTAACACAGAGATGAAATTATAATGACAGAAAATCACTTTTCAAGGAACAAACCAAACGTCCTCTAAAGAACATTTAAATTGTTAATAATTTTTTTTCCTGTGATGAAAAAAGTATTCTGGTAAAAAAAGGGGACGTGGACATTTTCCTGCGTTTATGTTTATAAAATGTAAATTTACTATAAATCAAAATTATACTGAATTCAAATTTTCCGTAGAGTTTACATTTAGTTTTGTATAAAACGTATAAGATGAGAGTTCAAATGTCTCATGTCTTTCATGCCTCATAGTGTCTCGCACACTTTATCTCTATTTTTGAATTTCAAACAGTCTATTCAAATCGCTAAACATGATCTTCAAATTAAATTGTACTTGGAGACCAAATTTATATTTTTTGGAAAAAATTTATTATTTTATTAGATAGTTACAAAATCATTATTTTTGGATGGTCCTAAAATAGTGATTTTGTACCTCTCTCTCTAGAAAAATAGTAAATAACTTTAAAAAATATATAAAATTGTCTGAAGCATATTTTAATATGGAGGTAATGTTAAGCAATTCAGATTGACTGTTTAGACTTTAAACAGAAATAAAAAAGACAATAAAATATGAAAAATATGAGGCATTTGAACCCTCCTCAATTTATAATTATCCTATATAAGAAAAACTATTCTCATAAATATAGACAAAAATGATTTAAGATTACTGTCTGACCTGTGATTTGATGCCTTCTTTAGCCCAACAGCAGGAAAATTAGCCTTTAGCAAAATGAGATGGTTTGTCTGTGCAATTAATTAAGTAATTAGCAGCAGGCACTATGATAAACCTAAACCATGATCTCCACATGATGTCCCTCTTACATAGTACATGCATGATAGATACAGTAGCACTAACAGACAAGGGGTTGGGCAAAGGTCAGAAATTCTTTGAAATTAACATGTTGCATTAGGTTGATCTTCAGAGCAGCAATTATTAATTAATGACAATTGTTTTATTCATACGTTTACCATTTCTCCAAGGAAAGCTGAGATCCTATCTTATGCGTACATGTGTTACTTAGATTAATTGCGTGTAGAAGACATAAAACCAGGTGTTTCAGTGGACAAAACGACGGATCTAATCTGATCACAACCAACCAGTAAAACAAAATCAGAATCTGGATGTAATTAACCCACAAAGCTATCATGTACAACAGTACAAGCATTTTAATTTAGAAACACGTAACTTTAGGAACTTTCGAGTAAACTAACCAACAACAAATGAATGAAATCATTTCATCTATAATTTTTTCAGGTTTTATTCTAGTTAGTACCAAAATACAAAAAATAATTACAAAATACAAAACTTCAGCGGTTAATCGTCTATGAATCATCACCAAGGCCAACCTCTTGCTACCAGTATAAGTTGGTACGTTTGGATGAGAGTTAGAATAGCTAGAATAGTGAAATTTTAGAATAGTAAATGAGAATAGAGAAAAAATAGTGATTTTCATATTAGTGTGAAAATTGTGCTATTCAGATTAGTAAAAATGTTGTTTGGATTGTATTTGTGGAATAGTGAATAATTGTAATCAATAAATAATAGTGTTAACAATGTGCTAATTAAGAAGAAAGATAGGCAAGTGGGATCTCAAATGAATTATCACGATGTGGAAATAGCGGAAAGTGGTATCAAATTTGTCATTTCGGAATTGTGTTGGCGGAAATCCAAAAAGGAAACATTTTTTCCTCTCATTTCACATTTCCGAATAGTAGCTATTCCAACATTTACAAGGAATAGAGAATAACAGCTATTCTAGCTATTCCGAATAGCAAAAATATTGTTTGAATGCACATTGCTATTCCGAATAGCTTCTATTCTAGAATAGCCTCTATTCTTGCTATTCTTATGTCATCCAAACATAGCCTATGTTCAGCTAAAAACATGTTACAAATTTATTAGAAATGAACAATCCATGTACAAATCTTGACTAATATTCCCCATCTGATTATATTAAGAGGTCAACCATGGTTTGTAAACCTGGTCAATCGCAGTGGGCCCATGTCAGATATTACATTTCAGGAACAGACTCTGCTGTTTTTCTTAGAGAAAAGCAGGATCTTGCTTTTCCGATCCCAACTTTTCAAATTCGTTGAGATTTGTGTATGCAAAAGTTTTTTTTATCGAGATACATAAATGGAAAATTTTGAATGGTTGGGATCGGAAAAGCATAATCCTGCTTTTCTCTAAAAAAAGCAGCAGAGTCGGATCCTACTTTTCAGTAAGTAGACCCTATCACGAAACAAACACTTGTCATTAACTAATTGACAGTGACAAAGAAACCAATAGAGGACTAGTTCAACTCTTTTAGTTTCTAAGAAACAACAATGGATTTTTATATAGCTATAATAATCTTAAATGTTTCTTCTTTGTTTTATTTTAATTAGAGTACAAAAAAAATAGTCGCTTTATTGATTTTTGTTTGGAAATAGTACTAAAATTGAGTGTCCAACCTTACATAATAATATTTATTCTGGCAATTATTGATTCTTTATACTAATTAACATTTTTTTTTAAATTCCTCCCTTACATAATAACATTTTAAAACCTGTTTCTTGTGGCAACAATCGGTTCAAAAATCTAATAAATATTCATTTTATGTAAGAACATTTGGTGAAATTATAGTATATATACCTCAACAAAAAAAAAGAAATGATAGTATATTTGAGCATACAACACAATTTTTATTTTTTTGAACTATTCAGATAAATTTTGTGGCTATCAATCTATCATTGCTTCTTAAAAAATAAAATAGCCAAGTCAACTGAATGAATTGTCTAAGTCTTTTATTTGATTATACCAAGTCTAAATTTGAAAATGAAACACCCCACAAGTAGTAGTACTGGAAAAGTACTTTGGATCACAAATCGGTACAACATGGAGAGACTTTTCTATACTAGAAATTAAAATTGGCTGACGAAGATTTAATGCTTTCTAAGAACTGATTTTGAAGTACATTAATTATAAGATATTTGCGTGATGTCGGTAGCAAATATTTCTTTCCTTTTTCTCTTCTGCACTTTTACTGAACTTGAGAAGAACACAACTTGTCCTCTGTTCTTTTCAGATACTTTTACCAGAGTTGGATTACTTAGTAATAGAAGATAATTACAAAAAATAGACTTGAAGGCTAACTTAAAATTACACAGTTTAGTTTACGAAGGACACTGAAATATAGCTTACCATAGGCACTTTCTTAGTAGCGAACAGAATAAGGTTTGAAGAGCAAGTTTGGGACAAGCTAAAAGGTTATCCAAATTGCTCTCTACTTGCGGCCCAAAATATTGGGCCCTCGATCCAATATGGAATCAATTTACAATTCTTTGCAATAGACGAGCATTATAGTATTCTACAGGCCGTTTAATTTTAGGGATAATTTGTACTGGTAAAGGGCATAGTCGTCTTTCCTCTCTTTCCCTAATTTCAGGCCAGGTTTCTGGGCTTACTTTGTTGTATGCTAAATTGCTAATGCACTGTTGATAAATAATGAAACAATAAAAACTGATCTTGAAAATGTTTTGAGAAAAAAAGATAGAAAAACATGAAAAGAACTAATAAATAACATTTGATGATTACTTATCCAGGCACACAGAAATTAAAACAGATAGTCAGATACACATACATAATTAGAAACAATAAATTAATCTCTCGGGCGATAATAAGAGCGAGCAATGCGGCCATCAGCACCCTTGGGGAAGAATCCCCCGGGAATATTCTCGCTTCCGGTGCCATACACAATCCTCAGTATCTCCTCTGGTGTCCGGTCATAGGCCAAGGAGTCCTCGTCGCCGGCTATAACATTGCCGGGACTCCGGCCTTCGGGCCCCATAACTGGTGGCACGACTAAGCCTTCGTCCTTCACCCCTTTCTTGCCTATCTTGTTTCTCAGATCAGAGATGCGGCCTGTGAACTCTGCCACTGTTATGTTGTACGGGTGCACCTTTTGGAACGCTCGCTCGTACAACAGTCCCCGTATCACCGCATCTTGGGCTGATTCCACCCCGAGAAGTCCTGCTACGAGCTACGTGATGTTCAAAATATGATGCATTTACAATCATTAATTTTTCTGTCAGATTTATTATAATAAATTAACTATGTATGAATGAAAAACAAATGCTTGTTAATTAATTATTACCCTCTTAGCCTGAGGGCTCTGGAGTTTGGGGTTTGCACCGACGTATCCAGTGAGGCCGACATAAGGGATGACGTAAGAAGCAAGCAAATAGTTGAGTCCATTTGCATAGGGATCGAACGGTGGATTCAATTTGTACTTAAATGCCATGTTCATTATTTTTGCAAAATTGCCTGAGCTGATATCAAGCAGTGGCCTTGGAAATCCCTTTATAGTCTTCTTTATGGCCCTACAGTTTAGTGTTTGTAAATTTAACCACATATATATATGATGACAAGTTATTTTATGTGATTTGCAACTTCAATTAAATCAATAACTAACCTGATATGGCCGACTTCTTGGTAGGCGAATTGCATGACGATGTCACGAATCAGAGGATCGAGATTGGCCTGCCTGCTGCCGATGGGTGGTGGGCCACCCTCAGCAAGGCTTGGTGCCACCTTGTCAAGTCCAAAACCCAGCGATCCCCACAGAAAGAACTCCACTTCGAGAAACTCAAGATTTAGTGGGAACTCCGTCAGATCAATGTCTGATTGGGGTAGAAAAGGGTTTTGGCCCCTGACCCATGTCTTGTTTTCTGATCCGGTTTTAGGCGGGGTCGAGAGGAGGAGGAGAGAGGTGAATATAGCCGAAGTAAAGTTGGCGAGCATGGTTTAGTACCTTAGTTTACGACTCATGTGTTATTTGTTTGAGGAGAGCTGGAGATTATATATATTTGGTGGATGCGAAGATAGAGAAGGGGAGAGAATGCCACGTAGCAGGTGCATACAGGTCCAGCGAGTGGCACGTAATACCAGTTAGTTGGTGTGCGTAATACCAGTTAGGTGGTGTGCATACAGGTGCATACAGGTCCAGCGAGTGGCACGAAATACCAGTTAGGTGGTGTGCGTTTCAGTTAATAAATCAAATTTCACTAAAAGCAGAACAACCCTTCTGCGACCCGGCTAAATCGGTCACAGAAGGCACTACAACAAAATCTGTCTTCAGCGACTGGTATCAGAGACCGAACCAATCGCCGGTCACTGAAGACCCTCAAAAAACAAAAAACAAAAAAATAATTAAATGTATCGGAGACGAACCCTTCAGCGACCGGCGCCCAGAGTCTTCAGAGACCGATTTGGCCCGGTCGCAGAAGGATCCTCCTAAAAAACCAGCGCCAATTCTTCTTCTCTCTCTATATCTCCCGCGTTTTAGGTTTAGCCAAAAAAAGAGAAAAACGCTAGCCGCCCCTCCCGACCCTGCCCACCCGCCCGATCCCTCCCGACCCCGTCCGGTCATTCTCTCTCTGACCACCCGCCCTGACCTTGCCCACCCACCCGATCCCTCCCGACCCTGCCCGGTCATTCTCTCTCTGACCACCCGCCCCGACCCTGCCCACCTGCCCGATCCCGCCCGCCGGCCCGACCCCACCGCCTCTCCGCCACCGCTGCGCTAGCTCTTCCAACTGCGTACGTTTCCAATCATTTTTTTTCCTGTTAGAATTGTCTTATTTGCACATGTGCTCATAATATGCATAGATATTTGATTTCTGTTTTCATTTATATTTTGTCTTTTTTTTTTTCCAAACCGCTTTGGTTCAATACTAATTAGTGTTGGTATGATCAGTTCTGCGTTGTAATGGTAGGTCTCTATCATTTAGTTTAAAGGTGAACAGTGATTTTTGTATTGGAGATTATTATCAGCATTGCTGTACCAACCAAAACTGGTGTAAGGAAGAAGCTGTCGAAAACTTCTAGTTGAAAGAAAACCAGGAAGAACAATTGTAGTCCAAATGAAGAATATTTTTAAAATAATCGCACTGAGTAGTTAGACATATTTCCTTGATCTTCTGGAAAATTAGCAGGTGGTCGGCAAGGGCAATAAAGTCATTTACCCTGGCAGAGCTGCATGCTCGAAAGTTCAGGAGGACTGAATTGGGAACAGAGGCACTCTTACTGGCTGTCTTGGCTGATGGTAGGATCCCTTTTTCAAATCCACATATTCATTTACTTTTTATATTTCCTTTAGAGAATGACTTTTGATAATAATTGCATTGGTCGATTTAGGCAAAATAATAAGTCACCAGACTTAATAGATTAGTACTATTCAAGGTTCTAAATAGCGTTTATAGCGTCATAGCGGGAAAGCTTAAAAAAAAGCTATAGCGAATAGCGTCGCTATAGCGGAAACTATTCCAAATAGCATTTTTTTTTTAAATTATGTATATTCAATATTTGTACTAAATATCAACATTATCTAAAGTCTCATAGAACAATAAATAACATCAAAGTAATTAAGAAATTCTAATATTCATATTGAACCCGTACAAAGTCCAAATTGCGGTTCAAAATATTCATAGTAATATCATAGACTATCAATTTTTCCTATTAAAAATATCTTAAGCATCATGATTCATGACATCATCTATTTTTTTTCTATTCAAATTTTAATTTCGGTTTGGACTTTTTTTCTATTCAAATTTCTATTTCTATTTCCAATTTCAAATTGATTATCTGTAGCAAGTAGCAACAAATTCAATTTCGGTTTGAGCTTTTTTTATCTTTATTTAAAATCCATATAAATTACTTAAAAAAAAATCCATATTGTACAACGCAAATAGCGCTATAGCGGCCGTAGCGCAAATAGCGCATTTTGATGTCATAGCGTAGCGTTTGGGGTCCAAAAACGCTATAGCGCGCTATTTAGAACACTGGTACTATTGAACAAATTATATTTCCTTTTTTTAGTATAATTGCCTCTAAAACCTGTCCTGTCTAGCATATGGATTGTTATTGCTGAGATAATATTTTTGCAAAGTACTTACAAATGGATTGTTACTGTTCTAAAATTGGTGATTGAAGTGGTTGGGGAAGTATCTCAATTCATTTTGCTCTATCTGTATGATTCGATGGAATTCTAACAGGATCATCTGTTGATTTGACAATCATTTAAGAGTCATAATAATTCGATTCGTAGGGGAAGGAGAAGGACAGACCATTGAAAACTATTTTTTTCAAACTTTATTGCAGGTATGTCGAGCAGAAAAGGGAAGGAGAAGGAGGCATCATCCAGTGGATCCAAGCACTTTTAGATATTTGTTATTCGATGTTTATGTAGTACTTTAGATATTTCATGTTTATGTTATTTTGTGAATTGCTTGGTACGTACCATTTAAATTGCTTGTGAATTACTTTTAAATTGCTTGGTGCTTGTGAATTGTTTGGTACGTTTCGTACCAATTGGGGCTGGGGAATATAAATGAACAGAATGAGTTTAATTGTTATTATATTTGTTTGATACATTTCGTACCAATTGGGGAAAAGAAAAATAACAACAAAAACAAAAAAAAATTAGCTTTCTGCGACCGATAATTGGATCATCAGCGACCGCCATATCGGTCTCTGATGGTCTTCCTGCCACGTCAACATATACCATCCGAGACTAATCTTATCGGTCGCTATAGGGGTCATCTGCGACCGGTGACGTCAGCGGGAAGGGCATCAGCAATGGAGCAACACAGACCGACACATCTGCGACCGTTTTAGGCCTTCTGCGACCGAGACCACCCTTCTGCGACCGGCGCCATAGCCTTATGCGACCGATTTGGCCGGTCGCAGATAGGTCTTGCTGCTGTAGTGAGGGTAAGGCGCCGGTCACAGAAGGGTTGTCCCGGTTGCAGAAGAAGATGAAATACAAATAGAAGAAGATGAAATATAACATGTACTAGATGAAAGACAACCATTAGAACATGAAAGACAACTAGTAGAACATGAAAAACAACTAAAAGAAGATGAAAGACAACTAGTAGAATGTGAAACACAACTAGAAGAAGATGAAAGACAACTAGTTGAAACATGTAAGATAACATGTACAAAGTGAAAGACAACTCGAAGAAGATGAAATACAACTAGAAGATGATGACATACAATCTATAGTAGACGAAAGACAACCAATAGAAGATGAAAGACAACTAAAAGATGATTTTTTTTTAATTGAAACCCGTAGGTATGCATTTTATTAGAAATAAAACTAGCTTACAGATATAGTAGATTGTCCGTAAAAAGAAACTGAAAAAAGAAACTATCCCTAGCTGATAATCAGTAATAAAAAACCAAGCTAAGTTACATGCTTAAAAACACAAATTTAAAGAGGTGCAGGTCCTTGCTTAAGGCAGTTCTTATAATGTAACAAGAACACTTCTTGGGTCCTTCATCAGTGAGTTTCCCTGTGTTACTGTGATCGCTTGAACAGTGACCGATTAAGGCCCGATTGTAAATCAGCCCTCTCTGCCACCGCTACTGGTATCGTTCCGGTACAACTAATAGAACATTAAAGACAACCAGTACAGGTGAAGGACAACTAGAAGAAGATGAAATACAACTAGAAGAAGATGACATACAACCATAGTAGATGAAAGACCACCAGTGGACAACTAGTAGAAGATGGAAATCAACCAATAGAAGATGGACAAACAACCAGTATAGTGTGAAAGACAACTAGAAGAAAATGAAATACAACTCGAAGAATATGAAATACAACTTGTAAAAGACGAAAGACAACTATTATAACATGAAAGATGACCAGTAGAATATGAAGACAACTAGAAAAAAATGAAAGACAATTAGAAAAAGATGAAAGACAACTAGTAGAACAAGAAAGACAACCGATACAAGATGAAAAATAAATAGAAGAAGATGAAATATAATTCGAAGAATATTAAATACAACTAGAAGAAGATGGCATACAACCTGTAGTAGACGAAAGACAACCATTAGAATATGAAAGACAACTCGAAGAAGATGAAAAATACAACTAGAAGATGTTGACATACAACCTTTAGTGGACGAAAGACAGCCAGTAGACAACTAGTAGAATATGAAAAATAAAGAAGATGAAAAACAATCAATAGAACAAGAAAGAAGATGAAATTTATGTATAATTTTTTTTTAAAGAATAGGGATAGAGACGGAGAGAGAGAGAGGAGAAAATGAGAGCCCCACAAGGATATTTTGTTTTATTATTATCGTAATGTTGCTTTCATTATACATGTATTATTTGGTTGTTTCAGATATAAAATTGCAACGCGACTTGCCATTCCTTGCCATGCGTCGCATTTGTAATCGTAGGACATATGACAACTTGCTCTAATTTAATCTTAGTCAAAAGTTATTGAGACTTTGATAAAGATTATCACAGTACCTAAGCAACGAGCGCAACGTGGAAAATATTTAATTATATTTCCACTACTTCCCGTTGGCACTTCGCAGTGAGTAAAGCTAAGGTGCTCTTAAGTGTACCGTACTCCTAAATGTAGGCCGTTGGATTTCTTTAAAAGTCGTGCTACCACGCCTTTTAAAGAATCTACACGACTTTTAAAGAAATCCAACGGCCTACATTTAGGAGTACGGTACACTTAAGAGCACCTTAGCTTTACTCCTTGGCAGTCGCTACTAAGTTTCTCAAAAAAAATTATATATATATTTCCACTACTTTGATTTAATTGCCACATGGCGCATCCCATTTCTTCGCGTCCTTTCCAATATTTTGCTGACTAAAGTATTGTGCAAACTGCAAACAGA
The DNA here is from genome assembly GCA_025461125.1 of Carex kokanica. NCBI lineage: Eukaryota > Viridiplantae > Streptophyta > Magnoliopsida > Poales > Cyperaceae > Carex > Carex kokanica. The sequence continues at coordinate 136,793 of JAJGRX010000867.1, read as the reverse complement.
TGCTTAGGGGTGTTCAAATGGTTCGGTTTATTTGGTTTTGAACCGAACCGGTAAGATTCGGTTTAAATGGTTCGGTTGTTCGGTTGAATTGGTTCGGTTCGGTTGATTTTGTGACTTAGTTCGGTTTAAATGGTTCGGTTCGGTTTTGATTTCTCAAAACCGATTAAACCGAACCGACCGATTTTATTGATAGATTGAGACTTCGAGTATTATTTTTATATGAAATTTGTATGAAATTTGACATGTGTAATGGTATTTTTATTTTTATATATGTGAAATTATGAATGTATAGGTGTATTGAGTTGATTTTTGAGAAAATTCGGTTTAACCGAACAAACTGAAGTTTAAATCGGTTTAAATGGTTCGGTTTTAATTCGGTTTGCTATTTTAGTTCGGTCGGTTCGGTTGGATTTTCAAACTTCGGTTTTAAGTTCGGTTTGGTTATTTTAGTTCGGTTTAAACCGAACCGACCGTTTGAACACCCCTACAGATGCTCATCGGCTCATGTCTCCTAATTATTGTAAATTTTGAGTTTAGAATTCGAACTGTTCATTTAGAATTTAGATTAATTTGAAATTTTGTGAGACAATTTTAAGTTCGTGCTAATGTGGAACGGTTGATCCGGATTCTTCACGAGGTAACTCAAAATTTGACGAATGGAATAAAGAGAAGAGAAGAAAGAAATTTACAATAATATTTTGTTGAAAAAAAATATAGAAGAGGATAATCTAGTTTAAAAGTTTCAAAAGAGATGTAATTTTAGAAGTTTCTATAGAGGGTCGTACAAAATAAAATCTATAACAAATGATTTAAATTTTGTCAAATACTCGAGAGAATATTACTTGAGAGAACATAAAAATTTAAGACTGAGTAATCTCATTCCACTTTTTTATTCACCCTTTATCTACAATAGACAATTTAATCAATGACAATTAGCCCCGAATTTGAAGATAACGTAAAGAGACCGAGGATTTTTTAAGATATGTATCAAAAGAAAGCTAATTTGAAACTTGGCAAAAGTAATATATTTTTAGAAAAATAAACATATTTTGTTTTGAAAAAAATGACGTCATTTTCATTATTTCACGTCAAAAAAAAAAACAAGCGCCACTGATAATCAAATCTAAAATGAGTCTGTATCCATTATTGTGGGAATGAGAGTAGGTCCGATGCCCATCGGACCTACCTTGGTTCGATGGGTGTGATGACCATCCGATCTGCATCAAGATTCGTGTGTATGCATCAAAATCCGTGTATGACTGTATCAATTTCCGTGTGCATAGATCTTGATGCTAATCGTACGGTGATAGAGCTAATTGAACCTAACTCTAGGTCCGATGCCCATCGGACCTACTCCTATCTCATTATTGTGAGGTACTTTATAGAATATATATTCTTCCGGTATAAATTTTGAAATAGTGTTCTTTTAAATTGATCCATGAATATAAAAAATAAAGTAATATACTATTGGACTTGAATTATAATCTCGATAATATTTAAAATTGACAGACAATTTAAATCAATTAATAGTTTTTCTGTTTATGCATGCACGTCGTTACAGTGGCGAGGCTACATGGGGCCAGGGGTAGGCACTTGCCCACCCCTGGAAAAAAAAAATTTGTTTTGAACCGGGCTTTAGTTTTAGTTTGCTTACTCCTGAATTTTTGTTTTGCCTACCCCTGGATTTTCATTTTGATCCATAATACTTCTGGTCTTGTAAATAATGTATTACCAAGCTAAACCAGTCTATATCATGTCGGTACTAGCACTAAACTCAAGTTTAAATCAATTGGAAGCCTTACTGGTACAACATAAGTACCAAAAGTAATCAAAAGACCTGTTGTCACAAATCAGTTAGTACAGTTTGACTCAAAATTCAAATAAAAAATTTGCTTGAATCCGAACCCGAACCCGAACCATGTTTCTTATATTTCTTGCTATTTTTTTAAATTGTGTCTTGAATCCGAACCTGAATCCGAACCCGTTAATTTATTCGAACCCGAACCCGATTTTTGCCTACCCCTGGCTCAAATCCTAGCCTCGCCACTGCGTCGTTAGTATATTAAAACTAAATATAAGATACGAATTCCATCAAAATCCGTTAAAACTGCAACTTAATCAAATTTGGATCCTACCTTTTTTTTTTATTGTGTGTGGTTCTTTTGACTTTTAAATATATTCAAAATTCGGAACAAGGAATAAGCGGCTCTTGCTGTCGCCAAAATATATATTTGGATCGGATTAAGGGTTTTAAATATACAGTTTATGCCTGTTGTCGACATTTATTTCCTTGCCAAGTCAGCAATTCCAAATTTGTAATATGTGGAGAATGTAACGAAATCGTCTAATTCTATCTGTCAAAATAAAAAAGAAGAAGAAGAAGAAGGGAATTTTTGTTTTCTGGTGACAAATGTTGAAAAGTTCAATTTTTTTATCTGCAAACAGCCTTTACTATTCTGCTCATAAGCGCCGTGTTTTGTCCAATTCGGTTAATGGGACCAACTGAAATAATATATGCTACGATGTACTTGCATGTAGGAATGGATTCAGGATTTTTGTCAAAGAGTAACAAAAAATATTGAATCGGATTTAAATAGCTAATTAAATTTTAATTCATTAACTAATTGGATACTTGATGAAAAACAATGCTTTAACTTATATTTTCCAATGCTCTGACTTATAATTTCTGATGCTTGACTTGTAATTTCTGATGCTCTAACTTATAATTTTAATTATCAATCATAATTCAGAAAATTTATTTTAATTTTAACTCTAAATTTAATTTAAATTACAAATTAGAAATTCAGAAGAAGACAAAAAAATTAAGAGGAACAAAATCACTTGGAACTGATAGTGGGGGCAACTGCCTTAGACCATGTGGGTCTGCCTCTGCCGAAATTTTTATTAATCGAAAAAAATAAAAAAAATATCGAAAAAGGACGGAACTTTTGTAGGAATTCTAAATCTAGATAGGGCAAGAATATTATTACCGTCGGGATGGGTTGGATCTCCCCATCCGGCTTAACCATTTGGCTAACCACCCTGGCACGCTAACAGCTTGGATCGTACTGTCCAACCTCAAAAAAAAAAAAAAAAAAAGCCAGAGACGGGTTGGATCGTCCCGTCCGAGGCAAAAAAAAAAAAAAATCTAAGAACGGATTGGATCTTTCCGTCCCCAAAGGGCGTCTCTTTGTCAGGGAAATTAAGGAAACATTGTTCTATCTTCATTAATTATTCTGGACTGCGGTACTCCGTTTATTAATTATCCCACAATGAAATACAGACTTGGTCTACACTAAATTTGGCTAAAACCATACCTCACTTCCCATCCATGAACCAGAGGGCTGATGCCCCTGAGGAAGGGGATAAAATAATAAACCTCGCTCGTGTTCCGAGTCCATCGATGAAAATCTCAGGCGCTGACCTCATCATTATATATACTTGACTAGTTTTCAGTCTAAATAAATCTCAACTCTAAATTCTTCATACTTGACTAGTTTTCAGTCTAAATAAATCTCAACTCTAAATTCTTCTCTAAATCCAGAGGGCTTATACAAAATTTGCCTTTTGAGTACGGGAAGATCTAACCCGTCCTTGAAATTTTTTTTTTTTTTTTTTTGGCTCGGACTGGACAATCCAATTCGTCTTTGACTTTTTCATTTTTTATTTTTTTTTAGGTCGGACGGTATGATCCAAGCCGTTTAAGAATTAGAATTAGCGCACTAAGATAGTTAGCCAAATGGTTAAGCTGGACGGAGAGGTCCAATCCGTCCCATGAGACGATAATAATATTTCCGGCCTACTTAGATTTATAATTCCTGCAAAAGTTCCACTCTTTTTCGATATATATATTTTTTTGAGTGAGGCTATGGTGCTATGCATAGCACGGATGGCTAGTGTACTACGGCTCAATATGGTACTTTTTAAAATCCTAACGGTCAATCCGACCGTTCAATGTGATAACCATATGAATATGTACTTGCAAACTAAATTTTATATTTTTTCGAATTTTTTTACTATTTTTTCAGATAGGTAGAATTTTGATGGTCCAGAATTTTCAAAAAACACTGATTTTTCTACCTATCTGAAAAAATAGTAAAAAAATTCCAAAAAATATAAAATTTAGTTTGCAAGTACATATTCATATGGATATCACATTGAACGGTCGGATCGACCGTTAGAATTTTAAAAAGTACCATATTGAGCCGTAGTACACTAGCCATTGGTGCTATGCATAGCACCATAGCCTCACTCTATTTTTTTTATTAATATAAATTTCGGCTGCCTCTGCTTGCATGGTAAAATGGAGAGTGCAAGATCAATTTTATTCGGGTTCATGTATGAGAAAAGTATAGATTTTAAATAACATGGAAAGTCAAAAGCAACTGACAAATAATCATGGCAAAAATTGTTGAGGAAAAAAAGGTAACGGATTTGGGTCTAAGTGGTGTAGATGGATTAAGGATTGGTTAGTTAGCTCCCAATCGTGTATTAACTTCAATGGTGAACTCACTCCCTTTTTTTACTGTAAAAGAGGGGTGCGCCAAGGTGACTCGTTATCCCCCTTTTTATTTCTGCTAGCTGCTGACACCTTATGTAAAATTTTTCATAAAGGTAGACAAGCGAACAAAATCCTTGGTTTAGGACCCCCATGTTTACAAGGCAAAGCAATTACCAACTGTCACTATGCCGATGACACTATTCTATTTCTAAAAGCTTCCCATGGTAATGTAGCATCTGCATGGTGGGGTATGATTGGCTTTGAAGCTTTATCCGGTATTAAAATGAATCTCCTTAAAACAGAACTGTACCCTATTCACTCTTCAGGAGCTGAATTTGCTAGTACTTTTAGGTGTAAAGTAGGTTCTTTTCCTCTTCAATATTTAGGCCTTCCTCTCTTGGATTCCAAATTAAGGGTAGCTGATTGGCAATTTCTCATTGATAAAGTAGGCAAACGTCTACAAGGTTGGAAAGGTCAACTTCTTTCATTAGGAGGTCGATTGACTCTTCTCAACTCAGTGTTATCTGCTGTCCCATTATACACTTTATCCATATACAAAATCCCAAAACAAGTAGTGAAACGCCTAGACACTATTCGAAATAAATTTTTATGGCAAGGTTCCGATAAATCTAGGAAAAAATATGCCTTAGTAAAATGGTCAAGAGCCTGTCTAGCTAAAACTCATGGAGGGTTAGGGATTCTTAATTTTACGGAAATGAACATTTCTCTACTCCTCAAATGGTGGTGGAAATTCCACAATAGTCAATACAACGCGTTATGGAAAACTCTAATTGTACATAAATATTACTCACATCTCCATATTCAGCATTCATCATTTTGGTCCACTATAAAGAAACTAGATCCCTTAGGACAGCTGAGTACAAAGTACGAACCAGGGGCCAATTCTCATCTAGAATTCTGGAATACTTTGTGGTTTGAAAACTGTACCCTTGCAACTAGATTTCCTCAACTCTATTCTATATGTACAAATAAATCAATCTCCATTTCTGAAGTTATTCACTCTCAAGGCAAAGTGCTTTGCTTTCGGCGGAGTCTTAGCGGCATTTTACTAGTTGAATGGAATGAAATTCTTCATATACTTAGCATATCTAGTTTTACCCATCAACATGATAAAATAGCTTGGAGATGGTCTTCTTCTAATACATTTACGGTTCGATCAATATATCAACTCTTAAATTTTAGGGGGGTAAATGACAACAAATTTGCTATAGTTTGGACTCTGCCTATTCCACCGAAAATTAGGATTTTCCTATGGCTACTTTTGAATAATAGGATTCTTACAAAGCAAAATTTAAGCAAAAGAGGTTGGCAAGGTTCCCTGATATGCCATTTCTGTACTGAAAATGAAGATGTAAATCATCTTTTCCTTACTTGCCACCAAGCTCAAAAGCTTTGGTTTTGGTTAGGCAAGAGCCAAGATTATTTTACTAATTGGTCCACCATTACTGACATATTTGCATTTGCAGCTCAACTAGGAGCAGTTCGACAAAAGGGCTTTTTGGTCATCTTAAGCGCCGTCTGCTGGACAGTTTGGAAATATAGAAACGATCTATGCTTTAATTCTTGTGCCCCTAAATCCATTAGATCTTTGATTTTACTCATCATTTCTGTTTTGCAATACTGGACAGGTAATATGGACAAAAGAATCGTAAGGAAGCCATTGACGAATGGATGCCACCCGAGATCAATGCTATACCATTGCGGATGTGGGCCTCTGCTGACCTCCAGATGGTTCTCTACCAGGGAGATATCCCCATCCCTAGTGGCAGTGCTGCTGGTCCTCCAGCTTCTGATGAATGAATCACTTTAATTCAGTTTTGCATTTAGGGACTTTTCCCATTAGCCCTATCTTCAGTGGCTTAGTTTTCAATTTAGATTTTTCAATAACTGTGTTTTGGTGGTTGCTCAAGAGACGAGCGTTTGTGTTTTGCATGGTTCTTATCTCATTCTGGTCTTTTATTACGATGTAGTTCGTCGGCTGATGGTCTATGGTTTGTAAATTAACTCTCAGTTTCAATATATTGAAACGGGCTTTCATGCCTTTTATAAAAAAAGAAAAAAAAGAAAAGGTAACGGCAGTTACGGATTGCCCACAGAACTGTAAAAAAAGAAGAAGATAAAAACAATTGTATGTTGTCCATAATAGAAGTGTAATCCAAAATTCCAAATCAATTTTTACAAAATATAAACAGAGTTAACAGTGGTTAAAGTCTGAAATTAAACAGTCCAAATTCCAAAAGCTCCACCAATTAATTATTTCTGTGTCGATAAAAGCTGTGGGCTGTGGCTCAACTGACTAATTAGATAAGGTAGCTTTATTCCAAAATCTCACAAAACAGTGCCGTGTCCGATGAAGCTTCCTTCTCGTTTGCAGAGGGAAATAGAGAGGAGAAACGGTGGAGAAGGAGAGCATGAGCGAAGAGAGCAGGGAGTGAGAGAGTCGGAAAGGAAGTATGCATGGGGAAATTATTGGCGTGTAAATAATAATTAAGGAAAAAATTGGGGTCCAGTGAAGAAAATAGATAGTCAACACTCAACAGGAGGAGGTTATAAAAATGAGCCAGGTGCACTTATACCAGCAGTGCTCACAGATCTGGTCGTTGCGACGCGCCTCTGCATTGTCAAACTCATCCTTCTCTCCCCTCTCTTCTCCCCCTTGGCTCAGCTTCAAGTACACCAAGAGCTTTCTCTCTCAGAGAAACAAAAGATCAGGTGGTGGTGCCATGGGGACGATCGAGTTGGGGCCGAGCGATCTCTGCCACGTGGAGTCGATGTCGCACAGCCCTTCGGGTGCTGGGAAGATAAACAAGCTCAACGCCGTTATTCTTGGAGATTCGCTTGCCTCTGAAGAGGATGATCTCATCCTTCCCAGCGCTCAGTTCTCTCAGAGCGCTCTCATTTCTTCACAACAACAGGTCTGAGTTCTTCTCCTTCTCCTTCTCCCTCTCCCCTGGTTCAATTTGATTTTGATTATTTATGTCTTCAGAATTTTTATTTTAATCTGAAACTCTGTTTTATTTGGTGGGAATGTATCAGTATGAAAATATGTACAAGAAGTCGGTTGAGGATCCAGCTGGTTTCTGGTCAGAGATTGCTTCTGAATTTTACTGGAAGGAGAAATGGAACCCAAATGAGGTTTGTAAGGAGAACCTTGATTTCACCAAGGGTCAAGTTAGCATAGAGGTCAGTATTCAATTTCCTCCTTTCTTTTCTTATATTACAATTTTTTAGGACATAGTTGCCTGCCCCCTTTTGACTATAACAAAGTACATATTGAGGTATTCTGAGTTTTAAATATTTTGTTTTTGTACATTTCTGATATATTCTGGACAGTGGTTCAAAGGAGCATCAACAAATATATGCTACAATGCTGTCGATCTGCATGTATCAGCAGGGAATGGAGATAAGGTTGCTATCTATTGGGAGGGAAATGAACCCGGTCAAGATGGACAGCTCACCTATTCCCAGCTCTTGGACAGCGTTTGCCAGGTCTGTGCACACAATATCAGATTAATTAATCTTTAATTTTTTTTTTTTAAAAACTGCTTATCCAAATTTTGGTTTTTGATTGGATTGTGGTTGAATTTTGGTTGCAGCTGGCCAATTACCTGAAGGAAGTTGGTGTGAGAAAGGGTGATGCTGTGATTATATATTTGCCCATGTTGATGGAACTACCTATTGCCATGTTAGCTTGCGCTCGTATAGGAGCTGTCCACTCAGTATGCACATCCCTTAATTTTTAAACTCAATTTGGTTCTTAGTACTATTAATATTTAAATAAGAGTTGGTGTTAATGGAGTGCACTTTGCCAGGTTGTGTTTGCTGGTTTTTCTGCTGAATCTCTTGCACAAAGGATAATTGATTGTAAGCCAAAGATTGTGATCACATGCAATGCAGTCAGGAGGGGTCCCAAGGTTATTTTTCTTAAAGATATAGTCGATACTGCTCTAACCGAGAGTGCTAAGAACAATGTCTCTGTAGGTCAGTTTTAAGAACATATATAAAGTATTATACAAATAGAAGCCTTTTATTAATAATCTAGTTCCAGTGGAAATGCGGGTAATGTAATTATGTAATTTTGGTGAACAGATATCTGTTTGACATATGATAATACATCGGCAATGAAAAGGGAAGAAACAAAGTGGCAGGATGGAAGAGATGTTTGGTGGCAGGATGTTGTGCCTAACTTCCCTACCAAATGTGATGTGGAATGGGTTGATGCTGAAGATCCTCTATTTCTTTTGTACACCAGTGGCAGTACTGGAAAGCCGAAGGTGCTTTTCTCTTTGTTAACTTTTATTTTTTTATTTAATTCTATCCCAACTATAGTGTTTTATTTAAGTGAAACTGGCAAACAGGGTGTGTTACACACAACTGGGGGTTATATGGTGTACACTGCCACTACATTCAAGTATGCTTTTGACTACAAGCCATCCGACATATACTGGTATAAATAATACTTGTTCCTTTCTGATAGCATATTTTTGTAAACTTATTATCTCTCATTGGTAATGCAAATGTATATCTCATTTGTTTTATTACCAGGTGTACTGCTGACTGTGGCTGGATAACAGGGCACAGTTATGTCACTTATGGGCCTCTTGTAAATGGAGCATCTGTGTTGGTTTTCGAAGGGGTAACCATCTATAAGCTGTCTAAGTTTCATTTTTTTTCTTATAAAATTATTGGTAGACAAGAAATAACAATGGGGCGCCTCTGTGATTCACTTGTAGGCTCCAAACTATCCAGATGCGGGTAGGTGCTGGGACATAGTGGATAAGTACAAGGTGACAATTTTCTACACAGCACCAACACTGGTTCGTTCCCTCATGCGTGAAGGTGATGAAGTGCGTGTTCTCTCCCTTATGTTCTTCCCATTTGGTTATTGATATTTATCTGAGGTGCAATTCAGTACGCTATTATTATTCATCACTGACAAAATAAATTAAATCGGCTGGTATTTGACTTTTTATGTAGTTCGTCAAACGCTACTCTCGCAAATCACTCCGTGTTTTAGGAAGTGTTGGAGAGCCCATCAACCCAAGTGCTTGGAGGTTCATTATGTTTTTCTGATTCTCATTTATGTTCTAGTCTTTTATTTGCTTCCTATTTCTTTTTTCCTTTTTGCATGAAATTTAGAAACTTGCCTCATACTTTACTAACATTACAGGTGGTTCTTTAATGTTGTTGGTGACTCACGGTGTCCCATTTCAGACACATGGTGGCAAACTGAGACTGGTGGTTTCATGGTTAGTACCAACCATTTTCATACTGGATTGTGACACCTTACTAGTCATTAATTAATTTTTGTGCATATTTTTCCCTCTTTTGTTGGCTTGTTTTGTCAGCAATTTATTTATAACTAACAGAAAAAAAGAAAAGAGAAATGATGTTGTAGGCTTGTTTGGTCACCTTACTAGTCAATAATTTATTTGGGCCCCAAAACTACACATAAAAAAGTTACTCTTATAAGTCGTTTACCAAATTAATACAAAATGATGTTACAATCGTTCTGTAAATACAGATCTTGCCAATACCCGGTGCCTGGCCACAGAAGCCCGGCTCTGCAACATTTCCCTTCTTTGGTGTTCAGGTAGTTTTACACTGCAGTTAATTGTGAAAACTTTGAGGTTTTTGAAAATTATTTTCACTATTTTTTCTCTTTGAAAATCATTCTCAATGTTCAATAATAAGAAAAAAGAGACATGCATACTCTCATGCAGCCAGCTATTGTGGATGAGAAAGGAAAGGAGATAGAAGGAGAGTGCAGTGGATACCTTTGCATTAAGAAGTCCTGGCCTGGTGCATTTAGGACTCTTTTTGGAGATCATGAGAGATATGAGACCACTTATTTCAAGCCTTTCGCCGGTTATTATTTCACTGGTGATGGCTGTAGCAGGTAGGTATACAACCACTTGCTTCAGTGGATTTGTTATCCCACATTCTTGTGTTTTCTTTTGTACTACTATCAAACTTAGGGGTTATTGATTGGGTCTGCTTGGCAATTCTTATTGTACTTTGAAGCAAGATGGGTTGGCTCTCTGAGTTGTCATTATCCAATTGTCTTTTTTTTCGAAATCCTGGCAGAGGCTGACCGAGAGAGTCATTACCCAATTGTCAAACAAAAAAAAACAGGCTCTTTGATAAACACTAGAGATTTATTTAGTATAGTTCTAATATGTTAATTTTGAAGTTCCTTTTTTACTTTAACAAAAGAAATAGAAACTTTGGTGAATTGCCATCCCTAGTTATGTCCAAGTTTAATTAAAGCTGATTAAAATCGATTATAATTGATGTTGTTGCTATGTCAGGGACAAGGATGGGTACTATTGGCTTACTGGTAGAGTTGATGATGTTATCAATGTCAGGTAATTTCAAGCTTCTTTTTTTTTTTCTATAAGCATTCCTTTTATCAAGGATTACCATACTAGTCAGTTTGTCTGGTACCTGATCTTAAAGGGGTGGTCCTTGGACTGCTTTGTTTGTTTTTGAAATGCTTTATATCTATGTAAATATTATATTATATTCTTATTATTTTTTTATTTGGACAATGCAGCGGGCATCGTATAGGGACAGCTGAGGTAGAGTCAGCGCTTGTTTCACACCCACAATGTGCTGAGGCTGCCGTGGTTGGGGTTGAGCATGAGGTTCTATCTTTTTTTCTTTTTTCATTTTTCTATTTCAGAGGGCTCACAACAACTCGTTGTCCCTCAAATTTATACCGTCTTAATATTTGTTTATTGGAAAACTTGATTGTACTGCATGATTTAGGTGAAAGGCCAAGGGATATATGCTTTTGTGACATTGAATGAAGGAGTTCCTTACAGTGAAGGACTTCGCAAAAGCCTAATTTTAACTGTTCGCAACCAGGTACTTCAATTTTTCAGCTTTTTATGAGCATTTCTCAGAAGTTGCTTAATAACTTCTCGATAGTTAAGCCTGTAGCTGCTAAAATTAATTTGACTCAGAAGACCTGATCAACCCGCTCAAACTTGTACCTGAACAAACCCGAGAATTGTGATAAGACCTGAACCATATGTGCCACGAGGATTAGCGAACGTCAAATTTCAAGTAACCCATAAATGATCCGTGAGGTGATAGTTTGTGAAATGTACCCTACCCACCCTAGAATTTGTAGATGTAAAATTGTGAACCTGGAAAGAACTTTGAACTTAAATTTTGAATCTGAAACAACCTGAACCTGAAGTGACCTTAACTAACCAGATCTGACCCAATCCAACCCAAACCTGTCAACCACTTAAATTAAATTGCTCATATAAATTGTGACGTTGGTAGATTGGTGCATTTGCGGCTCCGGACAAGATACACTGGGCACCAGGGCTTCCGAAAACAAGAAGTGGGAAAATTATGAGGAGGATCCTGCGCAAAATTGCATCCAGACAGCTTAACGAATTGGGGGATACCAGTACCCTTGCTGATCCCGGTGTTGTGGATCAACTCATTGCACTTGCTGATTGTTAGCGTTCATTGGTCAGAATCCATTTGTTGTGCTTTATGGAACTAGCTTGATATATCTGTTCATAGCTGCATTTTAAAAATGATTGTTGTGCGGAACTTTTGATGATGAGCAAGTTTGTACACGAGGAACTACCTCTGTATTCCGAACATGAATGATTAATTATTCAGATTAAATAAAATTATGTTTCTTATAATCATCTTGAATACCAGATGCTACTTGGTAACAACTGAATTATTTTATTTCAATCAAAAATAATTTCGAAATTAAACCTTTAGGATTTTCTTGAAGAATTTTGAGAAATAGAAAGGTCTAACTTGGCAAGTTGATCTCTGGATTGGTGCGGAACTTGTCCGACCACCTTAGTCCAAAGAGCAATACTTACCGTCTGATCAATTTAAATGGTAATTTAATTGCAATTAAAGGTAGTAAAATCTTTCCATTTTCTCAAAGCATTTTCCAACGTGCGACGTGTTATTTAAAATTACATTTATCCTTAAAAAAATGGAGGTCTCCATTACCTTCTCAAGTGCTATATTTTGTACAAACATACGGAAGCAATTATTTTCGTCAGAAATGCAAACTAAAAAACAACATAGTTTAATATTAAATAAATAACAATTTTAGTTCGGTGAGTTAATGAATTTTCTTCTATTATGGATAAATTTAATTATTAATACTAATAATTACGGATTGTGAAATAAATTATTGTTCCTATTAGTAATTATTAAAATTAATAATAACAAAAAAAAGAGCATTTAAATTAGGTACAATAGTTTGTAAGAAATAGAACAATTGAGAAGGTAATGGATGCAATGGAGATTTTAAATAACATGATGCATGTTGGATTTACAAAAAAATGGAAAGAATTTATTACTTCATTAAATTATAATTAAATTACCGTTTGGAGAAGTTCCGCACCCATTTTCTTTGACATGAGAAATAGGCCTGCTAATGGGCCGGATCAAATCCAAAAGTCGGCCCGGCTCTATCCACCTTCATTAAAGGTCTAACTCGGACTCAGATCAAATATGAAGAAAAAAGTCTGGCTCGACTTGATCCATTTGATCCTCTCGACTCGGTCCGAACTCGGCTCGTTAATAAAGAATCCCTAATAAAGAAAAAATTAATTGGAGCCTTTGACGAATTAATAAATCCCAACACCAAAAGAAGCCTTTGACGAATTAATTGCTCGATTAAATATACTATTCACAGATGAGGTCAGTGTGCTTTTCTTCTTGATAGAAAGATACATTTTGGTGTTCATTTTATTTTGCATGATACATTTTGAAAGGTCAACTTAAAACCCAAGGAATCTAAAGTTGGCCAAAAAAATATCTCTAATTAATTGGAGCCTCAGTTGTTAAAATTATGCATTGATTGATCACCTAATTAAGCTTCAATCACGCAACAAATTTATACATAACTTATGATTAACATTATTTAGGAGATAGCGATATGAGGGAGACGGTGCGCAAAGAGATTCGGCTCGCAAACTCGGCTCAGCTCGACTCGGTTAAGTTAGTGATGAATTATTTCGAGTTCGGGCCGAGTTTGGACTAAACTCAAATTGAACTCAGCTCAATATGACTTATTCAAGAGCTCAACTCAAAGTCCATGAGTCGGCCCAACTCGTTTAGCAGGCCTAGAGAAAGAAAAGAAAAGTAAAGGTATCTGGATCCGGACTTGGCAATCACGATCACTGCGATGGGACTTGGAAACACGACTCTAGTGTTGAATCCGATTACAACTCATTTGAAGTTATTGAAAGCCGTTGGAGATGCTCTAAATAACCACTGCTTATGAAAAAGAGATATCTAGTAGCTGCAGTACAGTTTTGAATTAGGTTCCAATCAATCGGTATCAACAAAAAATTTCAGAAAAATTACATCTGTCATGGGAAGGAAAAGGAATCAAGGAAATCATCTTTGACCAGTTGGTTATTATGAATTTCTGAAGTTGCAGTAGTAAGGGCATTTTGTCTATTAAATTTAATGAATATTTAAGTTAGATTAATTGGGATTAAATAATTTATGAGGATATATCAAAGACAATAAAACGTTGATAGGTGATTATTTAATTTTGACGTTTGAACAGAAAAATATTTAAATTATGAAATTTGCCTCTATTCCTTTCAAGATTCTTTGTTGCCAAATTCTATGCTAATAATTGGGTAAAGATATTTACAGAGTTGGTTTGGCTTCACACAACGCACCAGTCGTATACCTTTTCATTTTTATTATATTATTTGTGTTTTGTATGAAGTCAAATTGCTCTGTCAATATATGTACCCTAATAACTGGATTGACAAGCTTTCAAGTGGAACAGAAAATTATGAAAGAGGAACATACAGATGCACTAAAAAATGAGCAATGTTAGGAACAAATTATTAACTTCCAATGCTTTCAAGTTATTATTCTTTCTAAATTCTAACAATGCATTGCTACTTTTGCTATACTTAACCTATCGGTTACTTTGCGAATTATACCTAAATGGCTAAATCCACGGCAAGCAAGTTACATTCTGCCAAGTCTTAATTAATTATTGGAGCTTCTTCATTCTGTTTCTTTAAAACGCTGCCCTAGAAATTAAAACCTAGGTCCATACATTCTACCAAAAAAATTGTGAGCTTGTTAAAAAAATATCAATCTTTAAGTCGTTGATTTTGATTTAGTTTTTTTTTAAAGTTTTTTTTTAATATTTGATAAAAATTAAAAAATGTTGGTTTAGTTTTCGATATCTTAATCTTAAAAAACAAACTAGAAAAATAAATTTAATATAAATACATGACTTGTGATGTAAATTTATATCAACGGTATAAAGTGTTATTAAATTATATATAAGAATTTTTAGGATATGTTTTGTGAACCCTATCGATGAGTTCAAATCCCATATTGGTTCTATCTTCAATTTACATTTTACAAATAATATAAACCATGCAAATGCCTTTTTTTTTTTTTTCCTAAAACAAATAAAATAAATCTGAATCCTGTTCCCTTCCCAGCTCAAAACCCTTTTCTGCCCCCGGGGCGGAACATAGTGGTGGGGAAAAGAGTGCTAAGCACCCCCTATAGCTTGAAAATTTATAGTATGGTCCATTAAATTTTGTAATTTTTATATGCATTAATATTTTTTAGCCTCTTCTATAAAATGAAATTACACTATATTTGATTCTTCAACCCCCAATCTCTATTTTCTAGTTCTTCTCCTGTTCTGCCCCATATTCTTCACAATTGTATGTATTTTCTTTTTGTAGATCCTGTTGACATAATTCTGATTTTTCACATCTATTTAAAAATTCAATAGTCAAATAATACATGAATCTATTATTGTATTAATTTTGTTGAACTAGTTTTTTATTTTATTTTTTATGTAAGCCTACTTTCCTATCTACTAATAGAATATGCAAACTAATTCAATAGAAAAACAAAGTGTTCTTACTTCAAAAATCAAGCCATTCCAAACAAAATCAAACGTAATCAAGCACAAAGTAGAAGCTTCTGCTTCTTCTCCAAAGCCCCACCGGTTCCCTGAATTCAGATCCATTGAAGTAACTCAATTTTTAAGTTTTAGATCGGGACCGTCCGATTCAAATCTGTGACAATCTATTTCGAAGTGGAGCGCACACATTCCGAGTGACAGATTCGAATTCCAAAGTGATCTTGAGCGACGGATTCGAATCGGATGGTTCCAATTCAAAATAAAAAAATTGAGTTACTTTAGGGGATCCGGACCCCTGGTCCTCTCCAGAAAAGAGGGATCCGTATCCTCTGCATTAACTCAAAAGGGAATATTTTGAGTTAATGAATTTTAACCGTCTGATTTTAAACGGAGCAAATTCGGCTCAAGTCTATAACATAGGAGGCCTTTTAGTATTAGTGCAGATCTAGTTCGCACGAATCTTAAAACAGATTGAACAATCAAGATTCATTAACTCAAAAGATTCTCTTTTGAGCTGACGCAGAGGATACGGATTCAGAAAAGAGAACTATAACTAGATCCGGGCTTAGAATTAAGTTAATAACTAACAGATTCCCTTTTTCATGGGGGTCCCACCGGGCCCCACCTCCGTTCGTCCTTTTTCATGTTCCCCACTTTTTACAATCTCTACTTGTACCCTTCTAATTTCCAATTCAACACGTATTAAATACCAGAATCACATTGATAAGAGTAAATTTTTTTTTTTTTGTGGGAATATACTATCAACTCGTATATTGATTTTAAAGTTCAAACCATCGATTTGAACCGTCTCAACATAATCCGCAAACTTAACTTTATAGTTTTAAAACCTTTTTTATTATTTTTTAAATATGTAAAAAATCACTCGAAATTAATCTTGTGAAAACATATCAAAAGACAAATCGTCCTTTTTGATCCGACGGTCTACAATCAGCCAGGGATGGGTCAAGTCGGCCATCGTCTCACTTGGAACCGCCACGTGTCTAACCGCAGATCCCCACGACCCTAGAGATGGCGTGCGAGTTCCCGCAATACCTTGCTTCCCGGCAATCCCTATTCCTTCCCGCATCCGTTGTCATGGTATGAACTTCAGTAGAAACAAATTTTAGTCAAATTAAAAAAAAAAACTCCATGTTGGCGGGTAAATTGTGTATTATATCGCAAAAGAAAAGAAAAATATCTGGCTGAGATTTGTTAAGCAAGCAGAATTAGTAGCCGGTAGGGTGGAAGAAACGCATATGGATTTTTCTTTCGTCTCAAATTAGTATAAAGTGAACCAACGCAACGCAGTCTTCTTTCCTCCCTAGATCGAGTTGAAGAAGAGAACGGAACACCTTTCCCGACAAGCAACTCCAACTCTTATTCTTTAGGTCAATCAAAACCACCTCCCCTCTCTCTCTCTCTCCCCCCTTTCCCTATCGATCAAGCAACAAAAACCGAAATCAATGGAGGCGTGTTGCAGCTCCTCAGCTTCAACGGGGGCTGTTAGATCGTTGACAAATAGTCGCCACGTAGGCCGGCGCGTGGTCCCTCTAAAGTGCTCGTCATCGTTGTGGCGCTCGACAACAACCCACCGAGGGGTGATCCTTTTGGCGCATCCCCTTCTCCATGGAAGCTCCTTCCTCCCTGTATTTTCTCCACCCCGACGCCACCGCCATCTCCGCCAGCATCAGAAAGCACAATTAAAGCCGATCAGGGCGGTATTCGAGCGGTTCACAGAGAGGGCAATCAAGTCAGTGGTGTTTTCCCAGCGGGAGGCCAGAGCTCTGGGCAGTGACATGGTATTTACACAGCATCTACTGCTGGGACTGGTAGCCGAGGAGAAGTCACCTGTCGGATTCCTCGGTTCTGGCATCACAATTGAAGTTGCAAGGAAGGCTGTCAGAGCCATCTGGAAGGAATCCACTCAATCCCCTCCTACGGAATCCGGATCGGGGCTGGCCAGTGATGTGCCCTTCTCGATAGGCTGCAAACATGTCTTTGAGGCTGCAGCTGATGCCTCTAGAAACATGGGTTGTAATTTCATTGCGCCTGAGCATATTGCACTCGGACTTTTTGCTGCTGATGATGGCAGTGCTATCCAGGTTCTTAAAAGGTACCATACAATTATGTATTTCCTTTCTATTTTTCAAATTCATTGAGGTGTTTTGTCTGATTGATCCTGGTACTCTAGCAAGCTGAATGGTTTCTTCCCATCATTTCTATCTGTAGCTTAAGGGCAGACCTGAATCAGTTAGCATCAGTGGCACTTGCTAGAATCCATGGAGAGCTTGCAAAAGACGGCAGAGAACCAACATCAGCTTCTCCCTTCAATTTTCATCAAAAATCGGCCCCCAGAAACGGAGCAATTGTCAAATTTTCAGAGAAAAAGAAAGGTAGCAACTATATCCTACCTCATCTGCTTTTTCATTTTTTTTTAATACTTTTGCTATGTTCGCATTTCAAAAGATTGTAGCAGTAACTGGTAAATGCACAGCCACTAGCTAAGTGAGAATGCTGATTCGATAATTTTTTATACCAGAGAATAGTGCATTATCTCAGTTTTGTGTGGACTTAACTGCTCGAGCAAGTGAAGGGCGCATAGATCCTGTGATAGGACGTGCCACCGAAATTCAAAGAATGGTGCAGATTTTATGCAGACGAACAAAGAACAATCCTATTCTTTTGGGGGATCCAGGTGTCGGCAAGACTGCAATAGCTGAAGGGTTAGCTCTTCGTATTGCCAATGCAGATGTCCCTTTTTTCCTTATGTCAAAGCGTATAATGTCACTTGATGTTGGTTTACTGATGGCCGGTGCAAAGGAAAGAGGCGAATTGGAAACCAGGGTAACTAGTCTTATATCTGAAGTGCGCAAATCAGGTTGTTTGATGTTGCGTTTTTGACAATTGATTCTTTGTTTTAAGATCACGTGGCATATTTTCTGCAAATAGCAGCTGGTCTAAAATGTTGTCTGTTGCTTGCATGCAGGTGATGTGATTTTATTTATAGATGAGGTTCACAATCTTATAGGCTCAGGTACAGTTGGCAAAGGAAACAAGGGTTCTGGTCTTGATATTGCCAACTTGCTAAAACCTGCACTTGGTAGGGGTGAATTGCAGGTAAATGCAATACTGACAAAGAGATTCTATTTCTTCCTTATTTTACCCATGATCACACCCACAGTATGTAACTAACTTTTCATGGTCAGTGCATCGCATCAACAACCATCAGTGAGCACAGGACACATTTTGAAAAGGACAAAGCTTTGGCCCGCAGGTTTCAGCCTGTATTAATCAATGAACCTAGTCAGGTACCACTAGTTCCTGTAATTTTCTGGAAATAGTTGGGTATGGACGTATCGGACCCTTTGATTTCATCTGTGTATGATTTATTTTTGTAGGAGGATGCTGTGCAGATACTACAGGGGTTATGTGACAGATATGAGTCCTATCATAAGTGCAAGTACACTTTGGAAGCAATAAATGCTGCAGTTTACTTATCTGCTAGATATATACCAGATAGGCATCTACCTGATAAAGCAATTGATCTAATTGATGAAGCTGGTAGTGGGGCACGTATTGAGGCATATAAGAGAAAGAAAGAAGGGCAGACCTCTATCCTGTCAAAATCACCTGATGATTACTGGCAAGAAATTCGAGCTGTCCAGGCAATGCATGAAGTGGTATATTTTTTTCTTGAATTTATGTACATGGTATCACCTCATTTATTCCTTTGGAGTTGAGATACAAGCTTGACTTGAGTTGCTTTTCTCAACCTCAGGAGCTGGCAAAAATGCTGAAATATTCCAAGGATAAGATCAACTTGGAGAAGAATATTAGTGCTGGAGCAGAAGACACTCAAAAGACAGCCCTAACATCTTTTCTTGTATCCTCTGATGACAAGTAAAATTTCTTACTTTTTACCACTTTCTTATTCTTATTTGTGCATAGTTTTCCAGTTAACATTTCATATTATATAATCTTGAAAGACTGGTTTGCGTCATATCTCTGTCAGGAATCGGTTCTTTCCTTCAAAAGAAATGTTGCATTTAATGCCTTCGAAATTGTATCATTGTCAAATAGCACTTAACTATCATACGTGTTTATTAGACTGAACATTATAAACTTTCAGGACTTACAATATTTCTGAAAATCTTATCATCAATTATTTGTGATATTCCTCACTGCATGGAAGAGTCATGGCCGCCAGTATTTTTCATTGCACCATTTATAAATTAATTGCTTATTTGTTGAGATGCAGAGAAATTATAGTGGGACCAGAGGAAATAGCAAAGGTGGCCGCCTTGTGGTCAGGCATTCCAATCCAGCAGTTGACAGCAGATGAGACAAAGATTTTAGCTGGATTAGAGGGGGAGCTCAGAAAGAGGGTTATTGGTCAGGATGATGCTGTCGTGGCCATTTCCCGGGCCGTCAAGAGATCACGTGTCGGGCTCAATGATCCTGACCGCCCCATTGCGACAATGCTTTTTTGTGGGCCTACTGGAGTTGGAAAAACTGAGCTCACGAAAGCTCTTGCAGCTACTTATTTTGGATCCGTAAGTAAAAATTTGTGCATTTTGTGTTTTGTACTTGATAAACTTTTTTTCCATAAAATGAATCTATATATATATATATTTTTTTGTGGGGACAGGAGGCAGCAATGCTACGGTTAGACATGAGCGAGTACATGGAAAGACATACAGTGAGCAAGCTAATAGGGTCTCCTCCAGGCTATGTGGGCTATGGTGGGGGAGGTACTTTGACAGAAGCTGTCAGGAATAAACCTTTCACGGTGCTTTTGCTTGATGAGATAGAGAAAGCTCATCCTGATATATTCAACATCCTCCTCCAAGTTTTTGAAGACGGCCACCTCACTGACTCTCAGGTTTCTTTCTTAATCTCATTTAAATGCTGTTCTTCTTCTCTAATCAGGTTTGTGATGTATGATGATATTGGTTGCATGTTGTCCAGGGGCGTAAGGTTTCATTCAAAAACACATTGATTGTAATGACCTCAAATGTGGGGTCCACATCAATTTGCTCGGGAAGGCAGAGCTTGGGTTTCATCTCGTCTAAAGAGAAGGAATCCAGCGGCTATGCTGCACTCAAATCACTTGTGATGGAAGAGTTGAAGGAATATTTCCGCCCCGAGCTACTGAACAGAATTGATGAGATGGTTGTGTTCCGATCTCTTGAGAAAGCTCAGGTTTATTTTTCTCTTATATTTCTATTTCTATCAAGTCTGTCTTTTTTTGCATCCTTAGTGATCTTCCGTGTTCCAGAAAATGATAAAATTTGACAATTGCTACATAAAATATTTAAGAAATATAGTGTCCTCGTATGATCAACATGCAACAGCTGTCTTGCAAATTGGATGTAACAATTTGTTGAAGTTGCATAAATATTCAGCATTTCTCATACTTGCAAATGTACACTCGTTATTAACTGGGTTATTTGGAAATATCACCTGACCAAAATAACCAAGGTAAGTTGAGCAAAGAATGACTAGATTACCTTCCGCTGCTTCATATTAAATTTAATGTAAATTTGGAAGTAAATATGTTAATCCGTTTTGCTTGTTTAATTTTCTGTTTGTACTTTGTGGGATAAAATATAAGAAACAAAAATATTTAGTTTCAATGGTGGCAGGATTTTGGATATCTAACTGATATGCATTTCCATTACATAAGTTAATTATTGGGTGCTAGTTGCAAATACCTCAAAACTGTCAGGTGCCAGTTGTAAATATGAGAAATAATGGTGTTATCTGCAAGTATGATAAAACATTGGGCTTTATTTGGAGGACCAAGAACAGTGCCATCAATTAGGTCCATAGCATGTTAGCTGAGTGATTGCTTTGTTGGTATTGATATAAAATATGTTGTTGGCAATCATACTTACCTAGTTGATATCCATATGTGGCAGATGCTGGAAATCCTAAACATAATGCTACAAGAAGTGAAGGAAAGGGTTCACTCCCTAGGGTATGCTCTGGAGGTAACAGACACGCTTAGAGATTTGGTGTGCCAAAAAGGTTATGACCGAAGCTATGGCGCTCGACCACTACGGCGAGCTGTAACTCAACTTATTGAAGATGTTTCGAGTGAAGCCATTCTTTCTGGAAACTATAAGCCGGGCGACACTCTTTTGATTGATGTCAATTCTTCAGGTAGTCCTTTTGTTAGCCCCCTGCCTAATCAGACTGTTCAGTTGGCAGACCCGGCATCCATGCACTGAAAAGAGATCTCATATGTCTTTATTTCTTTTCTCATGTATATTTCATTTCGCGGCCTAATAATGCTTTTGGTCGGCAGGATTACATTTATTGCTGTATAGATCCTGACAAGCTCAGGTGTAAATAGAGTTTCTTAGATAAAAGAAGGTGAATTCTTTGATTATAATTTCCTGCCTTAGGAGTGCAGTGAGTTCATTTGTTTTGCATGTCAAGATTTTGCTGCGCAATTTCAATGATTGGGGGAAGTATCTGTTGATTTCTGGTAGTAATTTGTTGATAACAATTCATGTTAGGCCGATATTTTTTATGCGCACAAGCTGTTGGCTTGTGTGTTAACTCAAAACCGGAGTCCGAGAGAAGTTTCTGTGTCGGTTTTATAGAATTCCAAAGGCCCACGAGATCTAATTATAACATTTTTTTTAGTCATCCGACAACATTGATTGCGTTAATGATTTGATCAAATTTCAAATACGAGAATGAATTCTCGATCCTGTTTATGTTATGGACAAAGAATATAAAATTACGAACTATGGTGTTCATTTTAGTACATATTAAAAAAACATAAAAAAATCAAGAGTTGGTCAGAATTATTTGTGTTGAGTTACCTCTCAATGTACACAAATGAATTTTGAAATATTATAATTTTGGATTAAAAAAACATTATTGCTCATAATATGCGACAAGATCGACAGTTCTATTTTTTGTCAACTAAAATTTTAAATTTGAATTATGAATACCAAAAAATCCTGTCATTGATCCGTTTCCACCAACTTGCATCAGTACAGAAAACCTCAGCATACAGATAGAATTTTCAGTTTCAATACATCTGAGTTACTCGTTCCTCCAAGAATTAAAGAGATGTATGTATGATACTCTAAGCAAATACGACAGGGAGTAATCTTGCAAACTATGAAATCACACAATCAATACATTTCTGAAAAGACAAACATCTTAAATTCTACATAAACATTTCTTATGCTCCTACTTTTTTGCCATCAGCAATAAACCTAGTTAGCAGTCTGATGACACAACTAGTGCTGGTTACAACACTCACAGGCCAAGATAAGATGTTAAATCCCTCCTAACAATAATATTCCATCAAATTAACTTCATTTAGAATCTTTGTGCAACTTGAACCCAAAAACCCTTGGCACATACTTCTCACTGGCCTTTGCAGGTTTAGAAGAGGGATAACTCATCAAGTAAAGATGCGGAAATGTGGTGCCAATGTAAGCTCCATCCATATCTGTACCCAAAGGACGTCAAGGAGAAAACAAATATTGCCACACTAAAAGTTAAAATACTATTATATCAAAACTTAGAAAAAGGATACTGCTCTGGTATTTGCATCTAGGGAAGTAAATATCCTCGCACTTGGGGCAGTAAATCTTGACAGCTGAATTACATGGAATGTCAGATGTACCTAGAGGCAAGCAAGGCTGCCCCTCACAGAAAACCCTAGGGCAGCGTCCAAAGTCCACTCTCTTGTACTTCTCATGCTAATATAAAAGGCAAAGAAAAGGCAGCAGAATGGGATAGTGAATTAGTATAATCGAGAGAGAGAGAGAGAGAGAGGAGAGATTCTTATAAGTAAGACAATGTGTTATTCAGAATTTACCATAGCATTGATCCCTTTGCTGGTTAAGATGTAACGCGCATGTATAAGACCATACAACATCTCTGCAGCATTTTCAATCCCACTGTGCTCTTCATCATCCAGCTCACCTACTTAGAGAAGGACATTGCAATAAACTTACAAAGAGAGAGCATCACAAAGAGGGTTATTCCATGCTATTTGGTTATTTATTTTCAAGATTCATTCCAAACTTGTATAATTAAGGATGCCCAAGCAGACAAAGGTCACATTCACAAAAGAAGTCCCAACTTTGCTACTTCTAAATGAGTAGATGGCAACAAAGGCGTAATAAAGGAAACAACAAATACATAACAAATAGAATAGAGGAAAAGAAAAATAGTTGATACCAGTTTTTGAGTAGAAGGTGTGATAAGTGACTCAAAAGTGCTATTTGTTATTTTTTTTCTTTTAGGTTTTTATTTGGTGGGGAACCCGTATAGATAATCAATGATGGATTTTAAGCCGAGACTAGCACTTGGTTCCTTACAATATGGAAGGAAGCTTGTGTAGTTCAGGAAAGCTGTCTGAGACTTGGTCCCAGAGAGGATGATGATCCTTTATAGAAGGATTGTTTTAGGAATCTTATTTTCAACATTGCAAAACAAGGTGTTTCAATCAATGATACAGGTGGTGTTATGTACCTTTTTTATCAAAAATAAAAATAAAATAAAAGGAGGAAGGAAGTACAAAATACCACTGAAGGAGTCATTATCAAGAATCATGTCAAGAGCATGGTCATAATGAGAGACCTGGGCTTGAAGGCCGCACAAGTTGAAGTCATCTTGTATAAATTCCTCATCCACCTCACATAGCAGCTCATTTCCTCTCAACCCACAAAACCATGTGATCCATGATGTATCATCATCCCCTTCTGAGGTGCTCAGTTCTGTCTCCTCACTTCCCGTTTCAGATATTGTGGCTACATCCATGCACATAGAAAGTTGGATTTAGTATTGCTAATTAAAAAAAAAATTACATTCTCGACTAAAAAGGGCAGGATGTGAATATGACATTTTAAGGTCCATGGTTAGCCCAAGTTAACAAGAGAATAACAAGTGCCATGCATATCATTTTTATTTATTGGCATGCCTTAGTTATGCTAATAGTTTGAGGGATGGAATACTGAATTGGTTCATTGATAAAGAAGATAAGTATGCATTGTGCTGGACTAATCATCTGATTGGATATCATATACTAGACAGAGCTTCAAGAAAAACAGAAAGGAACTGAACTAGCACCAGAGTGAAGACCCGCATTTTATCGGTAGGGAGTTCTGAGCGACTGTCAAGTCTTTTAAGTTATGAGCTATTTCTGGCTAATTAGAAGGAACTGATGAGACAGAAGTAGCAGAACTAGAAGTGTACAGTACTCACATGCTAGATTAGAATCCCCAGTTAAAACTCAAACAAGCAAATAACAGTATTGTCTTATTGACTATGTTCCTTATTTACCCAACTGAATGGGTATCTCTTGCAGAAAAATCGATATCAACTGAACTTCAGCAGATTAAGTAGAAAAAATTTAAATTTCCTAATTAGATAGTTGAAACAAATGTGTTCATAAACTGCATTAAGGAAGTTGGAACAAAAATAAAGGAAACAGATCCGATTGAAACTTGTCGAAGGCTGTGAAGAGAGAAAGAGAGAGAGAGTTCCTTGGCAGCCCCTGCCAAGTTTTCAAGAGAGAGAGAGAGAGAGACCTGGAGGGGGTTTGGCGTCCTTGGAAAGCTGTGAAGTGGTTTTTTTGGTGGAGCTGGAAGACGATGCCTCCAAATTGATTGGATTGGATCTAGTGGCAGTAAGAGTGCTCCTCGCAGACGTAGACGAACCGGGCTTCAGCATCTTCTCCTCCTTACTCGCGCTGATAAAGACACAATCTTGTTTCTTGTTTCTTTTCAAGAAAAGAGCGTTAAGTAAAGAGAAGGAAGAAAAGTAACGCCGCCGCCACCTCCTCCTAGATCAACAGAGTACTGGATGAGGGGAGGAGAGCATGCGGCGGCAGAAGGAGAAGGAACACATCCAGCTTTTCGCACCCACTAATGCTCGACTGCCTCTCACTCTCTGAGTGCTATTCCCTACGCTCTAATCGAAGAAAAAACCATTTGCGATTTTTGCGAGACAATCGTATTGGTTGGTTCGGAATGGACGGCGGATGCTGCGACGGACCAAACCTTTCGCTCTCCCTTGTTTATTGTTTTTTTAATCTATATTCGACCCGCCGGCACGGGGATCCGTATCCTCCCAGGTACCTGACTCAAGCAAATTGAAACAGACGGCCCAGATTAATCCTATCTGGGCCAAACTCAATCCGATGCCTATGGAGACTGTGGGGGCCTGTTTTGAGATTCGCGCCATGTTAAAAGAACCGTCCGATCATAATTTGCTTGAGTCAGGTAACCTGAGGTGATGTGAATTCCCGGCACGGTAGGATATGGTTGTCCAATCAACCGTCCCAAGCGGTCCAACCGACCAACTCAAATGAATCCTGATCAGCTTTACCTACAGGCTACTATTTTTTAAGTACAACATTTTCAAATTGCTATGAGCTATTTTAAGGACGGAATCAGAAAATAGAAAATAGAGATCCAGTAAAATAAGGCTACTATTTCTATTGTACAGCATTTTCAAATTGATATGGAGAGAGATCCAGTAAATTTATTTTACGAGGAAAATTAATAGTATTAATTTTTATAAATATTAAACAATTAAAGGATAAAATGAAAATTTTAATTTATTAAGGATGTTTAGCACCTCCTTATTTAAACATCCGCCTGTTTATGTTTTTACCTTAGTATTTTTTTATTTTGAATTGATGAACTGGCCGTTGATTGGAGTATCGTGGTCTACGGATTTACGCCCTTCACGTAAATTCGTGTTGAATCGTTTTGAGTCGGTGATTTTGGTTACATGTTATGGTTAAATTAAATTTCTATGCGTCGTAATTAAAATTACGAAAAATTACCGTGGCATTCCAATAATTATGACATTAGTTATGTTTTGACTGCACATGTCATAATTAAGCGTGACGTAAATGATAACAATTAATCACGTTGGTCATCTTTATGCATTTTTATTTTATTTTAAGTTTTGAGAAAGTAAAGTCATAAAATATTAAAAAAAAATATGGAATTATAAATATATAATATTAAACGTGGTTCATGTTGGTCACGGTTTTTGGATGGTCCACGAATAGTAATTGTAACTATCTAAAAAATAAAAATAAAATCTAAAAAATATAAAATTGTCTTCTAGTGCAGTTTAATATGGAGATCACGGTTCAAATTGACTATTTGAACTTTAAAAATGGAGTTAAAGAATACAAGTCATAATGAGGCACAAAATACATGAGGCATTTTAAGTTTTTAAGGCTCCTCCATTAAAAATATCCCATCAAAATTACAAATTTGATATTTATCCATTCAAACTCAAAACTAATTCAATGGTATAATAAGAAATATCTCCATTTATAAATTAATTGATTAATTAATTTATACTTATTTGAAAATGTGTTGTAAAAACCGGCTGTTTAGATCAATTAATCAACTAATTAGTCGTTAGCAGCGACCAAACTGTCACAGATTTTTCCGACAAATCAGACGGTTATTTTCAATTATGACCAATTATTTCTAATTATTTCCGATTAATCGGTATCACGTACATACTGTTATTTACAACACTGACTTGAAGTCATAACTAATTCAATGGTATAATAAAAAAATGTATATCTCTCTCTTCTTTTTTCCGTACATCCGCCCATATCAATCTGTTCCGTACCTCCATGCGGCCATGCCCCTTGATCTTCGTGGTTGGAATAAGAAAATATTTTATTAATCATTGTGACTTTATTATCTCACTTTTGACTTTTGACTAGTTTGCAATAGTTAATGTGCTACGCTTACGCATAAAGTAGGGGTGTAAACGGATAGGATATTATCCGCATTCATCCGGATCCGAATCCGAAAAATTCCGGATTCGGATATTCGGATACGGATATTTTCGGATACGGATCCGGATTCGGATAATTTTTTACCGGATACGGATGCGGATACGGTTCTGGATATTGAATCGGATACGGATAATTATCCGTATCCGACAACTTATTTAATTCGGATATCCGAATTTCACTCCGAGACAGATGTGATTTGATACCGGTAATGAAGTAGATTAGTTGTCACATTATTATATACATGTATTCTCTATAATTAATTCTTTGCTTCTACAGCACAGTATATAAAACGAGTTCAGTTAAATCAGAATAAAAGAATCTGACCTCATGTTAATTGAATACAATTTATTGGTTACAGTGCCTATTATTTTGTTAACATTATATAAATGTTTGTAACTAACGAGCTTCTTATGAAAAATATTAGATCTAATTTATGAATGAAAGAAGTTATATTTAGATGTTATTCTTTATTAAAATGTATATTAGTAATTTATTTTTAATTATCCGAATTATATTCATATTCGTATCCGTTTCCGTCCGATATCCGATCCGTATCCGTATCCGTTTAATATCCGATCCGTATCCGTATCCGAGACTATCCGTATTCGTATCCGTATCCGAAAAATTATAACGGATACGGATACGGTAAGCCCACTATCCGATCCGTATCCGACCGTTTACACCCCTAGCATAAAGCCTCCGGGCTGTGTAACTGTAAAAAAAAAAAAATAGTGCTACGCATCATTACAGGTACTTTTAAAGTAATTAATCAAAGTAATTAATCAGTATGTGGCTAATTAATTGAAATTTTATAGACAATTTTGTATTTTCATTAAATTTATATATATATACTTATAATTTATTAAAAAATGATTAATTTAATTTATAAACTTATTTTAACTTAGTTTTTTTGTTAATTAATAAAGTTTCATGAAATTGTCATTTAGAAAAGATTTCAAAAATAAGACAAAGTACAATGCATATAACGAATAAATGTGGAGAAAAAAAGAAATAATAAAAATGACTGACTAATCGGCCATATAAACTGAAAACAGACGATTAATCGGACTGTTTAAACGGAAAACGGACGATTAATCGGATCAATCGACAGATTAGTCGGTCTCATACACAAATAACATTCTAACAAGTCTATTCATGAGTCATAGCGATTTAGTCACCGCCAATAATTAATCGGACAATTAATCAGATTAAACATCCTTTTTTACGATATTGCTTCAGACACTGACATCTATCTATATATCTAATTTTTTATCCGAGATCACTGTTCATCTACAGTGTAATGAATAGTAAGACCGACAAGAAGTGTTCATCTACCTTGTGTTCATGCAGTAGTGTTTATTGCTTCACTTAGAAATATAAGTTGGGAAAACTATATTGATGTGTACTCCACGGTTGCTCGGTTGAGGACAACTTGTGCTAATGGAATTGCTACCATGCCGAGTAAGGATGAATGGTTAAGTTTGAATTTGAGTTATAAAAAAATGTTGCCACCGATACTCAAACGACCTACAGGAGATCATGTGATGAACCAAATAAGAGATCCCATAAATGTACGCATTATGGCCAATTTGGTCATTATAGAAAAAGTAAGAATGCAGTTCCATCACAAAAAGGTGAAGGTACCTCTTATGCCGAGATCTAACAGAAATTGAAAGCCAAAAGGTAAAGCTAAATAAATTGCTTGTAGTAAATTTGTCTTTATTGATATTATACAATTGCTCTGATTTGTGCTATTTTGTAGAGTTTTAAGCAAAGATAAAGCTGAATCAAAGAAAAGAGCGTGTCCACCTAGTATCTTCAAACTACTTCAAGAAGAAAAAAAGTTAGCTTGCTACTTTATCCAATATTATTTTGTGTTTTGAATTGGAAGTATTATGACATTGTGAACAGTATTAGAATCTTTTGTTATTTATTTATTGACAGATTTTTTATATGTATTTATTGAACTTTGTTCTATCTGTTCTTGTGTTGTGAAATGCAATTTATTTATGCTTTACCCTTTGCTGGTAACGTGGAATGTTTAATTGAGCACAATCACTTGTGAATTTTTTGGAAATTGTTACTAACTTCCAACGAGCTGAGCCCTCTCATTTATTTTTTGTGTTGTGCTCTCTAGACTATGTTTGAGGTGGCACAGAGGCAGTGGCGGATTATAGCTTAGAGCATCTACATCTCAGCAACTCACATGAGTTTCTAAATAACTGTTAACTACTTTTTAGAAATTAAGGTCTCTAAAGTTTCTAACTCTCACATTTCTGAAATTAATTTTAGAGTTTCTATTATGCCACGTCAGCAACAAATTAAAAAGAAGAAATAATTTGAGCCAATCATTTGGCCAGCGTGGAGTTTATAAACAGTTTCTTAATAAGAAACTTTCATGCATAGTTTCTAAATAAGAAACCCTCACACATCCCTAAAACTGGATTATAAACTGCCACATCAGATTAGAAACTCTCATAGTACCAGGGATGTAGATGCTCTTAGGGTTGATATCATGAATTGAAAACTATGTCTTTGATATCATTAATTACTTTGAAGAAGGGTTAATATTGTAATCATCTGTAACATTAATTTTTAGTTTTCTGGTGCAACCTGAGCAGGTACTGGCTTAGAACACATAGGGGTAGTTGATAGTTAACTTTTTATCAACATATTTGAACTTTGTAATTTTAAAAAAATTCAGGGATTTTTTGGAAAAATGTCAGAAACCGCACACCACTGTCAGGTTTCACACAACAGACAGTTTTTCTGCAAATGAACTTTGTTACAACTTCATGACTATTTAGAAAAGTATTAATTATTCATACAAATGAACTCTGTTGTAGCTGTATGTTCTTCTTTTATTTATCTATTCATCAACTCTATGATGATACGTTCTTTTATCCATTGGTTTTAATTATTTATCTATTACTTCAGTGTTTTGTTTACTCTTATCATAATTATTTTTATTACTTGCATATCATTATTATTACCAGTTACAATTTCTTAACTTTCTACATAAAAATTATGAGTGAGACTATGGTACTTTGCAAAGCATGGGTCGGTCCGTGCTATGGATTCATATCTTCGTATCCAAAGTCCAAACAGTCGGTTCATGCTATGGATTCATATCTTCATATCCAAAGTTCAAACCGCTCAATATGATCTCCATATGAAAATGTACTTGGAGACCAAATTTTATTTTTTTAGAATTTGTTTTACTATTTTTTTAGACAAGAAGAAAATCACCTGATCTAAAAATCCTAGTTCATCCAAAAGTAATGATTTTGCACTTACCTAAAAAAAGTAGTAAAAAAATTCTAAAAAATATAAATTTGGTCTCTTGATACATTTTCATATGGAGGTCATGTTCAATAGTTCAGATCGATTATTTCAATTTAAAAAATGGAGATACAGATCCATAGCACACACCTGATCCGTGTTTTGCAAAGTAACATAGCCTCACTCCAAAATTATGTTTGTGAGCTTAATAGCCATTTGCAAACCTAGACAGAGAAAAAAATATGTTTACAGAAATATGGATAAAATGAATCATATGTTTACAAAATTCGAAACACCTAAAAGATGCTAAACTTGAATTGACAAAAAAAATGAATACAAAATAACATACTGATACTAGACTAGTCTCTTGTTGCAGTAAGTAACATCTAGTGCTTGTAAAACCCGGGAAAAATTTACTAATTATTGCTTATCATAATGCGATCGTGTATGCATCATGCTATGGGTACCATACTGGTACACAACGTATCAGTATGTATGGTCTTTGTGCTAAGATCATATTGAGACTTTCAATGAACTAATTCAAATTAGGTATTATCAGTGTTCTAAATAGCGCGCTATAGCAGCACCGCTATAGCGTTTTTGGACCCCAAACGCTACGCTACGACATCAAAATGCGCTATTTGCGCTACGGCCGCTATAGCGGCTGCTACAGCGCTATTTGCGCTATACAATATGGGTTTTATTTTTATTTTTTTTAAGCAATTTATATGGGTTTTAAATAAAGATAAAAAAAAATCTCAAACCGAAATTGAATTTGTTGCTACTTGCTACAAATAAATCAATTTGAAATTGGGAATAGAAATTGAAATTTGAATAGAAAAAAAGTCCAAACCGGAATTAAAATTTGAATAGAAAAAAAAATAGATTATGTCATGAATCATGATACTTAAGATATTTTTAATAGGAAAAATCGATAGTTTATGATATTACTATGGATATTTGAACCGCAATTTGGACTTTGTACGGGTTCAATATGAATATTATAATTTCTTAATTACTTTGGTGTTATTTATTGTTCTACGAGACCTTAGATAATGTTGATATTTAGTACAAATATTGAATATACGAAATGTAAAAAAAAAAATGCTATTTGGAATAGCTTCTGCTATAGCGACGCTATTCGCTATAGCTTTTTTTTTAGCCTTCCCGCTACGACGCTATAAACGCTATTTAGAACCTTGGGTATTATTCATGAAACATGGTTAATTTCATAATTCAAATTATGTATTATTAAGGATCTTGATGGATTCGAACCATCATCCCCCAAAGATTCAGGAACTCTATCCAAATATCTGAGCTAAAGACCCATTTGACAAGACAAATTAATGTATGTACATCTAATACTCGTTAAAA
Source organism: Carex kokanica (assembly GCA_025461125.1). Classification (NCBI taxonomy): domain Eukaryota; kingdom Viridiplantae; phylum Streptophyta; class Magnoliopsida; order Poales; family Cyperaceae; genus Carex; species Carex kokanica. The sequence goes on along the minus strand of JAJGRX010000867.1, from coordinate 104,885 downwards.
TAAATACATAAAACAAGTGCCAACCTACATTTTTAAAAATACCCTAAGTTAATTACAAATTATTAAATCTGCCCACAATTCGCTGGATTTATTAAATATGCCCAAACCGGCCAATAATTGGCCAATCCCGATTAAATTCGATTAAAATTCCCGACCGGCCAATAATTGGCCGGTCCCTTGATTTTTTTTTTTTTAGAAAAATAGCTAAAATGCTGAAATCTAACACTAAAAAATCGAATTGTTTTTTTAAATATTTGTTAGAAAATATGCTACGAATAGGGCCGATTTTGTGCTAAAATACGGTAAATTACAATAATTATGCTAAAATATGGTAAATTTACTAAAATGCTGAAATTACAATAATTATGTAAAATTATGCTAAAATACGGTAAATTACGCTAAATTACGTATGAATAGAGCCGATTTTGTGCCATCTTTCATAAATCATAAAAAATAGTAAAAAAATTCCAAAAAATAATAAAAATTGGTATTCTACAAGTTCATTATATAACTAATTTACTGAGCTACGTAGATTGGAGAATAGAAATGAAAATCTTAATCGGAAACTTCAACTGAAGTTTTGAGGCTCTTCCCTTAGTTTTTTGGCGATTCTGAATTTGGAAATCTAGCAAAGCTAGTTCGGATGCATGCGAATTTTCACAAGCTTTCCGAAAAGTGGTCATTTGCTGAAATCGAACACTTGAGCACCGTTTTATGACCGTTTGAAGTTTCGTCGTCGTTTTTCGCTTTCTCAGTGAAATAACATCCCTATTCATAAGTAATTTAGTGTATTCTAGCATAATTCTACATAATTATTGTAATTCAGCGTAATTTAGTGTAATTCAGCGTAATTTAGTGTAATTCAGCATAAATTAACATAATTTCAAGTAATTTAGCGTGTTTTAGTATAAATATGCTAATTATATATAAAAAATGTAATATAGCAAATATTTAAAAATAAATTCGATTTTTTAGTGTTATATTTCAGCATTTTAGCTATTTGTCTCTTAAAAAAAAGTTAACATAATTCAAAGTAATCTAGTGTCAATCAGCATAAATTAACATAATTTCAAGTAATTTAGCGTATTTTAGTAAAGTAATCTAACAAATATTAAAAAAAACAATTCGATTTTTTTGTGTTAGATTTCATTTCAGCATTTTAGCTATTTTTCTCTTAAAAAAAAAAAAATCACGGGACCGGCCAATTATTGGCCGGTCGGGAATTTTAATCAAATTTTAATCAGGACCGGTCAATTATTGGCCGGTTTGGGCATATTTAATAAATCCAGCGAATCGTGAGCAGATTTAATAATTTGTAATTAACTTAGGGTATTTTTAAAAATGTCGGCCACAATTAAGTACTAAAATGTAGTACCAACATACCTGATTTTCATAGTTGAGCCCATAATTAGATAGTAACAATTTACCAGCAGGTCAGTGGACTCTAATACCAACTGATACCAGTACCAATTCGAACCCTCTCGCGTTCTCAAGAGAGGACCAAGTAACAGTTTTCGTTACCAAAAGAGGAACAAGTAACAGTTTACAAACAAGTACCATGTAACATTTGAACCGTCCTTTAGACTTATTACCTCTAGACTGTCTTCCATCACCGAAGTTTTTTTTATTCTTCGTATAAATCCGTGATCGCTCGTTTGACTCATCGGAAGGTCGAGATTCTCTCGTCGTAAAGCCCTAAAAGCAAGCGCCTACTTTCCTCCTTCGGATAAGTAGTCTCTCCTTAGTCCTTATCCCCCTCCCTCTCTCCTTTCTCCTACGCCTACAGTAACGCGCGCGCGAGTCGCCTCTCTCCCCCACGCCTGAACCCCGACCTCCGCAGTCTTGCGTGGCACCTTTCCTGCCTTTCTCTCTCGTGCGCTCCGTGCGTGGCAATTCCCCTTACATCGCCGCAGCTAAGCAGTTGGTGAGTAAGATGCTCTGGGGGTTTATTATGTCTGCTCTCTCTCGGTTATTTTTTTTTCTCCTTTCCCTTCTCCAACCCAATTTAGGGTTTTTATCGCTTCTCTTTCTGGTGCGTGCGTGCGTGCGTGAGAGATGGTGATTTTTTTGCTTAAAGATTGAATAGATGCTCTCATCTCCTTTCCCCTTTATTGGTTTGTGATGATGACCGCCACTAATGATGAGTCTTTCTTTGCCTTGCTTGTAATTGTCGAATTCAAAGTTATTTGCAAGATTAACTGGAGATTAGTTTAAATTTGGATTTCGTGTGATTCTTGATTGGTACTGCTCAGTGCCTGTCCTAGCCCGTGGTTTGATGCTATTTGAAAACTTTCCCCTTCTCCTGTGATGCTCTATTAGTTTTTGCTACAGTCAGAGGCAATACGTGGAGAGGCTGGTGGGGGAGTGGTGAGCTTGAGAGGGGAGAGGGGTGGGGAGAAAAGGGGTTTGGGATCTGGCGAACTGTTAACAATGTGGCTCGGCTCATATTCTTCTAGCTAGTCAATAGTATGAAGTTCCTTCCGGTTGGGATAGAAATATTTCTAGGGTTTAAGGTTTAAGATAATTGAAAGATGATAGAAACAGGAGACAAGGGTAAAAGATAATTTAAGTTTTGTTAGGATTTGCAATTTTGCTTCTTAAATTTTAAAGTAATTAGTGTTGCTTTATATCTCTTGATTATAATGTGTGTACATAACATAGCTCTAGTTAAGTGAAAAGCAATAAGTTTGGGTATGTCCTGATCCGCTACTGCTATTGAGATATTTTATCAAGTAGACTTTACACTTCAAGTCTCATATTGACTGATATAGTTTTATTTAACAGAAGATGGATAGGGCAAGGCTCATGAAGATGGCTGGTGCTGTCAGAACCGGTGGAAAGGGAAGCATGCGCAGGTTTGTCTTTTATTCCTTCAATTTTTCTGGTAGGATTTTGATCTTTGCTGCCTAACATCATTTCAATAAGATGCCAGATACTCATGCTTAAAACTTTCATTAAAATACATTTAAATAATGCACATTTAATGCACCTCAACCATTGCAGCACCACTTTTGTAGTACCACTTTCAAAATCTTTGTTGGTACCTCTGTTTAGATCAACCCTAATAGTTTTCTGGATTGCTTGTCAGAAAGAAGAAGGCAGTGCACAAAACAGCCACGACTGATGATAAGAGGCTTCAGAGCACTCTAAAGAGAGTAGGGGTCAACACCATACCTGCCATAGAAGAAGTCAACATTTTCAAGGATGATGTTGTTATCCAGTTCCAGAACCCTAAAGGTAAGAATTCTCTAAAAAAATTGTACTTATTTTTGTATATGTTAGTTATTGATGCTGAAATATGAGTATGAGGTTTGTTTGTGTGATGAATGTGCAGTGCAAGCATCTATTGCGGCCAACACTTGGGTTGTTAGCGGAACACCTCAAACCAAAAGTATGTTTTCCTTTTTTGCGATTATTTTCACCTGGAACATAATTACTTTTGAGATGTTTTTTTTAACTCGTGTGAGCTCCTGGTACGTGATAAAGTCAGATGTGGGCCTGAGGCCATCTTTCTGAACCTTGTGGCTGTTTAGATTTCTGGCTATTATCAAAATTAAACTAGCTACATTAATCATGAAATTTTTTTTGACGATAATTGCAATTTGACATAAAAGAAAATATAACTGTGAATCAAGTTTTCAAGGTGAATTCTAAACATTTTAATGATTTATTTATTTTTGTTGCTACAGAGCTTCAGGAGCTGCTGCCTTCAATTATCAACCAACTGGGTATGTTGTTTCCTGCTGAAGATGTTGTTTGATTAATACTTGTTTCAAAACATGAGTGGGTCTTTCTTCCAAATGTGTTGATCATAGCTAAAATATATTTGTTCCCCTGTGTTGTAATGTTTCAGGTCCAGATAACTTAGACAACCTGAGGAGATTGGCTGAGCAGTTTCAGAAACAGGCTGCTGCAGCCAGTGGTGCTGATGTGGCAGCCAGCGGTGTACCTCCTACAATTCCAGAAGAGGACGATGATGATGTCCCCGATCTTGTGGCTGGGGAGACTTTTGAAGAGATCGCCGAGGAGAAAAAGGAATAGGAATCATCTTAATAATTGTCTCGGCTGTCCTCTTAGTTTCTTTTGGTCTTTTTCTCAGAGTCTGTTGTTGTCTCGTCTTCTTTTTGGTAGAACGTTGAAACCCTAGGTGTAGCATCTGTTTTGATCATTGTTGCGGATTTTTGGATCAATTAAACGGCTGGTATCATATGGTTTTGTCCATATTGTTCTGTTGTTGTGTAACTAATGAATTGTGTGTGCATCTTTAGAATTGAATCCAATCTCTTTTCTGCCCTTTTGAGCCCTAGCATGAAAAATTTGTTTAGTAGCATAGTATTCTTCTAGTATGAAAATCTACAACAAAATCTTACTAGCCAGTAGTTCGACACTAGCATGCAGTACATTGTGCAATGTACATTATGACAAGTTAAACTTACTGTTCTATCATAATCTTTGCGAGGGCAAAATCACCAAAAAGAATAAAAAAACTGTACCAGGCAAATTCTCACAGAGATGAATAGGAGGCGGAAGTGCATACTATATGTGAGCAAACTCTTATGCACGAATCGTCCCAGCATAACAGAATTGAACAAATAATCCCCAAAACAAGAAATTAAGGCAACTAAGAAATCCTAGTTTGTTTAAAGTTGCAAAAGGCTGGTTTTGCGGATTGTGGAATTTCAATTATATTGACAAATAATAAGTATGTTCAGATCCCAATTTTTTTATTAATATCCTCAGAAAAAAGAAAAATATCAAATATGTCATTTGTTTTTTTTTTTTTTTAAAATACCCTAACCGCCCTCCCGTGGGGCGGTCAGCTTTTCCAACCAAACCGCCTCACTGTGGGGCGGTCCACTTTTTTTTTAGATTTTGAATATAGTAGTTCAATATTGTCATAATTCGAGTAGAGCTAAAAAAAAATGCACATGGATGTGATGTAAAAAAAAAAACCGCTCTACTCGCATTTCACTTTTTTTTTAAAACAAGTTATGAAATTATATCATTCTATACAAAACATGCACATGGATGAAAGATCAATATTCATTTTTTTTTTCTTCCATCAATAAACAAATGCAACGTCCTGGATAAACTTACTAAAAACTGATTATATCTTCAATGTTCCACGTACATAAATATAAAATCTTATCCATAAATATAGTTCCAAAATAATATAATAATAGTAGTCACTTGTCAGCACTACCTAGATAAACATATTTTTTTGAGTAAGAGAAACGTAATTTTTATTTACAAATATTTTAAATAAAGGCACTGAAAATATTTTCTATAAAATTACCGTGAAATTGCCAAGGTGTTAAATAAAGGCACTGAAAATATTTTTGACTATTACTATCAATTACTAAAAAGTTAACACTTTTAACTTTGTTCATTTTACTTGACAGATATGGGTGTTTTGGTTGGAAAAGGCGATTGTTATGGGAATGTTTTCAGAATAACTCCACCTCTTTGTTTCTCTAAAGATGATGCAGGTATATATTTAGTTCCTCTGTTGCATTTCCTTTTGATTTTGCTTCTATTATTTGTCCCAAAAAATTGACATTACGTCATTGTTTTTGTAGATTATTTTCTTGAGGTGATGGATGTTGCTTTGTCGAAGCTCTAATCGCCCTTGTCTTTCAAAAGGAAAGGAGATTAGTAGCTACATTATGTCAATTGTGTATGAATATTAGTGTAACAGTTCAGTATTTAGCTTATGATGGAAGAATATTGACCTACTATATTCAAAACTCCACATTTTACATCACATCCATGTGCATTTTTTTTTAGCTCTACTCGAATTATGACAATATTGAACTACTATATTCAAAATCTAAAAAAAAAGTGGACTGCCCCACAGTGGGGCGGTTTGGTAATTTTTTTTTTTTTTTTTAGGATAGTGGACCGCCCCACGGGGGGCGGTTAGGGCATTTTTAAAAATAAAAAAAACAGAGGGCATATTTGATATTTTTCTTTTTTCTGAGGGTATTAATAAAAAAATCGGGTTCAGATCTGAAAAGGCCACTGAACCTTTTGTGCAGCAGTGGTGTAATTTCAATACCAGATATAAGGCAGGTACTACCAGCGATGCAGGGGCGGATCCATAATTTCAATCAAAAAAATAGGCACAAAATATTAACAATAGTACAAATTTTTTTCTCCTGACGAATCGAAGCATATTAGCGAATAGAGATCTAAAAAAGTTACGTCACGCACAGTTATGTCATAGCATGACACGGCACGTGTGTCGGTTATGTGTCGTGACTATTCACGTGATGTGACCATCTTTCAAAAATTTGGTACGACATGATATGGCACGCGAAAGATTTGGTCACGACACGGCACATGGTCACGTGAGTTGTATGTAATTAGGACCGTTAGATCTTGATTGAATGGTGAACCTTGAATAAAATAGCCTAAATTATGAAAGAAATAGTTAAACATGACCAAACGTGACAAACGTGACCGGTCACGACATGACTAACGTTTTGTATTGTGACCAGTCACGTGCCCTGACCATCATTCCAAATTTGGTCATGTCACGACACGTATAAATCTGACTCGGTCAAAACACGACACGTGATTCAAGTCATGGCGTGACTAGTCACGGCACGGTACATATTTAGATTTCTAGTAGCGGACATCTTTTTCTCTTACCGAATTAACAATTCTTCTGAGTGAAGTAGCGAATCGGACCACGTCTCTTTCTTTCTTTCTTTCTTTTACGCGAATCAATCTGAGCTGACTTTTTTTCCCGCATAATTTTCTTCTATTGGGCCGTGAACTAAATTCAGGAGTAGGCATTACTTCTATCCAGAGATAGGCACAAATATAAAATAGCACTGAATCTTAAAAAAAATTTAAATTTAGAGATAGACACTTCCTGCCCGACTCTCTTTGGTCTTCCAATGACCAGATGTGCACTTGGGATGGCGATACCAAATATTTGTTGTCGAGGAGAGAACTTGAATATAAACAGAAGATGTTAGCGAATCTAGGATTAGAAGCACATTAACCTCAGGTAGGCTTTTTTATGAAAATAATTTTTGGCAGTGAACCAATAAAATTTTCAAGACAAGATTGGATGTGTCATATCAGTATTTGATCCAGGCTGATTGTGCTGTATTAAAAAAATTTCAGTGTTGAAACTTGAATTTGTGTATCGAAGACCAGGGTTTATAATGTGTTTGATCCAGACTGATTTAGCGGCCTTGTTGATACAGTACAATCCCTACAAGTCGGTGTGGTTGGTAACTATCTTGCCTTGGCGGATCGTAGTGGTCATTCGCAATTGTATCTCAGAATTTAGATATTTTTTTTTAAATTTAATACAACTCGTTTAGCATGGATAAGTGTTGTAATATTTTTTGCTAATTATCTGAGATAAGCATTATAAAAGCTCAGTTTCACACTATTAAAAAAATATAATGGATTTTAATGTATATATGGAGCATCCTATATAATGAATTTTTGTGGGGATAATATTTACTGCATTCAGCTTCCTCTTGAGCATTGCCCATGGAAAGTTGATGACATAGAGAAATGCACTCGACAATTACGGTTTTGGCGGATCTCTATCTCTCACCAGATCCAATGTTTGTTTAAATTAATCCTCAGTTCATCAGTGTGCCTATCAATTCAATTTTGACCAAGTTTTGTATCAAAGTTACCCTTCTTGTGCAGTTGAACTTCTCTTAACTATAATTTGTGGTACTAAGCTCCAATCTCTCTTGGTTGTGCAATGAAACCAGATGATGAAGGCCTGTTGTACAAACATCATATTCAGACAACTTCATGCAACATGAAAATATGCCTTTACAAATGCACTAAAGAAAGCGAGGTGTGATTGAAGCTTATGTTGGGATGTTAATTCTCTAGGAGATGTTGGGTCAATCCTCTATATCTACCTCTCCTGGCTACACCATATGACAGTATGGCTCATTCAGTCTTGTCTTGAAGATCTGAATATTGGCAACGCCGTATGACTCAACCTAGTCCTAATGTACGATGTACTGCACGCCAGCGTGGGACTACTGGCTAGTGAAATTTTGTTGCAGATTCTCATAATATTAAGTACTATGTTACAAAATATTTTTTCATGCTAGGGCTCGGGAGGGCAGAAAAGAGATTGGATTCAGTTCTAAAGATGCACATACAATTCATAAGTTCCACAACAACAGAAAAATATGCGCAAAACCATTTGATACCGGATGTTTAATTGATCCAAAAAACCGCAAAAATGATCAAGACAGATACTACACCTAGGGTTTCAATGTTCTACCAACGAGAAAAAAAAGAAGGCGAGACAACAACAGACTGAGAAAAAAACCGAAAGAAACTAAGAGGAAACTGAGACAAACTAAAAGACAAAAATGAAGCTTTGTTTATGATGATTCCTTGTCCTTTTTCTCCTCCGCAACCTCTTCAAAAGTCTCCCCAGGCACAAGATCGGGGACATCATCATCGTCCTCTTCCAGAATTGTAGGAGGTACACCGCTGGCTGCCACGTCAGCACCACCAGCTGCAGCAGCCTGTTGCTGAAACTGCTCAGCCAATCTCCTCAGGTTGTCTAAGTTATCTGGACCTGAAAAATTACAACGGAGGGGTACAAATGTATTTTAACTACTATCTACACATTTGGAAGAAAGAGCCACTCATGTTTTGAAACAAGTATTAATCCAACAACATCTTCAGCAAGAAACAACCTACCCAGTTGGTTGATGATTGAAGGCAGAACCTCCTGAAGCTCTGCAGCAACAAAAATAAATAAATCAAAAGGTTTAGAATTCACCTTGAAAACTTGATTCACAAATATATTTTCTTTTATGTCAAATTGCAATTGTTGTAAAAAAATGTTCAAGATTAATGTAGCTAGTTTAAATTTGACAATAGCCGAATATCTAAACAGCACAAGGTTCATAAAGATTGCCACAGGCCCACATCTGACTTTATCCCATTCTAGGAGCCCATAAACAAGTAAAAAAATGCTCAAAAGTAATTCTATTCCAAGTGAAAATGATTGCAAAAAGGAAAACATACTTTTGGTTTGAGGTGTTCCACTAACAACCCAAGTGTTGGCCGCAATAGATGCTTGCACTGCACATTCATCACACAAACAAACCAAGTCATACTCGTATTTCAGCATCAATAACTAACATATACAAAAATAAGTACAATATTTTTTAGAATTCTTACCTTTAGGGTTCTGGAACTGGATAACAACATCATCCTTGAAAATGTTGACTTCTTCTATGGCAGGTATGGTGTTGACCCCTACTCTCTTTAGAGTGCTCTGAAGCCTCTTGTCATCAGTTGTGGCTGTTTTGTGCACTGCCTTCTTCTTTCTGACAAGCAATGCAAAAACCTATCAGGGTTGATCTAACCAGAGGTACCAACAAAGATTTTGAAAGTGATACTACAAAAATTGTAGGTACGATACTATCCATATATGCTAGCTTGCTTCTGCAATGCTTGAGGTGCATTAAAAGTGCATTATTTAATGGATAATAAGAAGCAGGTCAAAAGATCAAGATAAATATTTGGAGACATTAGGCAGCATAGATAAAATTCCTACGAGAAATATTGTTAGAATAAAAGAGAAACCTGCGCATGCTACCCTTTCCACCGGTTCTGACAGCACCAGACATCTTCATGAGCCTTTCCCTATCCATCTTCTGTTAAATAAAACTACATCAGTCAATCTGTTACTTTAACTGTAAAGGCTAATAAACAAAATACTAAACAGCAGTGACGAATCAGGAGCTACCCTTACCTTATTGCTTTTCACTTAACGAGAGCTATGTTATGTACACAGATTTTAATCAAGAGATATCAAACAGCGCTGATTAATTTAAACTTAAGAAACAAAATAGCAAATCCTACAAAACTTTAATTATCTTTTACCATTGTCCCGGTTTCTATCATCTTTCATTTAGCTTAGACCTTAAACCCTACAAACATTTCTATCCACCCCCCCCCCCCCCCCCCCCCCCCCCCCCCATTAATTAGCATCACAGAAGAGGGGAAATTAATAAAACCGCAAAGCATCTTACTCACCAGATGTTTAGCTGCGACGATGGAGAAAGGCAGGGATGGCGCCAGGCAAGACAGCGGGGGTCGGGGGTGCGGCGTGAGGGAGTGGGGCGACTCGCGTGCGCGTTACTATAACCCTAACATATCTAACATATCAACGATTAACGGTTGAGATTGATCATAATCTCAGCTCGTTATTGAACCGAGTCAGCACGGATGGAGCTCCAACTTGACTCATGAGCTAACGAGCCATTGGGGGTGCTCATCGGTTCGGTTTGGTTGCAACTGAACCAAACTAGGCAAATTAAAGTAATAATTCGGTTTCTAAAATAGAATCGAACCGACCGATTTAGCATTGCAACCGAAAAGAACCGAACCAAAGTTTTATTTCGGTTTGTTCGGTTCAAACCAAAATATATTAATTTTTTTATTTAAAACAATTGATTTATAATAAACCGAAGTATATTAAGAAATAAACCAGAATATTAAGAAATAAACTGAAGTATTTAAAGAAGTTGATTAAAAAATAAACCGGGGTGATCCGGACCAAATTCATAATATATAAAAATTCAATTGATTCGGTTATTTTGGTTTTGAAAATTTTCAAACTGAACCGAACTAAAATTATAATTCGGTTTTAAAAAGCAAACCGAACCGAACCATTAAACCGAAAAACAGAACCATTTGATCCAAACTAATTTGATTCGGTTCAAAACCGACTAAACCGGACCCAATGAACACCCCTACGAGCCAAGCAAGTCAGATTATTAGCTCGGACCTAAATCAAGAAAAACTAATTATAAACTTTTTTTCGAACGATTTCGAACGGATTACGAATTTCTTTTACAAACTTCATACAGTAGAGATAAGCTCAGAGTGAGATGTTTGTCTAATAACTGTCCGTCTTTAAGTTAATGATCAAGATAATAATATCTATGTGAAAGGTGACAAGTTCGAAATGGAATTATAATTTAATATCAGCTGTGCAGCTTATATTAAATATTTAGGTGATTTAATTTCCTATCTTTACTTAAAATTATAATTTTTATCTCACACTGCATCAACACATAAGCTCAATGCACACACAAAAATAACAGTTCATCTACTTGGTGTAAGCAAAGTATTCTTCAAAATCTGCTAATTAAACTGAAAACAAATCCAAAAAAAAAATTGGAGAAAAAGAAAGACTAATAATTCAAAGGTGGGCGATTAGAGAAAAATAAAAGATTATTTCTCTTCTACTTTTACTCCTTTCTTTATTTTCATTTCCAGAATTTTTTATTTATAGATTTTTATTTGAAAACTATACAGGGAATGAAAGTGTTGCTTGAAAATTTTCATTGAAAAGAAATTGAGTTATTAATTTGATTTCATTAGACAGTTTTAAAGAAACCGAATAAATAAAATGAGGTAAGTAGAATTTTTTTGTGGCTAAACATGTGAAGCCATTTTTTTATTGTTACCATCTTTCAAAACAAAAATAAATAGAACTGACATAGTTCTATTAGGGAACGCAGATTTTTATTTTTGAGAGATGATAATAAAAAAAAAAAAATTGGCATGTGAGGTGCCGTGTTAACCCATCGAACTGAATCGAGTTATTAATTTGATTTCATTAGTCAGTTTTAAAGAAACCGAATAAATAAAATGAGTCAGGCAAGGGGTATAAAACCAAAATTGAAAAAACAATTCTGCTCAAAACAGTTGAGCATATAAGAAATATGAAAAAGTAAATAATATAAAAAAGAAAATCGAAAATCGAAATATAAAAATATCACAGACTTAATAGGTAATTATTTGTAAGCTTTTCATTCTTCTTAAGCGTCTGTTATTGAACTGTATCTCCACTGTATTTCCACCTGCTCCACTAGCTGCATCAGATTACACGCTTCCTCTTTAAAAGTTCTGGTGCATCTTTCTCTCCAAATGATAAATTGTGTGATTAGCAAGACATTCGATAAATTCTTCATAATCTTCTGAAACAGACGCAAGATTTTTTCTAATAATCTTATAGGGATCAGTAGAAACCATATTCTCATCCATAGAATCCCAAATACCCGCATCAATAAAAGATTTGATTCGATCGAAACTCTCCATTCGTAAATGATTGATCTCTCTTTCTTGCTAAACTTGAGATCCTTCAGATTTGTTATAGTATCTTTATCTTCATTTGATAATCCTCCCAGTATTTTGACGTTCATCTTGATTTTTATTAATATGTATAAAAACTTGGTTTGTATGCACTCGTTGAATAAGTGAAATACTGATTCAGATTGCATCTTGCACATGATACATCTATTCGTGAGACTCCATCCGCGCTTATTTAAGTTGTCCACTGTAAGATCTTGTTAAAGGATGTCAACCAGGGGGTGGAGGTACATGAACACAATGGGAGTCAATTGACCCCCATTTTTTTTTTCAAAAACTAGTAGTTATATATGTTTTTCACATATATTTTATTCTAAAATGCTATGAGAATCTCAAAATGACCCCCATATTTTATGTGAAAAGTTTATATTGTTGACCTCCATTCTTTTTTTCAAAGAAAAACTAGTTATTGTATACCGTGTATAGTTTGGAGAACTCTAGTATTTCATATTACTGAGAATTATCCCGAAAATTGACCCCCATTAATTAATTTTCTTCCTCCGCCCCTGATGTCAACCATACGAAGACTTTAAATCTTGATGGCACTTTCAATTTCCAAATTCTTCTTACCGTATTCTCAATTCTTAGACTATCCATCAATGCTTAATAAGCCGACTTGACTGTGAAATTTTATGTTAATGTCCATATCCAAATTATTCCATCGTCAGATGCTAACCGTTGCAATGAATTTACAGCAATTTGTCTTTCCAAATTTGTCATTTCAGTTGCTGCCTCTTGTGAAAATTGCCTCGGAAGCAGTTTTCAACTTTTTAGTTGATTGATAGGAGGGTCCAATTGAAGCAATATTAAAAGTTCAAAAAAGGGACTAATCAAAACAAGAAAAAAGTAATCCAGGTGTTTATACTTGATTGATTGAAAGGTCCTTTATTATAATTGATTTGTCTGTGTTTAAAGTTAAATTACCTCGTGTTTAAACTTGCATAATTAGATGTCTATCCTAGCCAGTCCAAGTATTTAAAATTGTATGGTATTTTCGTGTGTTTATACTTGAATTTTCGTGTGTTCAAAATGGTATTTTAACTAGTACAGAAGTTATTTATGCTTGAATTTTTAGATTTTCAAACTTGGATTGTTTCATGTTTATTTGTGCTGTCAAAAGGCAAAGGGGTAGTTTCTTGATGGGGCAAATCCGAAGAAAGGAATAATACCGAGGATAAAAAATATTTCACATACCTTGGTGGGGCCATTTGATCGAACAATGTCACGTATAAAACCTAAAAATTGGTGCCTACAGTTGGATCCGGTAATCGGTTTAAAGCAGGTAATGCTACATTTCTGCATCACCACTTTCGGATGTAAGCAGTGAACCGGGTTCGACAGGTTGGAAGCAAACGGAAAGAATTGTAGTCAGCAGATCTAGAATTTCTGATCACAAATGAATTATCGGGTTCTCCTCTAATCCACCACTCTCCATTAAAAAAAACACACATTTTTCATTGGTCGTTTCATCTGACTCTTCCTTTTTTGAGTTAGACATGCAGATTTATATGTTCTTAAAGCACAATTGGAATGGAGCAGAAACCCCGCTCAGTGCAATGAACCAAATAGGTTGCTTAGAGAGGTCTATAATTTGCTGAAACGGTGCATTTGTCCCATAAAAGAAATTCTTCGAAGCCATGATACAATCGGCAATTGGATTGCATATGTCAATAAAGATTTTATAAATAACAAAGACCAACAGCATGCCTAATAGTAGAGCAGGCAAAGGATGCATGATTAATTTTGTGACAAGCTATAATTATCATCGAAAATTACTTTCGGCATCAAAAAAAAGGAGGGAAAAAGTATGCAGCTCATCACATGTAGCTTTCATGGTCAAGCAATTTTTGGAGGATAGCCTGCAAATTAATAAGAATTTTCCGTTTTGGTAAACAAGCACAAAAACAGAACATGTGAAATGGTGACAAACAAGGAAAAAGTCAATTAACTAAACAACAAGGAAAAACTTAGCCTACGGGCACTAGTAACAAAAAAAAAAAAGGAGAAACTTGAAATGAAACTGATAAGCAAATTGTATGGTGAAACTACAATACAGGTTGAATGGTAACTGCGCAAGGTCACACAACTATAAACTAATTCACTAAACCAACCATACAAGTTGACAATATGTCAAGTTTTGGTTGCATCTAATTCCAAAAAGACTCATGCTGATGCAGATCACCAGCAAGTGGATCAAGTGATCATGAAACAGACCGTGGGGTTCCTGTCAATCTACATTACCCAGACACGCCTAATAGGTATCATAGCCCATACCTAATAAGTATCAGGAATAGATACACATACAGATACTTGATGTTACATATAAGAGACGCCAGCTGGCCTATCATTACATTTTACAAAACATAGATCGATACAGCCAACAATACACTGATATATATCCACTTGCTTCCAGCATAGGGATTGCACCAAAAGCAAGCCCTAAGGTGGCACTCAGGCAATAAAAACACTAGTGGGTCTAGACTAGGACTACAGAACTACTGGAGGAGTGTTTGTCTTTTAGACCCCTTGTGGGACTACACTATTGATGACATAATTTTTCAAAACATAAAACCAGATTTTATTTATATTTCCATCCCTGCATATAAGGCTAATTTATTTTTCATTTTTTCCTGCAATTGCTCTTTTTAATCCATCTTTACCAATTTAATATGTACATAATAATTTCTAAAAAAAAATTCTCGATGCATGCAATTCTTTCCAAATGAAAACTATATTTATTTTGTCAAATATGATTAAAATAGTGTGTGTGTGTGTGTGTGTGTGTAGTATAAGCCTACAAGGTAAATATTCTATGATTTTTCATTTTCCCCATTTCCTAAAATCTGCAAGTATTATATATATAACTCACTGGGCAACTCGGATTTGACTTGAGAGAATCATGTAGTTCCCGGGAAGAAACAAGAAGTTTAACAGGCCGGAACCTAATAGGATCATTTCTTCCTTTAGCATCTGTGAAGCTGATTAATTCACGATCCAAAAGGTGCTCAAAAGCCTGCTTTGGAATATAATATTAATCTTGCTAGCTAAAACATTTTCAAAAGGAAAAAAAAGCTGGAAATTGCTATAGTACTGACCCGCAAGCATACAGCATGCGAGTAGTTATCAGAAGTTCTGTATGCATCCTGTATAGCTTTATACTCTTGAGACGGAAAAAAAAAACATCAAATTTTTAAATATTAATCAAAATAATTGAAAAGACCCAGGTATAAAGTGGATTGACATTACCTTTCATTACAGAATTAAAACTGTATGATGTTTCCTCTTTGCATTGCAGTCTGTGCATGCAGACCAGAAAATAAAGCTCCAAAATAGATAAATCTGTTCAGAAATTTTGAGAGGCAATCACAAAAACACCAAAGTTGAAATTAAAATATGCACGCACACACAAACACATGAGAGAGAGAGAGAGAGACCATGCAGGCTGTCAAACTTGGGCTGCCTCTTCATCAATGAATATGCACTCTCGAAGCTTTGTAAAGATAGGTGTCCAGATTCCATATCCATATAAGATGAAGCTACAAATCTGAAATAGAATGTATTCAGAACCAATATATTCCCCACAATGGCATAGATACCAATAATAACACCAGGACCTTATGTCATAACTTCAATTAAAAAGGAAGATCACAGAACGTAGAGAACTTACAAGAATCTCAACAGATGATTTATTGACCCGTCTGCACAGGCGAAAGAACTGAGAATTTCTTTGAACTTCTTATCGCTAAAAATTTTCTATAAATATGTATGCTAAGGGAAACTTCTACTGCCTCTGTCCTAATTTAATCTTGTTCACATTTTCACTGTTCATTGTTCACATTTTCCCAATTTAATATTTTTCACTGCCTCTGTCCTAATTTCTCTTGAAAAATATATTTTTTGAAAAACTCTTCTGTAACTTCCTCAATTGGCAGGACTGTTAATCCTAATATGGAAAGCTAAGCTGAATCATAGCAAAAGGATACATGAAGTCTTGAATTGAACTCTACAACATACTTAGAAGGGAGACTCGAATCTTTCTGTAGATGAAGCAGCTGCTCCAACAACCTGCTTTCAACATTGTCAGAAGTACTATGATATTTATTGTTACTGTTATCTTTATTAATTTAGTCATTTATGATTCTGGATAAGGTTTTGGTGAAAAGAGAAGTTAAAAAGGCTAAACTACCTTCTCCCATCCTCTTCTGAAGGAGGACCGAACAAAAGGGTGCAAGAAGAGAAACGTGACCTGACCCTTTTTTCTAACTGCTGCTCTGAACCCTACATTAACAACAATTGAATATATGTATAAAAGATTTCTGCATGCCAAAACTTTAGTCAGGTACAGCTTTTATTGTAGTATGCAGTGCAAATGCCTTGGTTTTCCAAAAATAGTAATAGTAACGGATGAAGTTATAATATGACAACAGCAACTCAAAATCAATAATTGTGAATTAGTTCACAAATCATAATCAAACAAAAAAGGAACAGCTTCTAGGAAGAGAAAAGTTATACCTCCAGACAACTCAAACCAACAATTATAATAGACTGTGATGTAAAAGTTTCCATTGCGTCAAATAAGGTATAAAGCAACCACTGTTTTCCCTGTAATAGAATATGATCAAACACTTTTGGTCATGTTCTTGAAACTATATTTATAAGGGTTGAAGCTGTAAATATAACGAACCAAATAAAATATACCTGAGTGAACAGGTGGAACTCATGTAGCACAAAAACTACTGTTTTACGAGCTAACCCATACTCCCTAGCAATAAGAAAATGCAACCAATCCAGAGATGAAGTTTGAAGTCAAACAAGCATAATTGTTTCATATTGACAATGAATATTAATGCGGCAATCAATGCACATTTTAACTTACTTGAGCATGTCCATGAGGAACTCTTTATTTTCCTCCAATGAAGCCTAGAATAAATAGTATAGATAGTCAAGTACAACATTTAGAACAACAAATTCTTACAAATTTGGTTGTTTCTGAACCCCCAGCAAGTTAATAACATATATTGATCTTGTGCCTTTTCAATATGTGGTGGTACCGGTGGTATGAGATGGTGTTTTTATATATGTTTTTTTAGGTTGGTAATCAAGGTCAAAGTAAGCCTAAGTTACATAATCGATTAGATATCACCAAAGGATAATTATCAGAACCCTTTCTCTTCGTTTTTTAATGCCAGCCTGGTCAAGTTGGTCAGAATATTTCATCGGTGCAAAATAAAAAATATATAAACTCATTTTCTCTGTGACAAAAAACATGCACATAAATAAGACACCTACTGTTTTGGAAAAGGAAAATTCGTGTCCTGAGCATAGTTGTCTTGCAATTTCCTTGAAAACCCAAAATAAATAGTTAGTTGGATCATGCTAGAGATTATGGTATTTAACAGCCCATCAAATGTACTAGAGAAGTGTATTTCAACAACCTCAAGAGCACTGTTATCATCGTCACTATGAAGCAAACCGTACAATTTAACCTGCAATAGGGAACGAAAGTGGCCCCAAAATCATACAAACCAAGGATTAAATAAATTAAAGGAGGCAAATTATTAATCTCATAACCATACCACGGAGATAGCATCAGGATGCTCAGCCTTTAGATCTTTCAAAACCAATTCGACAACCTATAGCAAGAGAAAAACAAAAGGATAAGGTTCGCATTTCAGTATTAGTCTGCCGTGTGGTAACAAGAAGACCTAGTATTGCTTTTGCTTTAAAATTGATGCTATTCTGTGTGGGAAACAATAACATGAAATACAGATATATCCATATATCCAAAATATAGAAAAAAGATCGGCTTCCAAAACAGAAAGGGGGCCTTTCTTGTTCCAATTAAATCTAAATTAACTTAGTGTTTATTCATTGTCTATATAGTGAGAGCATTATAGAATGACGCTGATATTACCGCAGCTTTACCAGATCCCTTGTCTCCACGTAGAAGTAAAACTTTGCTGCAGGCCGATGAGATGGAGCTAGAAATGTGGAACTTCAGTTTCCTGATAAATTAGCAAATATTACACTTTTTGGTCCTTTCGGAAGTTATTGTGGATCAGAAAAAACCTGACAGAGAGAGCGGGGGGGGGGGGGGGGGGGGGGGGGGGGGGGGGGGGGTGAGTACCTGAAGTTGCTGTCGGAGGAGGATTGAAGGAGGGAATGAGCGAAGGTGCGACTACAGAGGCGCTCCCTGAGTTGTACTAGAGCTACCGACGCTTGTTCTGAGCCTGCCATGTTGTGAGCTTGTGAGGTTTTATTGCAGAGATCGCCGCGCGGTGTTAGTTGGCGGGGGAAGGGGGAGGGGGGGGGAGAGAGAGTCGCTGGAGATGGATTCTGTAAAGGCGGGAGATAGCGCACGGGAAGGGCGGGAGCGTCTGAGCGGGGAAAAACGGGTCGTGTCTATGTGGCGGGTAGGTCTAGTAATTAAGATTTAAGACTTCTACAGGAGTTGGAGAGAGCCAGAGAGGGACCGGTTAAAGAGTTTTTATCTCCGCTCTGTATATTTGAGTTGAGGATTACCGAGTACCGAATTACCGATTACATAATTTACGGGAAATTTTCCCTTGTATCCATTCAAACTTCAAAATAGTCGATATTCTCGTAAAAATACCATAATATTCAATATTTCTATATAAATTTAACTTCTTTTCTTCTATATCTATTTTTTTATTTACCCATATATTTAATTATTCTAAAAATAAAATAGACAAATATACTTTCATCTCTCTTTCTTTCACTATATATGATCTCTCCTCTCTCTCCTCTCGCCTTTACCTCATGGTGCTTTATTTGTGGAGGCATAATGAAGTTACAAAGTTCAAGACCTCTCTCAATCGATTACATTAACATAGTGAATAATAGGTATCAGCTAGAGAGAGTTTCATATCTCTATTTCTACTGAGCATATCACTATTTTTATTTTGAAATATGTTTATACGGCAAATAAATTCTGATAAAAAAATGACAAATCAAAATTATCTAGAAAAGATAATGCCATATATTGATGCTGCTGGTAAGGTTTTTCTGACAGTGTATAAAATTGGATTAGGTGCTGCCCTGTGAGTGGGGCCCACGGTCTTTGGTTGTAAGTTATGCAAGTAATTCTTTGTTACCTACAGGACTTTGGATGCGTGCCTTTCTTTTGGAACTAATTTACTGTTGTGAGTTGCGTATAAAAATACAAATTTCTTCTCTATTGCTAGTTGTGAACTTTGTGACTTCGTTCTGCCACCACAATAAAATACTGTGGGATAAGGCGAGAGGAGAGAGATCATATAGAGTGAAGGAGAGATGAGAATATATTTGTCTATTTTATTCTTAAAATAATTAAATAAATAGTTAAATAAAAGAATGGGAATAGAAAAAAAAAAGTTAAGTTGATATGGGAATATTAGATGTTGTGGGGCTTTTATGGGAATACTGGCTATTTTGAAAGTTTGTATGGGTACACTGGAAATTTTTTCATAATTTAAATAGTTTGTAGAGGAGGGTTAAGTATTTTTATTTCGTGTCTTCATCGAACCTATGTTTTTAATTTGTTAATAATCAAACTTTTAATTTAAATGTTAAAATAAAATTACTAGATATAATTTATAATATATTTTTTCTACATAATTCATAAAAATATTATTTTTCAGTTTAATTTTAACTAGAAGTGAGCCTCGCTTTGCTTCGGCGGCTATTATCGAGAGGAGTGTAAAAAGATTGTATCAGAATATTACCGAAAAAAAGATAATTAACTATTAAGATAAACATCTAACTATATATAAAGTTATACCGGTTATAAACAAAATGCTATATTAATGAATTCAAAATCACAAAATCAAGTTGTTACTGTATAAAGTTATACCAGTATACCATATTCATTAATTTGTGATTTTCTAACTATATATAAAGTTAGAGGATTCAAATGCACCCAAATTTTTATGCTCCCAATGCACTCAATCTTTTTTCTGCATTTTCAAAGTCCGAACAGTCGATCCGAACCGCTTAACATGACTTTTATAATAAAATATGCTTGGAGACCAAATTTTATATTTTTTATAATTTTTTTACTATTTGTCACTGTAGCAATTACTGTAGCGTTTACTGTAGAATATACTGTAGCGATCCTATGAGGATTATATATATAATAGATATGAATCAATAAGTTGAAAGATCAACGTCTAAAAATTATCTACATCGGCATATTTTGCAAGCTTCGGTGACAATAAGAAAAGTTAAAATTTCATACCACTTTACACGTGTATAGAAAATGATACAATCACACAAATCATATCTAACAATTTATTTTTGGCGTTTAAGTTATAAATTTTAAGTTATTGAGGTTTTAAAAATTGAGGTACGATGGAGACATAAAAATAGAGACATTTGAATCCTCATGTAGTTTGTATTAGAGTTCACCTTATTTTTCTTTTTTTTTTCCTCCTTTTTCTCACATAATTTAGTGTACTAAACATAAATCGGTCATGTTCGGCCACCTCCGTTTCCCCTCATCTTTCCTCTCCTGTGTACCTCTTCCAATGCACACTCGAACAAGATCAAATAATATCGGATCGACTAGTCTCGTCTTGTCATGTTGTTCTAATATTCAACATGTCATACTGCATTATTGAATTAATTCTACACATATACCAAATGTTTAAATAGCGTTTATTGCATCATAGCGGAACAGTTAAAAAAACAGCGCTATGTCCATATAATAGCGCCGATAGCGCCATAGCTTTTATGGTCCGAAAATGCTATAGTGCGCTATTTAAAACCCTGATATATACAGATATTTCGTGACATATTGTGGACAAATTATAAGTTAGACGATATAATTTTTTTTATAAAAATTGAAACTCTATAAAAAAAAAATTAAACTTCGTGACTTTTAAATTATTTTAAAGGATAAATTTCGCTACAAGTCACTAACTTTTTTCCTTTGTCACAAGTTAGTCATTTGGGTTTGCCTTTATAGCCATGAACTTTTTATTTGTTCCAGTCAAATTACTTAACTTTTTCGTCCAAAATATTAACATAATATGCTCATTCTGTTTAAAATACTAACTGCCAGGACTCAATTCCTATAAGTTGAAAAATACCAACTGAATATATCACTTTTCGATTTTGTTTTTGCCTAAATCGATTTTGTTTTTGCCTGAATCGATAAGTTGAAAATCAACGTTCAGAAATTATTTACATTAGTATATTTTTACAAACTCTTGATAACAATCAAAACCAAATTGAATTGTCATAATTTTTTTTACATGTTGATAATAAAAATAACATAGATCGTGCTTAACTTTTTAATATTAAGTTATTGTATTTTTAAAAATAAAATATAATAAATACATACATACATACAGAATAATTATACTTAAATCCTATCTAACAAATTACTAGTATCGTGCCCGTGCGTTGCAACGGAATATATAATAAGATAACAAAAATAAATTCTCATACAAAATGACAAATTTTCATAAAAAAAACAAAATAGAAATATATTCTACATTTATCACAGTAATATATAGAAATAAGGAAGTAGATAAATAAGGAAGTGAACAAAAATTGATTTGTATAGTGATCCGCCGTATAGAAAATTTCAATTGGAGAGAGACAAATAAGGAAACAAAAAAAAATAAGGAAACAAAAAAAATAAGGAAACGAAGAATTATATCGCTAAATTTTAAAGTATGTTTAATTTTAATTGTAACGATCGTGTGGCGGTATGTGTGGCGAGTATATTTGTAGCTAAATTTAAACTTTTACACATAAAACAGATGCATTTAATCAAAAGAAGATAAATTATGTGATTGGAGAGCTAAGATTAAATCCAAAAATTAATTTTTCAATCGTAGCCGTTGGCGGATCGGACATCCAACGTGCTTAATAATGGAATGGAGATATATATCCTTAAACATGGGCCTCCGGGGCTCACGGGCCTCCGGGGCTCACATGTCCCTCTTGATTTCCATGCCAATCCCTGGGCGGACAAAACCCTCGAGTTACCGATTTTTTTATATCCATTAAAAAAATAAAAAGTTACACAAATATTTAGATTTCTGGATACTTTTAAAATTATCCAAATTGGCCAGAGTTCTGACCAGTGTTGTAAAAAACGGTCTTAACGGCCGATTAAACGGCCATTTAATCATTAATGACAGCCAAACCGTTACGAATATACTTAACGGATGCTTGTTTGTGGATGAAAATGATTAATCGGTCATTTTACCGTTTAATCGTCCGTTTATTCCCGTTTATTCCTGTTTATTTTCGTTTATTCCAATTTATTCCAGTGAATATTTACTTTCACACTGTGTCATGTTATAATAATATAACTAAGTTAAATTAAATTTATTTGATAAGTTTAATGAGTTAAATAAATTATTTTTAATAAATTATGATATATATACATGAATTTAATAAAAACGTTAAATTGTCCGCATACCGATTAATCGCTTGGCGGTACTCCATCTATCTGACGACCGCATACCTTTATTTACAACACTAGTTATGACGGCTCAATTTCTTTTCTGACAGTCAGGACTCTGGACGGTTTGGATAGTTTTAAAAATATCCAAAAAAAACTTAGATATTTGTGTAATTTTTTATTTTTAATGGATATTAAATTAAAATTCGGCTCGAGTTATTTTTAATGAATTATTTCGTGCGTGTTAGATGCACAGCTGGTTACAGTAAGAGACAACTTACCTTTACCCCTAAAACAAGTCCACAAGTCTCTGTCGGAGTTACTATACATGTGTACCATCTATATCAAAGTTAAGACCTCGGAGTATGATCAGCTTGATTTGATCGGATAGAGCTATGAAAAAGTTACAGAGAATTTTTTTTTTTTTTGAAACCTTGTCAGTGACTGACAAGTGTATATTAATTAAAGTATTACACAGATTTGTCCTCAGCCCAAGATAAACCTTGGCTGAATATAACACCACATGTTACCTACTGTTCGTTACACATGCAGTTGCATGGTACGAAAATTAAAATTAAACTAAAAAGCAGAAACTATGAACCAGTATCGACTCTAGCTACCATGCAACAAGTTTCTAGCAGTATTTGAGCCATAGCCTCCATTCTTGTGCGCACCTTGCTGCCAGAAGTTCAGCCGGCAGCCTCTGATCACCAAAGACCACCGCATTCCGCTGTTTCCAAATTGCCCACGAGATGCAACTGAAGATTACCATCCATGTTGCTTTCTTGAGACCGCCATGTGTGCGCGCCGTCTCCCAAGATGCATCCCAGATTCCTTGTACCGTTGTTGCCGGCGCCATTATCCTTCCATTGAGCATTCTAGAAGCCTCCAGAGAAATTTTTATCCTTCTGGAAGAAAAGAAGAATCAACAAAAAAATAACGTGAGAGGTCCCCACTGGGTTACTGGACTTACTGAATCTCAAAAGAGTACAAAGCACAGAGTATTAGCATTCACACTTTCAAAGGAAAAAAGACAAAATAAAAGCTGTTTCTAGAACAAAAGCCCATTATATGAACCGGCCCAAAAGAGCCGTGCAAAGGAGTTCCAAAGTAACACGTTAGCCCAAATTAGGGTTTTGCTTCACGAGCAAGAGTCCCAGAAGAATGGCTTTCATTAAAGAAAAATACCCGAGATATTTTAAACAAAATGTGAATATGTGATATGCGGTGCAGATGGAGCGAAGCCGTGGTGCTATTTGAATCACCGCTTTTCGATCTCCCAAAACCCTCTCTTTCTGTTTCCTGTCCCGTGGCGGCTCTCTCGCTTACACCCAATTTTTCTCTCTCCTAGGGTTTCTGTATCTGCTCCGCCCTTATCCCCTTACTCCGTTACCTAGGGTTAGGGTTCTTGGATCCATCTTCTGCCTATCATAGTAGATCGCCGCTCTCCTGATCCATGGCGACTGTGTCTCCTGCTGCTGATCGTATCCTTCACTATTTTTTTTGTTGATCTGTGGAATTCAATTTTAACTTGCGCTTTTGTGATTTCAGGGGTTTTAAGTACCTCTGTTTTGTTATTTTTTTATTCGGGATTTAAGCAGGGGTTTATGGTGGTTTATGTATTTCAATTAACAGAATTATACTTGTCTACGCCTTTAATATTGATCTCGCTGTCTTATAATTTATTGGTAGTGATAAGGCTTGCCAAAGTCCTTCCCGTTTTTATAGATTGCTTGTACGGAATTTTTTTTGTACGCCGTTATCACTTGGCATGGAAAATTTCATTTGATTTATTTGTGCTAATTTTTGTTTTGATTCTGATTTGTATTAGTTGGATAGCCTTTTGTTTATTCCTTAATCAACCAATTACAGAAGCGTCGGATTTGTTGCAAAAACTATCGCTTGACACTCAGCCCAAGAAGGATGATGCTGTTGAGTCCACCAAGAAGGTAAATAATTTTACAACTGAATTTCTTGTGACTTCTTGTGACTAACAAGTCACGCATTGACCTTTGTAATTGCTAATCATTTTTTGTTTCTAAATCCAGTCTTCAGTTCCATATGGATCTGCGAATGGTGGGGACACACAAACTGTGCCTGTGGCAGACAGATCATTGACTCCTCTCATTCCAGAATACATGGATCCGAGCATGTGCTTATTTCCTAATGCGTATTCGGCTTATTACTATGGAGGTACCCAATAAAAGCTTCACTTTTCATCAACCTTTGTGTCAAATTTTTCAATCCAATCAATTTTTTTTTTTTTGATGTAGGGTATGATGGATCCATGGGCGAGTGGGACTCTAGGTATGCGAATCGTGATGGTGTGGAGGTGTCCCCGGTATATATTCGACATAATTCATCTAAAATTGCTGTAGTTACTAAAATTGTATTCTATTCTTGTACTGATACCAAGATTTTCTTGATTGTTACAACAGGGAGTTTATGGAGATATGTATCATGGATATGGGTATGCCCCTTACGGGCCTTATCCTTCACCCGGTTCCCCAGTCCCAACTGTGGGCCATGATGGTCAGATGTATGCTCCGCAACATTATCAGTACCCTACACCATTTTTCCAACCACCGACACCTACACCTACTAACAACTCATCAAACCATGTGCCAAATCAAACCACAGGAAACACCGGTTCCAAAGCTGACTTACCGAGCTCAATCACTGCTGACAAGCCTGTCGTCTCAATTGATGCTTCTAAACCCGCTTCAGATGGAGTTTCCAATGGAGGTATAAATGGTAATAGTGCCCCCTACACTCAGCTGAAGCAGAACCAAAGTGGATCAGTTAATGCAAACGGGTCGTACAGGGGAGCGATGCAAAATGGGTATCAGGATATGCGTTATGGATTCAACGGGGTGCAATCTCCTATGCCTTGGTTCGACGGTTCATTGTACTCCAACGGGCAACATAGACCCAATACTAGCTCGGTTTCTTCTTCCGTATCTCATGCTTCCAACGGTGCATCTAGAAATCAGAACCAGCGCAGCTCCTCCCCGCATCTCCTGGTATGGCCGTATAAAACTATATATCGAATCAAAAAGTCATTGTAAAAATAAAATTCTTATTTGTTATTTTTTTTATTCTTTAGGGAATGCAAAGACCTGCCTCAGGAATGGGACCAACTGCACCAAACTTTTTGAACCGCATGTACCCGGACAGCCGGTTCTATGGGCAGTACAGCAATCCGTTGAAACCGGGTTTGGGTTTTGGGTCAAATGTTTACAACTCAAGAACAAATGGTCGTTGGGGCCTCGTCAATGACAAGTACAAGCCCAGGGGCCGTGGTGGGCCCATGCTTTACGGTTTCGGCAATGAAAGCCAAGATGGATTCAGCGAGCTTAACCGGGGGCCTAGATCGGGTGGGTTCAAGAGCCCGAAACCACTGGGACCCACCAACCCAATCACTCTTGCTGTCAAAGGACATGCCCTTCCCACTCTGGGGAAACAAGATGCAAGTGCAGTCCCTGATAAGGAGCAGTACAACAAGGCAGATTTCCCTGTAACTTACACAGATGCAAAGTTTTTCATTATCAAGTCGTACAGTGAGGATGATGTGCACAAGAGTGTGAAATATAATGTGTGGGCTAGTACGCCTAATGGAAACAAGAAGCTTGATGCTGGGTATAGGGAAGCCCAGGAGAAAAGTGGTGGCTGCCCTGTATTTTTGTTCTTCTCGGTAAAATTCTATCCAATATTGCAAGAGTCGATTATTTACTGTCTTAAGGCATTTTTAGTTGAACTATTATTAGCATGTTGGAACATGTTTTTTGTCTAGATTGGTGTTCATAGTTATACTTCTATAACAACTAATTACTTAATAATGGATCTCTGCTGGATTTTCTTCATTCAAGCTTGAGGTTGAATTGGAACTTTATGTTGGAATTGAATTAAATGAGAACATTTTTTATCTTATGCAATGATATAGGTTAATACAAGCGGTCAATTTGTGGGGGTGGCCGAGATGATGGGGCCAGTGGACTTTGAGAAGACAGTAGAATACTGGCAGCAGGACAAGTGGAATGGCTGCTTCCCTGTGAAGTGGCACATTGTGAAGGACGTGCCAAACAGCATGCTTAAGCACATCATTCTTGAAAACAATGACAACAAACCTGTGACCAACAGTCGTGACACCCAAGAGGTACTTGAAAAATGTTTTCAATTACTTATGTGTGGATGTGTTATGGGGATACCAAGTGAGAAACCTAGTATATAACTTCACTGGTTGAATAATTTTCAGATAAAGCTTGACCAAGGCCTTGAGATGCTCAAGATTTTCAGGGATCATTTGAGCAAGACTTGTATTCTTGATGATTTCTTGTTCTATGAGAACCGCCAGAAGTTGATGCAGGAGAAGAAGGCTAAGCAACAACTTCAAAGCCAGGTATTATGATTGAATCTTCTTTTTTCTATGCTGTTATTATTGGTTACGACATTTACATAGTTAATATCCTATGAGCTTTTTCAATAACCTCAGGTCTGGGATGAGAAGAAAGACCCTTCAGGGGAGAAAGAGAATGAAGGAGCAGTTCCCAAGCCTAAAATACTGAAGCCATTAGTTTCTGTGCCAATCTCTACCAACAAAGAAGTGGTAGCCAATGGCAACAGTGTGACTGAGAATGGTGCAGCAGCTATTGTGGCTGATTCTGTGAAGATTCTCAAGCCACCTACTGACAAAAGAAGTGCAAATGGCGTAGTTACAAATGGTCTAGGGGAAGGCTGTTAGGTTTGGATGCCATGCTGCCTATAGCCTTGAATGTTTTAGGTTTTCAGAGAAATGCAAGGTTTTTATAGGCAAATCAGAAATATAGGAGGTTTATATGGGTGCTGTGGAGCGGGGATTTATGCAAAGTTTGATTAGGTCATAGCAACAGAGTTGGGTGTGTGGTGTGTGTGCGTTGGGTTTATTTTTATCGAAGTTTGGGTTGAACCTCCAGTTTGTTAAATTAATGTTTTTTTTGCCTGTTTGTGGGTGTGTATTAGTTTTAAAGTAGATTGGCTGTGGGGCTTATAGTGAGTAATGGTCCTTTGTTCTGACAAGGTGTTCTCTTTAATTTTGTCATTTTCCTGTTTTCATTGATGCACTTCTTGGTTGCTGTAAAGTTTAGTTGGTGTTTCAAACAATCAGAAACTGTCGCAGAGAATAATAGCAACTTGTTTATTTGTACTGGAATATCTGGGAAGAAATAATCGTTTTGGTTGCTACAACATCCAATTTAAAAGTTTACGATCCATTGGCAGAGATTTCAATTTTGGCATTACATGGTACGTGGGGTAGATCTGTTTTGAACACTTGGGCATCGCACAGGCGTAGTAGAAATTTGTTGAAAGACAAGTTGCAATGGTGATAGAATGGTCGAACTTGTAAAAACTTGATGCGATGCTAAAGTAATGGTGTAAGAATAATGCTGTGTAGGTTTAATTTAGCGGTGACTATTGATAAAAGAGTGCTAATTTTGTGTTGTAGAATAGTGGAAGTTTAATATTCTAAGTTTGAACATAGAAGCAGTGATTTATGCGTACTTGCAAAGTTAGTTTAGGCTTAGTTTAATATGGTTGAATTGTATGTAGATAAGAATAGTATTATTCTTTTCGGATCAGCTCAATTTTTATGTATTTAACTACTCTTAACAACTAAGAATAGTAATCGCAGAGGAAGCACCTCGAAAAACTATAAAAACTATCATGTCAATTAGGTCATGTTTGGTTGTGGACTAAATAGTAGAATAAGGACTTTAGGTCTCACTTATTCCGTCAAATGTAATTTAATTGAATCGGACTAAGATGAAATAAATCAACATTTAGGCTAGCTTAACTTGGTATAAATTAACCCATCTCTCCAGGTGGTTTAATTTTATTGGATATGAGGCTTAACTTTTTATTGTTTTGGATAGAACTAGGGTGTTTCTAAGTTCACCAAACCTTTTCGTGAACTCAACTCTTAAAACCTATTGAATTGGTTTTAAATGACGAATTCAAACTGTTGAAACTTGTCTATCTTACGAGTGATGCGTCTATATGCAAAAAAATTTAATTTTCAAATTAATTTTGTATAGAATCAAGTGGTAAAAAAACATTCAAAAAATGAATGCATTAAAATTAATTTATAAATCTTATAATTTTGACCGCTTGACTTTATACTAAATTAATTCGAAAGTTTAAATTTTTTGCATGTAGATGCATCACTCATAAGGTAGACGAGTTTCAACGATTCAGATTCATCATATTAAGTCAATCCGATATGTTTTGGAGTTGAGTTCACAAAGAGACTTCGTAAACTTAGGAACACCCTAATTCTACTTCATTGTTTTTATTATTTTCAATTACTTTTTACAGAATGTAAAATAAGCAATTAATTTTGTTTTCATTTAAGCATAAAGAAATTATAACTTTATCAATTATAAAATCAGCATTTTTTTTAAACTAACTTAACTTTTTAAATTAACAAATTATGCAATCTAAAAAATAATTAAATAAAATATATTTTGAAATTGTACTACAAATAAATAACTTTTTGTTCAGCAATCCAACATATTTTAATTTTTACATAACTCATTTTTCTGTACAATTTCTTTCAATCAAAATAAAAAAATATGAAGAATAGTTTTATTATTGATATTACGAATTTTGTAAGACAAAATAATTTGTAATATCAAATCATGACTTAAACCACTAAATTCTTACCAAACAAGAAATAACTCAAGTCAAAGTATAACTTTAGACATCAATGAAACATGAATAATTTAGGTTGGTCAAACTTAAAATAACCAAGTTAGACCTCATTAGCTTTAGTCCACAATCAAACACCACCTTAATGCGCCCTTAAAGAATTTGACCCATTAAAGGAAAATGACAAGTGACTATATTTTGAACGAGCAGCTGGTTCAGAAAGTTTTACGGCCTCCAACTTTTCTGGATTTTACCTTAATAAGTTTACATCAGAAATTCCTATTTTTAGAAGAACTGCTTTGAAACGTAAATCAAACGTGATCTCCTGTACTATTTCCAAAGCGGATCTCCTGTTTAGAAGAGGGGTGTGATGCCCATGAAACCAAAATCTGATTAGTTAAAAAAAAAATTATTCAAATTGGCTGATTTGCTTATTAGTCAACACAATATTCAATGTCCAAGTCGGATGGTTGAGACGCCTAAATGGGCATCCGAACTTCTTTGTTTTCCCTGGACAAGTTATGTGCTCGTCATCTTTGCTATTTAATTTATACTATACTATACATTTCGTGAAGAAATGTGCAACAAATGTATTAAACCGTAAGGATTCTGGCCGTGATTTTTATTAATATCCAAAGTTAATTACAAAATAATAAAAATACTCATAGGCGCTTGGATTTATTAAAAATGTCCAAACCGGCCAGAAATTAGCCGGTTCTCTATTTTTTTTTGTAGAGACAAATAGCTAAAATGTTGAAATATAACACTAAAAAATCGAATTGTTTTTTTAAATATTTGTTAGGTTACTTTTTTTGATATATAATTAGCATATTTATACTAAAATACGCTAAATTACTTGAAATTATGTTAATTTACGCTGAATTACACTAAATTACGCTAAATTACAATAATTATGTAAAATTATGCTAAAATACGGTAAATTATGCTAAATTACGTATGAATAGCGTAATTTAGCGTAATTAGCGTAAATTAACATAATCAAGTAATTTAGCGTATTTTAGTATAAATATGCTAATTATATATAAAAAAAAGTAATCTAACAAATATTTAAAAAAACAATTCAATTTTTAGTGTTATATTTCAGCATTTTAGCTATTTGTCTCTAAAAAAAAAAAAAATAGGGAACCGGCCAGAAAATTACCGGTTTCCTATTTAAATAGGACCAGCTATTTTTTGGCCGGTTTGGACATTTTTAATAAATTCAAGTGCCTCTGGCCATTTTTATTATTTTGTAATTAACTTTGGATATTAATAAAAATCACGGGGATTCTAGTATACATCTAATTGTCATTTTCATGTTATAACCAACTCTTTTAGAATTATATATTTGACAAATATAATTCATATTAATGAAGTTGGATTGATTTGCAAGGTATATTTTCATCAAATAATTTAAAAAATTTAACGACAAATTTTAATTGACTTTAAAATAAGTGACCAAACAAATATTAAATTGATTCAAATTTAATACACCTTCTATCTAAATAATTAATAACACACTTACAATTGTATTATTTTTAATCTGAATAATATTTTTAAGATATATGTATCCGTTGAAAGTATTACGATACTGGTTTGAAAAAGAAAAAAAATATTGTTTCTAACTATAGCTTAATAAACATTGTTATTCGCTATACAAAAGTTGCAACCAAAGTACCATAAGAAACAACCATATGTTTATTCCAAACTTTTGCTCCCCAAAAATCTAGCTTTTCACCTGGTAAAAAATCTGGTGCGTAACCTTTAATTGTGTATATCCTTGACAGCCGCTGTAATTGCATATATACAGATGGATGCGCAATACAGCAATTAATTGGTGCCTTTTTGGGGTAAGGTTCTATACTGCAGTAGTAAAGACTAATCCAATGCATTTTTTTTTAATCTGGATAGAGTCCCAAACATACTGACAAAATTCCTAGCCAAATGTGGAATATGCATCGAGTTGCAAAATCTTCGTTGTCAGAAATATTATTAGTTGAGTTACAAGATCTTCTTCCATTTCTAATGAACTAGTGAGGTGGTGGCAGGATTGGCATTGATGAATGGCTTCATACACTGTCAGTAGATGATGTATTTCCCTTGGAGATTGAGTCGGATTCCTTGGGAAAAAAAATGGGAAAACAGGTACTTCCTCAGGTTTGTTCTTTGATCTCATTCGAATAGAATCTTTCGGTTGCCAAAATAGTTGGACTTTACAGAAATTTTTGCAGAGCAATTGTATCTCTTTCAACTATGCCCTAATTTTTGTGTTTTTTCACCTACGTTACAAACGAAAAAAAATTGGGATTTACCATCCTCATTTGGTTAGATTGATTTATTGTGAGAAATTTAATTTAATAATCGTTAGATATATCATCACTAAATTCAATAAAATTTCGTTATCGAAAAAATAAATCTTCAACTGTGGTCTATTTCGAGGAAAAGGGTTACTGACACAGGATCTGTACCAGCAGTACAAAAGCTGGTACCTTCTACAAGTATCAAATCTGAAAAAATGAGCTACTTGTTGTGTTTCCCCATTTCCTTGTGTGTAACCATTTTCAACCAGCTTGAGAACTGCACCTCCTCTTAGTTCTATCCACTGTTAGAGAGAGAGCAGAGAAAGAAAAGCAAAGAAGAGAGTATAGAGGTTAAAGATTGAGACCGGTACATGCTTGGCTAAGGTCTGTACTTTATTTGCGAGACTTCGCCGCAGAATTGCTGGCTGTTGAATCTGACTATGATAGTTGGTTTGTTGCTTCCTTCTTTGATTCTTTTTCTCCTATTCTGGTTTGACATCTCTTTTTCTAAATCCATTGACGGATTATTTAGTTTGTGCCGTGCATGGTTTTAAGAATAAAAACTTAATTATTTGTCAATTATATAGTCACCAATTTGAGATAATTTTGTGCTTGTCCTCCTTGCCTTTAGTCACTGTTTCTTGCTGAAATTGGTGCTGGTACCAGTACTGGTACAGGACTGTTTTGCTTCTGTACACAAGCTGTCTGTGATATTACCAATATGGAGAGCTGATTTTCTGGTAAACACCAGCTGAGTGGCTGGTGCAGGCCTGAGCTGAGTTGGTACAGATCTGATCCTGTTTTGACTGGTTTAATAGATTCTTATCACAGGGTGAACAATTTCCCAAAAAAGTGAAAGTTAATTTTTTTTTCCTACAAATATGTACACCTGGTAGTACATATTTTGAAGGTCAAATTAGAATGATTGGAGTGGCGACAGAGATTTTCACAGAGACCAAAAAAAGAGGAAAACACGCACAAAAAATTATATGAGAGAAAATAACTGGTCTGACTTGACCCTCTTTCTTCAAAAAACAAATGAATAACAAACAAAACTTACAGTTAAAAAAATTATAGGTCGAGACATCATAAATGTGCATCTCCCTCCTATGACAATACAAAACAATATATGCAAATCCTGCACAACTCTCTTCTCTAATAATACTATGTCGACCTCGATATCATAATAATTCACTAAAGTAAACTTAACAAAATGGTTTAGTTTATGTGAGCTTCATCAGAAATTTCACTCCGTAAAATTTCTACCTACTTGGCATCAGTTATCTGAGTGAGAGGCTGCTATTAGTGCTGCCCCAACACCAGATCCATCATTTGCATGCGTGATCACAACCGAATTCTTCATCTCTTCTCCAAGCAACTCTTTAAGAGTGTCATCAAGGCATTTACTAAAGATGGTGTAGTGCTCAAAAAGGCCTCCATCTATGGCAATAACTGTCCTTTGTTTGGGGTCGCTTTTGGTGTCACGCCCGATCTTTTTGATGATCCCATAAATTCCAGCAGCCGCTAGCCTGGCAGCTCGCTTGGCAACCATGTCACAGACATCCACCACAAACTTTCTAGTCTTAAGTGAGGTGTTATGTATACCTAGAACCTCCTTTAGCTTTGCCCCCGCATCTTTGAGATCAGGAGACGAATCATGGTGGATTTTTGACATTTGTGGCGTGCGTAGTATAAACGGAGTCTCGAGCTTCGGAGGAACAATGTCTCCGAAAATGGGGTATTCTTGTGCAACCTTTAAAAGCACCCTTCGGACAACCTCTCCCAAATACATGCCAGAAACCAATTTCTCAAATATCTGTTCGCCGGGATTCAGGCTTTCAAAATCCATGGCCTCATCAAATTCGGTTATCGGGAGGAGTGGCGACTTGAAATTTCCCCATTCCATGTTGATCACCATCTCTCCCGACTGGGGAAGATCACCGTGCCACTTTGAGATCGTACTTGCACGTTCTACATAAGCAGCATTTGAACCGGTACCCAAAATAACGCCAGCCATCACATCGCTGTCATCGTACCTCCCACCCACTAATGTACCGACTGTGTCATTAACCAATGCCGTGACCTTCATGTCTAGTCCTTGTCTTTCCATGGCCTTGGTTAACTCTGCTACAACATCCTTACCTATCGCCTCCTCTATGGAAAACCCCTTTGTCCACTTGATAAGAGTACCTGAAGAGAGAGACAACTGTTTCACCGGAAAAGAGAATGTGAAGCCGAGCTCTCTCTGCTTTCCCTCCGGTGGCTTGTGCTCCTCACTTTCCAAGGCAACGAATCTGGATAGAGCTTCTGCAATGAAGTCGAATAGGTCCTGACACGCGCCGATCATGAGGTGAGGAGGAATCGAAACCTCAAGGTGGTCTTGGTCAACCACACATCCTTTCTTCCCGCCTAGCTGCACACGCAAAACACGAAAGTTCGTCCCACCGAGATCCAGCGCATAAAATATACCTTTCTCGTCCCCGGTCGGAAGTTTGTCGACATAGCTAAGAAGCATCTTGAGCTTGCTGCCTCCATCTGAGGCAAGGCCTGCGTGCATTTCGGTTTCCATTGCACTTGCGATTTGTTTCAATTTTTCCGTGGGTAATGCACATTTGGACTGTATTTCGGCAAACATCTCTTTTACCTTTCCCCATTTGATCCCCTTCGATCGCTTGCGAATGATCAATACTGCTACCACGCATGCCACCGCTGCTACTGTAACTGCTGTATAGACCGCCCTTCTTTCCATCTCTCCTTGGTATATAGTTCTTCTATTCTGTTACGTTTTTTATGTTTATGGCATCAAAGCTAAAGAAACATTATCTGTGTTTGATTTAACAATGAGGACAAGGTTTAAATAGAAATTAGAAGGGACGACTACAACTTCTAAATTCTGTACAGTTAAACATAAACAAACGAGCGGTTAAAAAAAGTTGTGCAGGATTTGCGGAGATAATCTGATTTGTTATCCGAGTCAAAAATAGAATTTTAAAAGGTTTGACAACCATGTGGTCTCCTATTATGGGAGAAATAATTATACAACTTGATAATTTTAGCCTTGTACAGTTTAATCTTCATTTTCTGACATTAAAAAAAGGAACAGCGTATTATCCTTATCTAAAAGGTTGCAGTGCTATGGCTGTTTTGTTTAGTCTTCAGTGATACCTTGCATACTGTCACAGAATCTTAACTATTAATTCTCCACAACTATGTGGCACAAGATGAAGTGGTGAAACAACTATGTGATACAAGAAATAAAATTATAAAAAGATAGCATTATCTGGTCAAGACATTATAGAGCAATTGCATTTTTGGTTTAAATTAAATTAGTTAATTTGGGCTAGCTTCCAACTATATCTCTCATTATAAATATAGCATATTTGCTCAGTTAATTTTGTAATATAAAATTGGTACGCCTTTTGCCTACTTCCTCAATAATAAAAATGGTAAAAGTAAAGAAAAAGAAGATGGTCGATCCAAAACAAGTCTCCGTCACGCTTCAGCCCAAAAATAGGCCTATTTGGGCCTGATCCTAACACATATCATGAACCAAAATTATCAAAATTATCAAAATTATGCTTGACAATTTGTCAAATTCTCTTTCCTTCTGCACACTACTTGGTCATCAAAATGAATACTATGATCCGTAACAGAAGTTTATAGTTCATTGATTTTTCTATTTAATCAACAAACAAACTATGATGTGTACTCGAAGGAATAACGAACAATTTTAAAATTCGTACGGATTAAGTGCAAACCAATCTTGATTCAGATTGAACACCTCTGACTAGGTGTCGAACCGCCCCACTCCGTTTTCCTATTATACAACCAATAAGGTTTTCCCAAACGAATGTGTTAACTAGCCTTTAATTATAGCCGGTGATGTTTTGAATAAATGACTTCAGAATTAATATAAACAAAGTACATGTAACTGTTGAGTTTATTATTAATATAAATACGGTACATGTAAGAGTGTTGAGTTTATTAAAGAAGCTCCTATAAACGTTCTTTCTAAAAGCACAATGTCTCCGGGATCGGTTGAGCGAGGTGTCTATGCGTAGGGGCTACCCCGCAGAAAGTGGAGACTACCACACAACAAAATCAATTAAGCGGAGGAAAGATCGATGGAGTGTGCGTCCAGGTGTGGGGGTTGTCCAGTAGAAAGCGGAGACTACCACGCAAAAAATCGGTTGAGCGGGGCGCCCATGCGTGGAGGTTGATTGGACCAAACTCGTTCGATGGCCAGTCTACGCCATTTGATTTTAATTTTTTCCCTTTGATTAACAGGTCTGATCGAATCCGAATTAAACCTGCTTCGTCTGTCCAAATTAAATCCGAATCTCAATCCTTCCTGGTCTCTTCATCACCACATTTTTTTTAGTTTTGTAAGAGAATAAGAAAGTTCAAAAACATGTATTAAAATTAATTTAAAAACTCTCACATTTGACTGCTTGACTTGATACTAAATAAATTTTAAAAAATATAAAGTAAATGCACAACTAATGAAATAGATTGATTTGAATAGTTTCAATTCATCGTTTAAAGTTGATTCAATAGATTTTGGAGTTAGAGTTATATAGGTTGAAATGACACTGATGTCATACTGACCAAATTCCGATATAAAAGAACACACTATAATTCGGATATTGTGAAAATAGATAAAGATATTAACAAAGTAATGTTTACTTCATGTAATATACAAACCATATAATCAGAACAATACTGCATAAGACTCATAAGCTGCAAAAATTTCTGTCAATATTGTACACGTCATCGGAAGGCTCAAAACTAAAGTTTTGGGGTTAATTTCTTACATACCCTAAAAGAATTCTCTAATTTCTTATTTACCCCTTAACACTTAGATATATCTAATTTATCCTTTAACTCTTAAAGTTATTTCTTTTTTACACACAGAGTTAATTATCCATTGTCAAAATATATATTTTTCTACTGTACCCTTGTGTGAACCCTTTAATTAAGCAATCAGATTATTTGATTACCCTTGCGCGGGTCCTATGATCAAAGCACATTTGTGCCATAGTGGGCGCAATTCAAATATCCTCATGTCCATTTCATTACGATTTCTCACAAGTTGCTTCCAATTCTTTTAGTAGTTTGAACTTTTGAATCTCTG
The DNA here is from genome assembly GCA_025461125.1 of Carex kokanica. NCBI lineage: Eukaryota > Viridiplantae > Streptophyta > Magnoliopsida > Poales > Cyperaceae > Carex > Carex kokanica. The sequence continues at coordinate 68,173 of JAJGRX010000867.1, read as the reverse complement.
AATAATAAATAAGTAATTAACCAATTGATGATGAATGAAGAATTAATTATGATTTTTTAATGTCAAACACTAATTCTACCATACTGAACTTTATACGACTTATCGGAGCAGGATCCATCTGAGAACTGCTGAGCCTTTTTGAAAACAACTTGTGACAATAAAAAGTTTAAGAAATACTTGTATGTTGGAAAGCAGAAGTCCCTTGCTGACAATTTCCTGAAAGATTTAAAATTAAATTTCAATGAAGTTGAGCTGTTTTTTATCTCCTCCACCAATACCAGTATTGTTTTATCAGCCTCCGTAAATATTCTCGAACAACAACCTCACTAAACGAAGTTTGTTATCAAGACAGTTCATCTTTTCTTCTTATCATTTCGTTGATCTGTAAGAATTCAAAATATGTGTGATAATTTGTTCATAATTTGTCATGCATATATCAATACAAGAAAATTTAAATAAAAATGGTTCTCCTTTTTGACTCTGATGATCATATCAACCAATTGAATTAAGCAAGCAAACGAATTTGAATAAAATATATTTTAGATGATGGTAATTTTTTGAAGTTTACCTCACCTGCTTAAAATTGTTCCAAATGTATCTCTACCGTAGACATTTTGGGGAGTTACTTGTGATCTAGTTCAATTCGAATTTGAAAACAAATGAAGAGTTTAAATTTGCTGGAGATGCGTCCCTAGTTGGAGATGAAACATAAAGTCTCTTTAATAATCTCATATTTAACAATATTTGAAAACAAATACAGAGAGCTGCCACCACCGCATAGGAGCAAGAGAGCTAGAGCAGAGATCACCTCAAAAAAAAAACAAGGACGTAGCGGAAGTGCATTCAAATTCCCACGAGGCCACTTCAACCGCTCGTGTTATTTTCATTGCTTCTGCATTCTGTTCTTTTCTTGTTGTGCTCTGTACATAGCACAAAAGATTTGGGAGATTTTGTTAATAAATGAAAAATTAAAGGCAATATAAATGCAGGAGCAGGACCACCACCAGTGAGATGTGCACTTGCGTGCGGTCCACCGTATGCCACCGAGACCTCATTTGATAGATTTATTGGACTACGGTGGCTATCAAGTATCAATCAATGCCTACCACAGTACCACTGGTGCGGATTTTGATGTACAAGCATAAATATTACTAGTATTGTGCCCGTGCGTTGCAACGGAATATATGATAAGATAACAAAATATATTCTCATACAAATGACAAATTTTCATAAAAAACAAAATTAGAAATATATTCTACATTTATCATAGTAATATGTATAGAAATAAGGAAGTAGATAAATAAGGAAGTGAACAAAAAATTGATTTGCATTGTGATCCGCCGTATAAAAAATTTCAATTGGAGAGGGAGAAATAAGGAAACAAAAAAAATAAGGAAACGGAGAATTATATCGCTAAATTTTAGAGTTTGTTTAATTTTAATTATAACGCATCGTGTGGCGGTATGTGTAGCGAGTATGTTTGTAGCTAAATTTAAACTTCTACACATAAAACATCTGTATTTAATCAAAAGAAGATATATTATGTGATTGGAGAGCTGAGATTAAATCCAAAAATTAATCTTTCAATCATAGCCGTTGGCGGATCGGACAACCAACGTGCTTAATAATAGAATGGAGATATACCACATGAATTATTATTTTTAGAAAAAGATTGAAGTCAAGTTTTTTAAACTTTAATATTTAATTGTTCATAAATAATTCTTCATTTAGATTTCAAACTCATAATTTTTCATACAAAAAAATGTAACCTTTTACCACGTGAATTATAATGTGCAAAATAGTCATAAGTATAAATTATATATGAACTTAATTTGTACCAACTTAATATCTGATAGCAAAGATATACATAATTGATTCTAGACAAAAGTATTAAACCTACGCAAAATTTAAATTTGTATAAATATCACATTTGATATAAAAACTCGCATTTAAAAGAAGAAGAAGAATGTCAACGCTGCTACGAGTATCATGAGCATAATTCAAAAACCCGACTGACCAGATATAAAAACATCCCAAATTTAAATTTTGATTGATTAGATATGAAATGAATTCTAATTATCCTAACAAAAATTGTAGACACCAACAATGTAAAAAATTAAGTAAAACACGATCTAATCGTTGTAAATTATTTTTATTAAGAAAATTATTTAGACACCAACAGTGTACAAAAATTAAGTAAAACACGATGTAATCATGGAAATTATTTTATTAGGAAAATTAGTACATACATCGGTAGTCTGTTATTTTATAATTAGAACTAGGGTAGTAATTTTGAATTTTGCTCCGAAATTTTTTAATTTATTTTAAAAAAAGTAGCGCTAGAATTTAATTTGTACCTTATGGATATCCAATCAGGATAAATAAGGAAAAATGCAGTATTAGATGGAGGGGCGGAGTCAGACTTTTAAATTATTGGGGTCATACGTGAATGAGAGTCAATTTTACAATATTCATAACATTTTATTCTAAATTATATAGAAAATTATGTATAAGTACAAAAATTTTAAAAATAAATAAGGGTTAATTGACCGCTTCATTGACTTTGTCTCCACCTCTGATTAGATGAACGATGATTAGATGAACGATGACATGAGTGATGCAATGAGACAAAATTAAAAACAGTAAAAGGATCTAAATAATATAAAATTTGGTCTGCAAGTACATATTTATATAGTAATCATGTTGAACGGTTCAAATCGACCATTAAAATTTTAAAAACGAAAATATTAATCCGTATTTCAGACCAACACATACTATGCATAGCACAATAGACTCACTCATATTCTTATACAAAAGAAGTTACATCATTTCAATTTTATTTTAATATGTATGGAGAGCTAACAAAATAAACATATCAAATTTTGACGATTTAACTTCTTTTCTTGATACCTATCGACATGAAGGTTATAATCTCATATTTCTACTTTGTATAACTGAGATGATTTAAGATATATATATCCAACAGTCTACATTTTCAATTTAAGCATGAATTACAAATTAAATATATGTTCATATACACACATATTCAACAAATATTTTTCTATTTCTTTCAAAATGGATATTCCTATAAAGAATCTTCAATGGGGGTGAATGGGTGATGCTCTTCGCGTCCGACCAGCGGATCTGGACTCCTGTACAGGACCACAGTGCACCAACACACGTGACACGTGACGGTTTCCACTTTCCAGTGCTCCCATGATGGGTCCGGATCCTCTAAAGTAACTCAATTTTTGGGTTTTGGATCGGGACCTTTCAATTCAAATCCGTCGCTCGGGATCGCTTCGGGATTTAAAACCATCTCTCGGAATGTGTACACTCCACTTCGGGATGGATTGTCGCGGATTCAAATCGGATGGTCCTGATCTAAAACTCAAAAATTGGGTTACTTCACTGGATCTGAATTCCCCATGATGGGCACCCTACCGTGGAATTCCCGAAATTTTATTAATACCCTAAAAAAAAAAAATAGCAAATCTGCTCCTCAGACTGAATTTTTTTTAAAAAGGCCCTAACCGCTCCATGTTTGGGCGGTCATATATCAACATCAAACAGCCCCACGTTTGGGCGGTCAGCTCAAGACCAAACCGCCTCCCAGTGGGACAGTTTGGTATTGCCTATATATTGGAGGGTACCCTTCCGTTTTTCACCCCATTCATATCAAATTTCACTCTCTCTCCTCTCCTCTCTTTCTCTCTTTCCTCCAATAGATCGCCTCCTCTTTTGCATGTAAGACCCTCAACTTTTTTGTATTTAATTTTTTAGTCTAAAACTGTTTAGAAAATTGTTAGAAAATGTCCGAAATTAGTTAGAAATTATTAGAAATTGTTTAGAATTAATATAAATTGTTTAATATATCATTATCATTTGAAACCCTAGATCTTACCATGACACCCAAACCCGAAACTTCGAAAAGGAGGAAGTGAAACCGCAACGCAATGCTCGCATATCCGTCGCTAAAATTATTTGGACGGGTGAAGCCCGCTTCAAGAGACATTTATCTCATTTTCTTCCACCCAAAGATGTTGAAGAATACATGACCACGGATGATCCGACTATTAGAAACGTTCTTGACGAGAACTTCGGCGATATCGACCCTCCACCTGAATCAGAAGTGTGCCCGCATGTCTTGTCAAGGGAGATATTGCGGAGATGTTCTTTTGTCATCTTTGTGGCATAAGAGTTAAACCCAAATGTATCGACAAGAATGAAGATCTGGTAAATGACTATTGTTTCCAAATGTGGGAGTGTGTTGCGTCTTGCTGTAGGCCTTCGGAGACAACGGGAGAAAGTTCCACTACTCCTAAGCCATAGTCTGGATTGTAGTATTTTATGTTAGACTAAATTGTTAGATTTTATATTGTATACTGGATTGTAGTATTTTATTTTTGTTTTGTTGTAGTATATTTTTAATTTATTTTTTAATTCATTTTTTTAGACGAGAATGATGGACAGTAACAATCAAGGTAGAGCTTCTAATCGACACGTGTCCAGAAGAGGGTCAATAAGTGGTCAAGGAAAGAATGAGGAAAAAAAACTGCCAAGTATGCTTCAGGGATAAAAAAAACTGTCAAGTCTGTGTTATGGAGAAATTTCTTAGGCGATCTATTCGGTTTGAAATTTCAGACGATGATTTTGTGGAAAACCCCTATAGTTATGGTTTAAAAAAAAAAGATTTATCGAAGCCGCTAGCAATGGTCGATGAGTTTGTTCCTTGTACTTATACTGGTAAGGCTAGCACTTCGTCTGCTGTGACTGATCTAGATCCGCCAACATCGGATGATGAGTTTGTTCCATGTACTTTCAAGATTCGTTGTAAGAAGTAGTACTACTTATTAAGTGTTTATTTTGTAGATTTTATTCATCAATTTAGTGTTTATTTATATTTTATGCATTTGAATTAAAACGACCAACTGAATAAGAAATGAACCATTTAAACCAAATTAAATTTTGGTTTGTTCGGTTAAACCAAATAAAAATATTAAATTAAAAAAAAGTCAAAATTCAATACATACATCAAGAGTAGAATTAGGGTGTTCTTAAGTTCACCAAGCTTATTTGTGAACTCAACTTTAAAATCTATCGGATTTGACTTCAGATGACAAATCAAAACCGTTGAAATCCATTTACCTTACGAGTGATGCGTTTACATGCAAAAACTTTAAAATTTCAAATTAATTTTGCATAGAGTCAAGTGGGTAAAAACATTAAAAAATGATTGCATTAAAATTAATTTATAAACATTTTAATTTTGACTGCTTGACTCTATACTAAATTAATTTGAAAGTTTAAATTTTTTGAATGTAGACACATCACTCGTAAGGTAGATGGATTCCAATGATTGAGATTCGTCGTTTGAAGTCAATTCGATAGGTTTTTGAGTTGAGTTCACAAAGAAACTAGATGAATTTAAGACCACCCAAGTTCTACTTCATATATAAAAAATTTAATAATTTTATAGAAATAAATATCAAGATAATATTACACACATTATTCAATTTCATATAAAATATGTAGATATTCTAAAAATACAAATCAAAATGGAAGGAAAGAAACGATACTTGAACCAAACAAAATACAAATCATATTTGAACTATATAATTCAATCGGTTCGATTTAATTGATTTTGAAAATTTTAAACCGAACCAATCCATTCAAAACTGAACAACCAAACCAAGCAAAGAGAACCGTTTGAAAACCCCGAATCTGCATTGTACTTTTAATTTAATATGAATATTAAAACGGATCCCTACAACCGAGATTTTTATTTTTACCCAAAAATATATATTTTAATATAATTAACAAGTTTTTGAAAAAATTAATTTTTACCAAACCGTAAATATATGTACGGTTTGAATTCCGAATTCAAACCGTAAATAATATTTACGATTTGAAACTTTTTTTTTTTTTAGAGAAAAATAGCTAAAATGCTGAAATGAAATATAACACAAAAAAATCGAATTGTTTTTTGAAATATTTGTTAGAAAATACGCTACGAATAAGAGCTGATTTTGTGCTAAAATACGGTAAATTACAATAATTATGCTAAAATACGGTAAATGTACTAAAATGCTGAAATTACAATAATTATGTAAAATTATGCTAAAATACGGTAAATTACGCTAAATTACATATGAATTGGGATGATATTTTCACTGAATAGGCGAAAAACGACGACGAAACTTTAAACGGTCATAAAACGGCGGTCGAGTGTCCGATTTCAGCAAATGACCACTTTTCGGAAAGCTTGTGAAAATGCGCATGCGTTCGGACTTGCTTTGCCAATTTTTTAAATTCAGAATCGCCAAAAAACAAAGAGAAGGGCCTCAAAACTTCAGTTGAAGTTTCCAATTAAGATTTTCATTTCTATTCTTCAATCTACATAGCTCAGTAAATTAGTTATCTAATGAACTTATAGAATACCAATTTTTATTATTTTTTGGAATTTTTTTACTATTTTTTATCATTTATGATAGATGCCACAAAATCGGCCCAATTCATAGTAATTTTGCGTAATTTACCGTATTTTAGCATAATTCTACATAATTATTATAATTTCAGCATTTTAGTAAATTTACCGTATTTTAGCATAATTATTGTAATTTACCGTATTTTAGCACAAAATCGGCCCTATTCGTAGCGTATTTTCTAACAAATATTTTAAAAAACAATTCGATTTTTTTGGTGTTATATTTCATTTCAGCATTTTAGCTATTTTTCTCTAAAAAAAAAAAAAAAAAAAGTTTCAAACCGTAAATAATATTTACGGTTTGAATTCCGAATTCAAAACCGTAAATATTATTTACGGTTTGGGTAAAAATTTTAATTTTTTTCAAAAAACTTGGTTAATTATATAATTTTTTTTTTTTGGGTAAAAATAAAAATCTCGGTCCCTACAAGGCTACAACAGGTATTGAATTATTTTATTTTAGTTGGGAGCTCATTCTAACGTGCTGGTATCCAGAAGACAATGAATGCCAGTACCTCACATGGATTAAAAGATAAAAATTGATGTTCTGGATAGGAAAACCTGATTCGTGTCAGACTAAGCGTATCTTGAATCCTGACTACTTGAACGCACATGCCCCCACATGCCCGCCCGATTTTTTTATTAATACTCTTGGAAAATTACAAAATATCAAAATCTGCTCTCAATTTTTTTTTTTTTAAAACTACCCTAACTGCCTCCGTGGAGCGGTTCACTCTTCTAACCAAACCGCCTCCCTTCCACTATTTTTTTTTTTAGATTTTGAGGGACAATATGAAAAACAAGATACTAAAATTTAACAATAAAAATTCGAATTTTATTTTTAATATTTGTTAGATTACTTCTTTTAATGTATAATTAGCATATTTATACTAAAATACGCTAAATTACTTGAAATTATGTTAAATTACGCTAAATATAATGAAATACGCTAAATTACGCTAAACTATGCAAAATTACGCTAAATTAGGCGGATTTTGTTAATGAGATTGAGAATTTGATTACATGATTCTTTGTTAAATTTGTTAATAAGTATATAATCTATTGGGACTTAAATATCGTTGTTTTTGCAATTAAACATTAATGTTTCGTTAGCCTTAGCATTAGCAATTAAGCAGGGTAGTGCTGAAAAAACATCGGTGCGTCGCTAATATTTTTGTAATGAAACATCGATGCACTTCTTCCGTCGACAAACCGTGCATAAAGCATTGGTGCATCATCGGTGTTTTTGCACGAAAGCATTGTTGTTTTAAAAAAAATTTAAACGGCCATAACTTTGGCTAGGACACTCGAATTTGCGCGTACGACCCCAATTCGGAAAGCTTGGGACGAGACGGGGGCAATGGTGCCTTTGGGGTCACTTCCAAGGAGTCAACAGAATCAGAATTGCAAAAAAACGTCATTTAGTGCCTCAAAAATTGAGTTAAAGTTTTTTATCATAAGTAGACACACAACGACCCGTTTGTGGCTAGCGAAGTGTCGTATACAGCATGGTAAAAGTCAGAATTTGTATCAAAATTACTGATATGATGTTTAGTGTTCGCATGTGGCTAGTGAATTTAATCTGACAATAACCAGCATCCTAATATTGAGTATCTTTCATTTTGTATGTTCAAACAAGAAACAGTCCGTGTGATATGAAAAAATTCCAATAATATTCAATTTCATCTAAAAATTGAGAGAATTTGATTTAAAAAGAACCAATATTCCAAATCTAGTTCCTTTCTAGATGTGCTAATTAACGTAATTTAACATAATTTCAAGTAATTTAACATATTTTAGTATAAATATGCTAATTATACATCAAAAGAAGTAATCTAACAAATATTAAAAACAAAATTAAAATTTTTATTGTTAAATTTCAGCATCTTGCTTTTCATATTGCCCCTCAAAATCTAAAAAAAAAAATAATGGACCGCTCCATAGGGGGTAGTTTGGTAATTTTTTTTTTTTTGAGAGACAGTGGACCGCCCCATGGGGGGTGGGGGGGTGCGGTTAGGGTAGTTTAAAAAAAAAAAAAACCGATGATAGATTTGATATTTTTGATATTTTGCTTTTTTTTAGGATATTAATAAAAAACCCGGCATGCTCGCATAACAAATTTCTTTCTCTCCTCCCACTCCCTATTGATATTTTTTTTTTCCTTTATTATATTTTCTACAAGCAAACGGGGAACATAATTCTTCTCAAAAAATAAGTACATGCACTTATCAAAAAAAAATTCTTATCATCTTCCCAACAACAAAAAAATTGCCAGGATTTAAAAATAAAATCTATTTTACTAGACATGTAAATTTAATCTGGGTTCCACCCAAAATAGAGATGCAGACTAAATTTACGACTGTCTTTTAGAAAGTAGTCAGAAATATCACTGTTTTTTATGAAGTGCAGATTTAATCTGCGTTTCTATTTAAGTGGAGCCTAATAAAAATAGAATTTAAAAAAATGTCAGTATTTAAAAAATAAATTCTATTTTACCAGAGATGTAAATTTAACCTGCGCTCGACTCGAAATAGGGATGCAGATTAGATCTACGATTGCTTTTTAAGTAGTCAGAAATATCACTGTTTGTTTAGGAAGTGCAGATTTAACCTGCGTTCTATTTAGGGTGGAGCCTAATTTTTTTTTTCTAACAATATGTCAATTCTGTTTATTTTTGTAAGAAGATAGTAAAAAAGAATTCGGATGCACTTATATTCCGACCACAGAGTATACAGCCGCTTGTGAAATCCTAATAGAATCTTCTCAAAACACGAGTTCCAGAAAACAATGGAGGCATCATCCAACAACGGAGCTTTAGCGGAGCAACAAGTGCATCTCCCCCCATCTCTCCCTCTTGAAGGCCGTGTCGCTATTGTGACCGGCGGTGCCGGTGGCATCGGCTCAGCTGTCTCCTCACACCTCGCGTCTCTTGGCGCCAAGGTGGTGATTGCTTACATTGGCGATTTCCAGCCCCGCGCAAAAGCTCGTCACTGCCATAAACTCCACTGCTTCATCTCCACGCGCTATCGCTGTGTCGTGTAATGTGTCGAAGGATTCTGATGTGAAGTTGCTTTTTGATACTGCCGCCTCGACCTTTGGCCCCCGACATCCATATATTGGTCACCACTGCAGCGGTTCTGATTATGATTACCCAAAACTTGCCGAGACGAGCGAAGAAATGTATGACTACATGTTTAACACAAACACGAAGGGGACTTTTCTCTGCTGCCGTGAGGCGGCTAACAGGTTGACTCGGGACGGGAAGGGACGGATTGTCACATTCTCCTCTTCAGTTATTGGGTCCCTTCGACCCGGGTTTGCCATCTACGCAGCCTCTAAGAGTGCAATTGAGACAATGACAAAGATAATGGCAAGGGAGCTGCGCGGAACTGGGATAACCGCGAACGCAGTTGCCCCAGGGCCAACCGCAACTCCAATGTTTTACAATGGTAACTGTTTATTTCTTTGATTATAATCTTTTGCCGGGGCATATGTATAAGTAGTGCCTTAATTTGCAAGACTTCAAAAAAAAATTATCATATAACTAAGGACAAAGTCTTGGGCTCTTGGCTCAGCATCTAATTAAGTTCTTAACCACAAAGATTGTATTAAATTTTCTATCAATTTCGCTGTAATTGGTGCTTTAAACCTCTCAGTACAAAAGAACTTCTACAACAATTTGGTATATATTCTGGATGTAAAATTCAAAATTAGTGAATTCTAACTACATTGTCATGTTCACTCTGTTTAATCATGGTACTATGGTTGTTTAATATATATCTATTTTTTGTTGTAACAGGTAAATCAGAAGAGGACATGTCAAATATCATAGCGGAAGTGCCACTTGGCCGGCTGGGGCAGCCCGAGGATATCGCACAGCTTGTCGGATTCCTCGTCAGTGATGCCGGGGTGTGGGTCAATGCCCAAGTTGTACGTTGCAATGGTGGCAACGTCTAGGTTATTAAAGGGTTAATTGATTTGCATCGAGCCATCGATCACCTTGTTCTTTTTTATTTAGCGCTATCTTTCTCTTATTAGATTGTGATCTGATTGAGGTGGAATGGGGTCTTTAGTTTGATTAAGTTTCAATTTGTTAAGAAAGTAGTCAATGTTTTTCGGTGCTTGTAAGTTAAATGTTAGGAGTAAGAGGATCTCGATCGGATTCATGTAATGTCCATTCATGTACTCGATATGAAAATGGAATAGATTAATTTTTTCGGTATTAGATAAAGAATTACTTTACTGAGAAATTTATTTATATGCAATTTAATGGGAAATGATTTTTAATAATCTCAAGGTGAGTATCTCGTAATTAATCACCACGAGATTATTGTGCAGAGCACTTCTCACACCTCGCCAATGGTGTGTGGGAATGGACTCTGCTGTTTTTCCGACAGAAAAGGAGGACCCTGCTTTTCTGCATCCTACTATTCAAAAAATTTCATTTTGCGCATTTCAATATAGAAATTCTTTCATGCACACATCTCGATGAACTTGAATGATTAGATCTGAAAAAGCTGGCTGCTGCTTTTCTATGACCCATGGTGTTTGCTAATATACCTGAGTATCTCATTATTATCCTTTTGTCGAGGTATAGTCTATTATATTTTTTGAATATTAACTTTAGACATAAAATTTGAATTTGATGAATTGCTAATATTGTATTCTCAAGCGTCAGTAAGGATGTGTGAAATTATCCTAAATAGCTGAATTATTAATTTTAACAAATAAAGTGTTTAGACAAAAAATATTGTATGAATAAATCTTAATTCTGATTAATCGAATTAATAATTTCACTGGTTGAATAAAGTAGTTTAAATCTACTGCAATTCCTCTTTCTATCTCTCTCTCCTCCTTTTCTTTCTCTCTAGATATGCAGGGTATCCTGTATGTTTGAATAGAGTGAGAATAGCATGCTAACTCAAGTTAGCAGCTATTTTTGTCTCTATTCCTCATTTGGATTGGCAATGCTAATCTTGGTTAGTGAGCTGTTTTTGTTTTTAACTAATCCGTTCAAAACATAGTGTATTAAAATTCGGTTCATTCGGCCGAATATTCGTATTCGGTTGGAATCCGAATAGAAAATCAATATTCGGTTTTAATATTCGGTTTTGAATATTCGGCCGCATATTCGGCCGTATATTTTTTTCCGCATATAATATATTCAGTATTCGGTTCAATATTCGGTTCAATATTCGGTTTTGAATTTATGCTTGTATTCTTAAAATACTTGTTTGTACCATGGGCTGTTGGCTGTGCTTGTATTCAAGTAGTAACGTCGCTTCATATGCGGATTCCATTGATCTCCAAACAGTAGGATATTGATTTGCATAACTATTAATATTAATTCTTATTTGAAAATCCGAATATATATAAATCCGAATAAAAATCCGTATATTCGGCCGAATACCGTATATACGGTATGCGGTGGCTTTCTGCATATCGAATGAGAACCGAATATTAATACACTGCATAAAATAGCTGCTAACTCGGATTAATGAGTTATTCTATATGTTCTGGATTAGCGTCAACTTCATCCAACATAACACCAGATTTGTATCCTGAATAAAGTTTTGTATGCACCTCCCGGCTCCCGCAAGCTAGGATTATGTTTTTATGAACGGGCCAAAAGGCCCAAAATGAATTTTACGCCTAGTGGACAGATTAAGATTTCAGTTACGATCGATAATGAGGCCCAGTTTCAGATAAACTCAAAAGTTGAGTTATCTGACAGGACACATAGGTTATCTTATGAGATAACTTAATTTTTTAGTTTATCCAAAACCGAGCCTTTATTTAATACATAGTCTATTCAGGAAGTCAGAGAACAATGTTAATTGAAAATGGGCTACTTTAAGATTCGTGTTTTAGAAATCTGAATGGTCCGGATTTTTCACAGAACTCAAAATTTGAGATACCTCTTATGAATTCAGTCGTAAGCCTAAGGGCATTTGAATAAAAAAAAAAAGAATTCAGTCGTGCACTGGTGCAGTACGTTGTCAGGCGAGTCAGGGAGCAAAATTCAGGTTACTTGGATTTATTGTAGCCAGACGACCTCTGCTGCTCTATGTAGCAAGTTGCTAACGTCAAGGACTCGACTGCAAGTTTAATCTTGATGGCAATTTAAAAGTTTAAATTCTTACAGGATTAACACATTGGCTATTGGAGTGAAGGGTTTTAATTGATAGTGCATCATACGGAGTGCTGCTGAGTGTAAATTGGAGTAATGTGGTCTGATTCGTAGTGGTAAATGCGAAAGGCAAGTATTACATAGCTTCTTGTAGAAACTAGAAAGTATATAAATATGCTTGAGATCAGATTATTGCTTTCTCGAGGGATGTGATTGTATTTTTCCCATTTCAGCCATTTTTTTTAATTGAATTGATACTGCTAATGGATTTTGTATTGTGTTACATATCAATGTCATATCAGTAGAGGTTCTCCCTGTGCCAGATATTGTTACCGACATGGAGGTTCTAACTAGCTGGTACAGAGGGGTTACCATTTTGTTTTTTAGGGTTCAGTGTTGTAAAAAATGAGCTAAATGATCAATTAGTTGGTGGCGATAACAATAGGTGGTCCATATTGTTTGTCACTTAATCGACTGTTCAGTTGTAACGGTAACTAAACTGTCACGAATAGACTCTAGTAGAGGTGTGTTTTCTGATTTTTCTGATTAATCAATCATTTATTTCTGTTTAATCAGCCGTTTATTTCCGTTTAATCGGACATTTATTCCTGCTTAGTCGTTTTTTTGTGAGTACAAGATCCGCATGCCTTTTAGTCGGTTATTTATTGGACCATGATTCGTTATATATTAGGCCATTTGGTTCGTAAAATTGGCTGATTTGTCCGATTAATCTTTACATACTTTGTCTTATCTTATTCAGATTATTTAATTCTAAAAGACAATTTCATTAAAACTTTATTAATTAACAAAGAAACTAAGTTTAAATAAGTTAATTTGATAAGTTGATGAGTTAAATTAATGTGTTTAATAAATTATAAATATATGCACATAACTTTTATAAAAATGCAAAATTGCTCAAAATTTCGATTAATCAGCCACATACCAATTAATTATTTGACAGTACCCGTCATGAATGCATACCGTTATATACAACACTGAGTAAGATAGTGTGCAATGATGATTATGCTAGGATAATTACCAGTTAGCATAGTAGGATAGCTATGTAGTTGCATGAGACTAAAATCTTGTGTTATTTTATTTTCATTCTTTTCCTCGATACTTTGTTAGATTCAATGTATGAATTTTATTTTAAAATCTGCATATATAAATCCGTATAAAAATTTACATATACAGCCCATGTCAAATCAGTTTGAAAAAATCTATGGAACTTCTCTGTCAAATTTCCTCGATACTCTGTCATTCGTAATGCCTTGGTCTTTGAAAAACCTCCTGATCGATACCGTTGACCGAGTCACCTAGTCAGATCCGGTTAGGCAAGAGTATCCGGTCGGGTACTGACTTGGGTTGGGTCGTTTAAAGATGCCTACGGGTTTGTTTGCAAAAAAAAAAAAAAAAAAAAATAGCAGCTGCATCATTGACATGTGGGCCTCACTTGATGTCTTTTTCTTTTTGGCAAAAAAAGAAATCAACTTGCCTTTTGCTCTGCATCATTGACACTTGATGTTACAGTTCAATTTGCCGGTTTGCGCTGTCCGAGTCAAATCAACTTGCCTTTTGTTTGTTGTCACGTTACGCCGATCCAAACCGATTGCCTACATATTCGGTCAGGTTGGCCTGTTCACATTATTTTGAATAAACATCCTCCGTCCATCCCACTATAGTTTTTCTTGTAACGGGTCATTTTATGAGAAAATAGTGATCTGCTGATTCTATATCTGATTGTACCGAAAATAGTAGATCTTATTTATAACGCATCGGTCAGAGGAGCAAAGACGGTTCAAATTATTGAAAGAACCTGGGCAATACACCGGTTTTAAATTGAAAATCGTAATATTTGCTTGGTATATGCAGACCACGTTCATGCTAAGTTCCTGACCTCACCTACCTGCTTTAGAAGCAAGATAATGGCAAATTGGGGTGCCTCGCGACCCGATTTTTTTGTAATAAACTTAGAAACCCTAGCTTAATCTCTCTCCTTCGAGGAATTCTCAATTCTTGGACGAAAATAATACGATCAATTGAAGAGCACGTATAGGTAATTCTATCTTTTTTGGCACTTCTCGTCCTCGATCTGTTCTATTTTTCATGCAAACAAAGAAAATTATGTTCCTTGAATTTCTTGGTTTTTCTTTATTGATTAAGCCCCGTACTATTGAACTAAAAGTGCTTTGTTTCGATTAACCTCCGACGTTGTTGCAGTTGAATTTCATGTTATCGCTATCTTATGCAGATTGTTCTTAAATTTATAACAATAATAATAATACGAGTTTATGTAAGGATTTTCACTAATATAATTGCCTATCTGGATTAGCTTTGTTCATCAAATTATTGTCCGCTGAGAAAAATTCAATAAAATTTTTGCTATCTGGTACGGAGCTATGAATATTCAGAAGGTCTTTTCATGGAAATTATTTAAATTATATTGTTTTAGTATGCATAACCTTTCCCTTACTAAGGTTTCTACTTTTTCTTTACATATTCCACAGTTCGATAACTAATCGATACTTTGTTTTGCTGTAATTTAATCTCGGATACATAATAGAAACTGTCTTATATACCAAATGATCCCTCCTTATGCAACCCGCTTCTTGAAAACTTTAATAGTTGCAATAAATCAATATTTCGTTTGCTATTGTACTAGCTTCTGAAAATTAAATGGCACAAGAGAGCTGGAAGCAGGAAACAGATGAGACTGAGTTACGAGCACCAGAGGCTCCAATTCTCTGTGCCAACAACTGTGGTTTCTATGGTAGTTCAGTCACAAACAACATGTGTTCAAAGTGCTATCGCGAGTTCATCAAGCAACAACCGCTCCTCTCCCAACCCACCCGACCTGCTGAGAAATCGTCTAGCATGGGCTCATCGTCATCTCTCCTGTCTGAACCAGGGGCTGCCGAGGCATCCACAGTTGCTGCAGAGGTGAATGCCACAGAGGATCTGAAGGTGAACATGCCAGCCAACCGCTGTTTCTTTTGCAGGAAGAAAGTCGGTCTCACAGGCTTCCAGTGCCGGTGTGGTGGCACATTCTGCTCTCTGCACCGGTACTCTGACATTCATGAATGTTCCTTTGATTACAAATCCACAGGTCGTGCGGCAATTGCCAAAGGAAACCCGGTCGTGAAGGCTGATAAGATTGATAAGATATGATGTATGATTGCGGGTTAGGGAAGAAAAACAGATAGTTTCTTAGAAGTCAACTTCATTTGCTTGCTACTATGGACAGTTCAGCATCTCTCTTGAATTGGGGTGGTGGGGATTGAAATTTGTGAAAAAAAAGATGAACCCCTGTGTATATTGTGTGAATTTCTTTTTAAAGTTCTTAAAAGTACAATCCGGGTCACAAATGGCATGGCGTAGGAATTGCAAGTGGGAGATTGGTGACTGTGATGTGATAATGTTGATTTGGGTATTGAATGGGAGGGTTCCTACTAGTGAGACTTGCACAAATCATGTCCATTTGTTTCTCGGATAAATTAATTTATCTTTGCATGAGTTATTTTGTTTTTCACTATTTCATAACATGCTACTGTCATCATAGTCTTCTGGCATAAGTTGATAAGTGGAAATCTATCTGTCATGTATGGTTCTCTGCTCAGACGATTGTTTTTGTCTGGTTGGCCTTAGCTAGTAGTTATTGGGGATCAGGCATCAAGAAAAATTAATTTACGCAGTCTTGCTCTTTTCATGTGATTGAGAAGCTATGAAGATTACAAATTTGCTGGCATGTATGGTTCTCTTGCTCTTCTGCGTATAGGAGAACTAGTGATTGTGACTTTATGTTTCTAGTTAAACGGCGTTTATCTTTCCAGTAATTGGTAAAAAAAAGGGCTTTCAAAAATAGTCCCAAGTACCAGCAGATGTTCTGAACGTATATTATTTAATAAAATAGGAACATAGTGCAGTTGTCTACGGGTACCTGTGATTTGGTACCGCACAAAAACTTAAATTTGTTTCAATGAAACAGTAGTGTCTATCCCACTATTATCAAAAAGAAAATTTAATAAGAAAGGAAAAATCTTCATCTTCATGTTATTGAAATTACAAAGCTCTTTTTATTTATATATAATTTGTACGCTTTCGCTGTTCAGCATATATGTTTTAGCTGTTTTCTAATAGTGATCTCGTTTTTTTCCATAAACTGGAGTACAAATGGGTTGCTGTTTTCTAAATATATTCGTCTCATGGACAATGGGTTGCTGTGTTAGTGAAATGCTTCGATGTCAGCATCCAGAGCTACTTTTTTGTTCTCCTGGCTTTAAATTGTGCATCAGTACAGTCTACCGCCTGTAAAAATGGAAGATGCTTGGATGACTCTGGGGAACTCATAGCCTGTCTATAACAGTGGTTGCGCCTCTTATCTAACCCGAACTGTTGATTTTATGTTTATTCTTTAATCTGAACTATCTAATATGTTTTGACTTAATGTAGATAGTCCAACGTTATAACAGCTGCGGGCCTTTAGCAAATCCAACTGTCGAACTCTAATCAAATGGTTTAGATGAAATGTTGCCCAATTGTGCCATCAGCAGAATAAAGCTACAACTACATGATCTAATACGAAAGCTTATTAGTTACGGTGATAGATTCTATTCCTACCCTTAAGCGCTGCTTCCATAGAAAAACTGTTTGCAAACAGGCTCTCAAGTGCCCAAAAAAATAATGTATAGATTAGGTTCAAGCCCAAAGCCTGTATTTCATTTTCCAATTCCGGGCCATTATGAGAAGAAGAGAATAAAATTCAATCTGCTTCTAATTTACTAAATTGCCCTTGTCGTTGAGTCGGCCAACCCATCGACCGGATTCTGATCCAGGTCTCGCTGAAACCCTAACCCTAGCTCGAAGCTCCATTCATGGCCATCGCTAGAACAGGAGTTTACATTGATGACTATCTCGAGTGTAAGTCTGTTGTTTGTCTGTTTGTTTAGTCATTTTGCATATGTGTTCGTTGGTACACATATTTACATATAAATCCTTGCAAAATGTAACTTACTATCAGAGTATTAATTTACCTCATCTGGGCAAAAGGAAAACTTTATGTGCAAATTGATAATTAAATATTAATTTTACAGCCTGTACAGCAATGCTACAATGTTAAATTTGCCAGTGTAAAATGCAAAAACTCCTTTTATTTACTTCTGACATTAGAATCTAAATTTTTTGTAATAGATTCAAGCACATTGGCTGGAGATCTGCAGAGGATTCTTTTTACAATGAGAGAGCTTGATGAAAGAGCTCAAGGTAAATTTTTCTTTTTTCATTTTTTTTTTCTTTTACACATCTACACTTATTCATTGAACCAGTGAATGTTACATTGGTATTTTTAATTGTCTCCTTTACATTGCTGTTGGTCAATTTGCTTTACAGTGTGCAGTGTGCACTTTGAATGAGATATGATGCACATTGGTCTTATTAATTGCATCTGTTGTGTACTACTTTAATTTATGATATTATACAGGTATTATCGGTCAGACAAAAGATCAAACGAAATACTACGTGGCAAAATCTTCTCATAGCTTAAATCATGAATTTGAAGATGAATCTGCCCTGGATAAATTGAAAAAAGAGATTGAAGCTAGTCAGGAAAATGCACTTGGCCTCTGTACAGAGAAAGTCTTGCTGGCGCGGCAAGCGTATGATCTAGTAAGTTTTTACACAGCTTAATTTACTCAAATATATACATCTATTGCATCATTATTAATTTATGAGAAAGATTACAGATTGAGAGCCATGTAAAGCGGCTCACAGAGGATTTGGAACAGTTTGCTGACGATCTAAAGCAAGGTGCTGTTGTAATCTTGTAAAAACACATGCATAATGTGACATATAAGTTTGTACCGTAAGACGGAAATGAAAGTTTTTTGAAAATATAGGTTAAGCCAACTATCATATGAGAACCAAAGCTGGTCTCTGAAAAATTACCAGAATCATTTCCTGTTTTGTGATGTGAAATTAAGCACATTCAAGTAGGAGAATAGATAAAATCAAAACTGAAAAATGATTAAGTAAGATAAATAGAGGTACCCGTTGGGATGCTTGGAGTAAAACCTCGTACTTACTTTGTGGTACGGCAATACCAATGCATGATGCTAGAACCAAGCAAAAAGTACAGATCTTAAATCACTCCATGCAATCCTCATTCAACTGAGGCTATTGGTTCTCTTTTGGACCCAGAATACTACACAGGATGTACCTTGCACACCATTGCAAGACCTGGACTGGTACATTACCTGAGTGTTTCAATACCGATCTTATAGGCTATTTTCATGTATTCTGTATAAAAAAATATAATGTTGTGCTCAAATATTTCTTGATAAGCCATGACGTCATAATATAAAAATTTAGTATAACTAAAGAATGCATCAGTGCCTGGTATATCAACAGGAATAATCCCTGGTTAATTTTAACTTTTGACAGAGGGGAAATTACCTCCAGACGAACCAGCAGTACTGCCTCCACTCCCCGTTGCATCAAGGGAAGAAAGGCGTAAAGGGGGGAATGGCGGTTATATCACTCCACAATCCTCGAAGCGGTTGAAGCACGAGAGGGAATGGGACGTTGACCTCATGCCTCCTCCTGGAAGCAACAAGAAGAACAGCACTGCCACCTATGTCGAGCCCGACCAGCCAATTGACCCGAATGAGCCGACCTACTGCATCTGCCATCAGGTACCTTGCAAAGGATGGATGTGTTATTTATTCATCCTTGTCTATTTTATTTTAGTTGATTTGTATTGAGAATTTGGATTACTGAGATGTTGTTCCTTTCCAGGTGTCATATGGTGACATGATCGCTTGCGACAATGAGAATGTAAGTTATCTTACTTGTCTATGATTTATGAACTAGATCCAAGGCACACCTTAATACTGATAATGCACTGATTGATTATGCTGACATTATGCCGGTTGCATTTTGTACTGCTTTATACCAGTATTAGGGTTAGTATACATTCTGGTTGGCTCAGATGATAACTTTCGCATCATTGCTGCTTTTGTTGATTTGGTTAACGCTTAATTGTACGTCAATGAACGTGACTGATACTGGATAGTTGATCGAGTCTTATAATCAAGTGTGGCCAATAGAACACCATAATTTTTTTTTTTTATGATAGTTTGATACCATACCTGCCAAGGCATGTACCAGTTACTTCACACCCCTCAGGTACCTAACTCGGGTGGTCAGCATCTTGATTGTCTGTTCCAAATCTCAAAGCTGACCAGCCCCTGCAGAGCTGCCCGTACATCCACAGTGGTCGAGATGTTGCCCACCTAAGTTACCTGAGGGGAATGTACAAGTGTGGTCTGTATTGAGCAATGTAATTATCCTCGAGGGAAGATATTTGACTGATATGCTTTTCATGGATTATTTTCTCAGAAACCCAGAGTTTTTGTAAATCTAAAATGGATGTACTTTCTATATTTATGTGCTGGTAATGTGTACATCTACAGTGTGAAGGCGGTGAATGGTTTCATTATTCATGTGTCGGTCTTACACCGGAGACGAGATTCAAGGGGAAGTGGTACTGTCCCACATGCAGAGACAGGAATGATTGATTTCAACCGCTTGCTTGTAAGGAAAAGCTGTATTGGTTATTCCTTTCGTTCTTTTCTTTGGCTATTAATTGCTATCCTTGCTGTGATCAAGGCATGTATTGTTATTCCAACAGCATGTAGTATTCAGGCAACTTTTTTCTTATGTGGTTTCTCTTAACTAGATATGTAAATAATTGTGAATTTACAAGCTTTGTCTGTGTTGACAAATCTTTTTAATGGTGCAACTCGCAAATCCAAGGAGCAAGTATCATTTGTAAGATGTTCCAATGCCAGCTATTATGTTGTTGAGACTGTCTTTTTTTTCTATGAATCTTGGCAGTTGCTGCCAGTTTTGTTTATAATAAAATTGAATGTCCTCTTACAAATGCACAGAGATTCATGTGCATGTCCCATGCAAAAACTAGGTGTCTTACACTAGTGCACCTGGTATACAACTATCTATCTAAACAAATTCAAAACTTGAGGAAAGAAGTAAGCAACAAAGCCGAAAAAACAACATCCAGTAGCGCCAACATTTTATAAAGTGCCTCTGGCAAAACCTCAACCAGAGCTTGCATTCCCTTGCAATTCTTTCAGCCAACACCCACAATGGAACCGACTCCTCTCTGAATATCGGTTCATATCGCTACGTCCATATAAACCATACTGTACATATGAACCAGGACAATCCATGAGGCCTACTTTAAACCCCTTCTTTCTCGTACTGTTTGCCTCGATTTGAACCAGATTTCTTGATTATTGATACCTTGGACCATCAGTTTAACACCCAACTTAGCCGACAGGACATCCCTTGTTGAGATTGTCAAATACTCAAATTTCTTATTGTGCACCCAAATTTCATGCACCGTTGAATTAGTTGTTAGGACTTCGTTGGTGTTTAGATCGTTCAAACTGTTCGATTTATACCTCATGTTTATACTTTGAGTTGGTTGGTCGAGTATTACAGGAGATGTAATTTTTTTTTTCTGCTCAATACTTCTTGAGCAAGTTCATACTTTTTGACTCTTTTCGACTATATTGTGTTTTTAAATTATCAATAAAATATAAGATTAGAGGTTTGACTTCTTTACCTTATTTAAAAAATATACGATTTTCACTTCTTGATTTTAGCCTGCTAACTTAGACTACTTCGACTGATTATTTCCATTTTTTTTTCTCTTGCTTCCTTCCAATTCAGCTACAATTCCATTCGCTGCACACTGTGCATTGTTGGGACGATACAAATCTAAAAAAAAATTGAAAATTAAAGTGAAATTGATACGATCCTGACACGTCAGTCCCTTGCCCGGGTTTGCGTGACCAAAACGGCTGTGCCTTCGGGGGTGGTCCAGTTCGTATCTTTTTCCTGCCATTATTATTTTGCTTTCTCTGATGAACAACCCCTCACCATGCCAGCATGCCTCCTCCCGGTACGTTAATTATTAGGTGAACCTTTTGCTTTCCAACATGCAAAAGAAAAAAAAATATATATATAAAGAAAGCCCAAAATGATAAATAATTTATATAATCTGCACGTGAAATTTTTCTTCCGCAGTTCGCAGCGTCAAGTGTTATAATGTGTTGTTGTGTTGAAGTCAACATATATGGGCCGCAGCCCATTTAGCTTTCCTATCGGCTGTGAGCCGATGGTAATTTGGTTTTACCATCGGTATAGAGCTAAAACCGATGGTGCTTGGTTTAGTTGATTTTGATTAAAAGGTGCAGCCGCAACTTTTCTAAGGGCCTGTTCGTTTGTCACGGGATTGTACGGGATGAGATTTGACGGGTTCGGGAATCTATTTTTTTATTTACGGGAATCCATACTCATAAGATTGCACGGAAATAATTATGGGAATTTACTGAATGAGTGTTCGGTTGTACCATGAGAATAGTTGTGGGAAATCTTATTTTCTTTTAAAATACTTGATATCAATAAAATAATTATTTAAAATTAAATTAACAAATTGATCATTGTGGTGATTAATGCAAGATTTCCATTTTGCTTAATTTTTAAAATTATACAATTATTTTTATTAATAAAATTATAATAATACAATTAAATAAAATAGATTAAATAATAATATTAAATAGATAACATTTCTAATAAAAATATTTCTAAAATGGGTACAAATAAAAAAAGAAAATAATTTTAGATAAAATAAAAAATAAGAAAACAACAATGAAAAATATTTACAAACAAAATAAACATTTATAATTTGTATTAACATTTTCAAACAAAGAGGAATTTATTTTATACACATGTCAAATTATTAACAAATCACAATTTTAAAAAAAGCACCGATGATGGAGAGTGAATAAATAGCAAAATTTGGAAAGAGTGGGTGAAACTTGGACTCCCACGGCTCAAGTGGCATAAATTGGAGAGAGAAAGAGAGGAGAGAGAGAAATTGGGAAGAAAAAAATGAGCTATGAGTCCGTGTTTTTGGACCCAAAAATTTGCATTAAAATAGGATATGTCGGAAATTACCTATAGGAAGATTTGGGAAAAAAAAAGGCCCGCCGAACAGCTTCATGGGTGGAATTTTCCTTCCAACCCATACCCACCAATTTCATACAGAAAAATAAGCTGCCGAACAGGGCCTAAGTGAGCTAATTCTGTGAGTCATTCTGTTGAGTCTTTTGAGCTGCTCTCTCTTGCCTCTTCATTAAGCTTTTTAGGGTTTTGTTCTCTTCTTCTTAAAAATTATAAGAAAGTGTGTGAGAGAGGGCTATTGAGTTTGATAATCTCTTGTACTCATAAGATTCTTTGATCTAGTGAATTTGTGCCGTGTGCTTCTGTGATTTTCTCTCGAAAGGGTTTCCACGTAAAATCTTACGTCTTCTCTTATTTCTTGTGCTTGCTTGCCTATTGTTTGGTATCTTGTGTGATTTCTTTATTTTTCTATTTATTTGTGATTTGGTGTATGTACACAAGGTGTTCGAAAAAATTACTCTTAAAAACTTTTGTGTCGTACAACTTGGTTAATTTATCTCCCAACATGTGTGGATATTGAAATTTGATAGGTTGGCTTCTATTCGCGTAAATTTCTGGTATGCACAGAAAAATAAATGTGAAAAATTATTCAAGGATGTATATTTGGTCATAAGAACAAAATGAAAAATATTTTTCGATTCAGAATTATCTTTTTTTTTTTTCTTTTCTTTTCTAGAACCAGTAGAAATTCCCTGATATGTACCAAATTAGTTGTTGCGGTCTTGTAGAAACTAGAAACTAACAAAGACTAGCGATCAGTGTCATGGAGCACGGGAATCTTGTAATAAACTTTCAAATGACTAATTCAAAATTCAATTGAATTGTCGTTTGAATTTTGAACTTCCAAAATATTATTGAAAAAGGTTGTGACAACTTGTACCGATTCTATACATTTACACAATACACGAATACATTTTTCAACAACAAACTTGATATTTTTTTTATTTTATAGGGACGAATAAGATATTATTTTTATAAAAATATAAGGTTTGGTAGCGAGAAATGCCGACTTTTTTAAAAATACCCACGGTTCAGATCGAATCTCTAAAAATGCCCATACCCACTCAGGATTTTTAAAAATGCCCAAACCGGTCATTTAACGGCCGGTCCCCCCATTTTTTTTTTTAGAGACAAATAGCTAAAATGCTGAAATATAACACTAAAAAATCAAAAAAAAATTTCCCTTTGTCAAATTACTTATTTGATAGCATATTTATACTAAAATACGCTAAATCCCTTTGTCAAATCCCTTTGTCAAATTATGTTAATTTATGCTGATTTACACTAAATTACTTGAAATTACAATAATTATGTAGAATTATGCTAAAATACCTTAAATTACGCTAAATTACGTATGAATAGGAATGATATATCTTCACTGAGAAGGTGAAAAATAACGACGAAACTTCAAACGGCCATAAAACGGCGCTCGAGTGTTCGATTTCAGCAAATTACCACTTTTGGAAAGCTTGTGAAAATACACATGCATTAAAACTTGCAATGACGGATATCCAAATTCAGAATCGCCAAAAAACAAAGGGAAGAGTCTCAAAACTTCAGTTGAAGTTTCCGATTAATATTTCATTTTTATTGTTTAATCTACGTAGCTCAGTAAATTAGTTATATAATGAACTTGTAGAATACCAATTTTTATTATTTTTGGAATTTTTTTACTATTTTTTATGATTTATGAAAGATGGCACAAAATAGGCCCTATTCATACGTAATTTAGCGTAATTTACCGTATTTTAGCATAATTCTACATAATTATTGTAATTCAAGTAATTTAGTGTAATTTAGCATAAATTAATATAATTTCAAGTAATTTAGCGTATTTTAGTATAAATATGCTAATTATATATCAAAAAAGTAATCTAACATATATTTAAAAAAAATCGATTTTTAAGTGTTATATTTCAGCATTTTAGCTATTTGTCTCTTAAAAAAAATTAACATAATTTCAAGTCATTTAGTGTAAATCAGCATAAATTAACATAATTTGACAAAAGAACTTAGCGTATTTTAGTATAAATATGCTATCAAATAAGTAATTTGACAAAGGGAAGAAAAATTCGATTTTTTAGTGTTATATTTCAACATTTTAGCTATTTGTCTCTAAAAAAAAAAAACGGGAGGACCGGCCATTTTGGGCATTTTTAAAAATCCCAAGTGGGTATGGGCATTTTTAGAGATTCGATCTGAACTATGGGTATTTTTTAAAAAGTCGGCGAGAAATGCCAGGAAATATACTATTTGTTTATTATTTTTTTTAACCTGTCTTTCAATCCGATGAAAATAGTCAGGGGAGGATCTAGGTTCATTGTTAGAGTGGCTAATTTACCCCTATGATTTTAAAATTTTAATTATGTATATTGAAATTTAATTTAATTTTATTTTTTCAAACCTTTTATATACTCTAGCTCCCTCAATGAATATCAAATGTTTATTTGTAGTTAGTGGTTAGAATTTTATTTTTAGTTCAGGTAACTTGAGTTCAATTTTCACTTGTCACATTGTGAATTTTAAATTTCAGTTACCTCTATCAAAATTTTTAATTTCCCTCTAACTAGTTGGTATAGGTCATGTCTCATGTGCCATCTTCTCATACATTGCTACCTATATGTATTTATGTCTATTTTACAAGGCAGAGGCGGAGGAGAAATAAAGATGAGGTTTGCTTGTGAGGAGTTGATGCGCAATGGTGCTAATGATCAAAATTGAAAAAAAAAAAATTCCACCTTTACTCGGAGATAAATTTGTTTATACGAAGTTATTGACAGAGCTAGTTTGACTTCATACAACCCACTTGTTGTATACTTTTTTTTTTTTTTGTCTTTATTGATCGTGAGCGGCATGAAGTTGGATCTGGGTCCTCTGCATTAACTCAAAAGGGAATCTTTTGAACTAATGAATTTCAACCATTAGCTAATTCAGCTCGTGTCTATAACATAGGGGTCATTTAATATTAGTACAGATCTAGTTCGTACGAATTTTAAAATAAATTGAACAGTCGAGATCTTTTGAGTTAATACAGAGGATATGGATTCCATGAAGTTAAATTATCTGTCAATATCTTTACAACACTTGATGCGTCCTTTATTTTTGAATTTTTAGAGAGGACATTGAGTCTGGCAACAATTTTTGATAACAAGTGTAAATTTCATGCCACCTGTGATATTTGTACTCTGTGTTATTTGTTGAGATTACATTACAAATTTACAAATTAACATTTAATAAATATTAATTTTATTATATAAAATTTGCTTGATCAAATAGCAAGGGCATCTTATGATCCTCTCTTGCTATCCATACAAATAAGACGTCAATACAATTAAATACGAAGATAGATTTGCATAAAAGAAGTATATACGGAGATAAATATAATACGATTTGTATAATTAAAAGGAAAGAAACAAAATGTGCCTTCTTAACCTTCATTTTTTTTTTTTACTTTTGATAACTAAAAAATATTAAAAAGAATTAGCATGATTACTTCATTTACTATATTATATGATAAGAATTATAATACATCACTACAATCTTTATAGTTTTCTTAAATTAATTAATTAATAATAAGTTGTCTTTTGGTTACCACGGGACGAATTAATTTATCTCGTAAGAAGTAATTTTACTATAAAGGCTAGAATTTCTTTTAATAATTTTTCAAAAAACTGATCTGATTCTTTCATTTTTTCTGAGAAAATTTGTTTTTCTCGACGTATAATATTTAGCATAACAAAATTTAATGAAATCGTAACATCTCCCCCCTTTGGGTTGGTTCGAGAAGTGTTTACTATTCCAGTTGCAAGGTCACAGTTGGAGCATCCTACGATGATCTGAATCGTCTGTTTTAGATCCTAATTATTGGATCGCTCACTAGCAAAGCGAAATATGGTCCGTAGAAGTCAAGATAAACGGTTCATATCTCTTTTGATCCGGACCAGTCTGGGACGGCGCTCTAGATTTGTGAAATAGAGATGGGAAGAAAGGAGGGCTTGCAAGTAGAGAAGCAAACCCTAGCTCCATCCCAAATTCTCTCCAAATCAATCCCATTTAACTAACCAATAACCAGATAAACGCATTTAAGACATCTACTTCTCTCTCTCCAATGGCGGGAGTGAAGGAGGAGGAGGAAGAGGGGAGGAGCGAGAGTAGCTACGACACGTCGGAGGATGAAGGGATGGAGGATTATCGCCGGGGAGGCTACCACGCCGTACGGATCGGAGATACCTTCAAACAAGGCACCTATGTCGTACAAGCAAAGCTCGGGTGGGGACATTTTTCTACTGTCTGGCTCGCTTGGGACACCTCTCACTCGGTAACAACCTATTCCTTATATTCGGTGCTTATAATTTGGTTTTACTTTAATTAGTTCAGGCAGTTCCAATGCAAGGTAGCTGGTATAACCTGTTTGTGTTTGGTTATGAAATCCAAAATGGTGATTTGTGACTTAATTCCAAGAAGAATATATAAAGTATAATCATTTCTGACATCCATTTAGTTCATATTTGGAATTAAATTCCAGCGATTACTTAAATTAAAGGTTCTGTATTTTTGTTGTTGTGCCCTTTCTCTATGCAGACTGTTAACTTGTCTGTTCTTACTTAGAATTAGTTATTCTAGAGGGATAATTAACAAAAGAATAACCCCCTGTTTTCATAATCAAATTGGTGTTTGGGGTAGTAGCAATGCCCAAGTACTGTTCTTATTCCCCCCAAATTTCCTAACCAAACAGTGAACTGGAGTTTGAACCAGTTGGGCATGTTTATTGGAACAACTACATTGTGAGATTAAATCAAATTTGATGGAGAACACTCACATTATTCTCCCTCAATAAGAGAACCCTTTTAGCTTCTCATCTCTGTGTTTGCTTTGGGAAAAAAAATACAATAATTTAGGGGGACTTGTTGTCTGTTTTCAACTTTTAATGTTGTTGGTAAATTGCATTAATTTAATAGGATAAAGCTGACTCCTGTAGTTTGTATCTCTGGGTTGGGTCTCTAATAATTTTAAGTAGGAAGTTTTCGCTTTCCTATTGCCAAAATCAAAACAATCTTCAGTAGGTCATGGCTATCCTTACCTTTGTACGCACCAAATCCTTAAACCAATTAATACCATCATGTAACAATCATAAGATGTTTGAATGAAGTACCCAACAGATTCCTTTAAATTTCCCCTTTTCTTTCAGCGATATGTCGCATTAAAGGTGCAAAAGAGCGCACAGCACTATGCTGAGGCAGCCATGGATGAAATAAAGATCCTAAAACAAGTCGCTGAAGGTGACCTGAGTGACACAAAATGTGTGGTCAAACTACTGGATCACTTTAAGCACTCTGGCCCCAACGGGTCCCACGTGTGCATGGTCTTTGAATTTTTAGGCGATAACCTCCTAACTCTTATCAAATATACAGACTACCGCGGTATCCCTCTTAACATGGTTAGAGAAATTTGTCGCCATGTTTTAATGGGTCTAGATTACCTCCACCGAGAACTCTCCATCATTCATACAGATTTAAAACCTGAAAACATTTTGTTGTTGTCGTCTATTGATTCATCAAAAGATCCGAGAAGGTCGGGTGCAGAGCTTATTTTACCAAAAACAAAACAAGCCGATGATGCAGAAGTTGCGAAGCCGGTTGTTACTGTAGCTTCTTCATCAAATGGTGGGCTGACAAAGAATCAGAAGAAGAAGATCAAGAGGAAGGCAAAGAAGGCAGCAGCTGCCACGTCAGAAGCTGGTGCTGATGGTGCTGAAGAGTCATCAGAGAAGGGGGATGTGGATTCTGATGCAGGTAGTGTAGAGAGAAAGGGTAAAGAGAAGAGAAGAGGGAGTAAGGGGACAAGAAAGAGAATGGCGATGGAGGCCGATTTGAGGTAAGCCTAAACAATTCATTATCTTAGAACTGCAAGTGGATAGAGAAAGCAATTTATTGGACAATTTTGTCGTAATTTAGTTAACATCAAACATGTTACATTACTGGCAAATAACATTCAATTCCAAGGCGAGACCAAGGAAAAAGAAAAGTTTGCCTCTAGCTATTCAATATTAAGTAACTAAACCTCTTGTGGTATTGAATACCCTGTAGCTAAGGGCAACAATGTCAAGATTTAACAAAGTTTGCTCTTCTTGTACATTAATTAGAGGATGTGCTGTTTTTTGCATGAACACGAGAAAAACTGGATGATAGTTGCAAATGTTAATACATTTGGTTTTATTTCCATTATGGTATAATTTTCAATATTATCGACAGACAGCTTTTTGTTGTTCTTGCTTTTCCTCAGTTGTTGGCGGATTTAGATTGCCTGCACATACTAGTGTATATTACTGTAAATGAATGGAAGAAAAATGCCTCAGATTGCCTGAAAGTTTTTATATTTTTTTTTACTTGGGTACAGAGATGTTATGCACAATCATACATGCATACCTTGAAATTTACAAAATGCAAGTACTTCCTCTGCAAAACAAAATACACAATGCATAAAGGAACATGCCATATACCAATGATTTAAAACCTCTCATTATACCTATGCCCAAATTATCATCCTTCATTATTTCTTTATACATAACACAATTGGCAGTTTGGGTAGATTTTAAAAAATTTGAAGGGAATAGATGGAGGTCAAACTTCCATTTTTGTAGGGATGCCAGATAAATCTAATTCTGAACAGGTGTGGTGTACATGTAGTGTTGTAACTGTCCGTATTCAGCTAATAAAGAAAAATTATTTTTTATAGGTGCAAGTTGGTGGACTTTGGTAATGCATGCTGGACGTACAAGCAGTTCACTAGTGATATCCAGACGAGGCAGTACAGGTGTCCTGAGGTAATTCTGGGGTCAAAATACTCTACGTCAGCTGATGTGTGGTCGTTTGCATGCATCTGTTTTGAGCTCGCCACTGGAGATGTGCTTTTTGATCCACACAGTGGGGACAATTTTGACCGTGATGAGGTCAGCTATCCATTTTTCGATTATTTGTGCTTAAATGGATTTGCTTTGTAAAGCTTTGATGGTGTTATAGGAATGCATGTATGATTAGGTCACGAAGTTTTTGCAACTTCTTTGTAAAATGCTCATCTCCAATTCTTGCAGTAATGGCCACTTCTGAAGGTGGCAGATCAGGGTGCATTAGGGTTATCTCGACTCTGGTTCTAACCATTCAAGTTATGTTGGATTTAGGTTTACTTGGGAGTCAATTGGTTCTGGCTAGGCTGCCTTGGGTATAAGGTCAAAAGTTTTGACTCAGATTTTTGGGGTTTGAGGTGTGTTAGGTCATTCTAGTTCGAGATGGGAGCAATCAGGTTTAGTTTTTTATTTTATTTTTGCATCGCTTGAGCTTTGGTTTGATTTGTTTTCAGATTATGGGCCAGTTATATTTTGGATTTATTTGGGTTTGGATCTGCTTTAAGAATATTTGGGATCATGCCAGGTCAAAATTTGGGGGTTGGGAGGGAGAGGGGGGGGGGGGGGGTGGCTTTCGGTGTCCTTCTATGTTGGTTCAGGTAACGCCAATCAGCTCTAGGTTAGTTGGGTATCTTAGACTACGGGTCTTATTTATTTTAAAAGAATCCAAAGTTGCCAATCAGACTTGGATCATGTCAAAGATCTTGAAACTTCAAAATTATCATTATCATAAGGCACAATTTATTTCATATCATAGCTACTTTCCCTTTTACCTATATGGAAACTTTTTTAAGTAAGCAATATCCCTGGAACCATTTTGCACATTATACAGTGGAAGAAAACTTACCTTGTTAGTTAATCTATTTCATCCTGGTGGCTTGCCTTTTTGTTATTGTAAAGAGTCAGTGTATCAATTGATACATTTTTGTATGGTGTAAAATAATATTTTGAAATTGCAGTATCAAATGCTATCTAATACTAATTTCGTTTATACAGGATCATCTTGCTCTGATGATGGAGCTTCTCGGTATGATGCCACGAAAGGTACGAACAATACATTCATGCATTTTTCCAAGGTCATTTTTCTGTATACGAATAACACACTGGCTAGGTTTCATTTTACTGAGAAAACTGCAAGCATGTAGAGTATTTTCCGGTATGGAAACCGTACCTGTTTACAAAGCATTTTACTGAGAAACTCGTGGCTTTTTTCTTGGTTTATATGTTAGCATAGGCATGCATTTCTCATTCTTGATGTTAGCCCCAAAAAACAGCAAAGCAGCAACCTTATATTCCTTGCACTATACTTAAATAGCTGTCATTATTAGGATATTTGAATCAAGCATGTCATATCTTGTCTTCTGTAGATTGCCTTGGGGGGTCGGTACTCACGAGAGTTCTTCAACCGGTATGGTGACTTGAGGCACATTCGGCGGTTGCGGTTCTGGCCACTAAATAAGGT
Organism: Carex kokanica; assembly: GCA_025461125.1. Taxonomy (NCBI): domain Eukaryota; kingdom Viridiplantae; phylum Streptophyta; class Magnoliopsida; order Poales; family Cyperaceae; genus Carex; species Carex kokanica. Next base: position 37,149 of record JAJGRX010000867.1, on the reverse strand, counting down.
GCTAGTTGAAAAGTACGACATCAATGAAAGGGATGCAAATGACTTGGCTGATTTTCTAGTACCAATTCTAGATTTTGTACCAGAGAAACGACCAACTGCCGCTCAGTTGCTCCAGCATCCCTGGCTCAATGCAGGGCCCTTCACACGTGAGCCTGCCCAGCCTCCAAACCAAGAACTCATTTCGATGAATGATGGTGAGTCTGATAAGCAGAGGAAAGAGAAAGAAGAGAGAGATGCCATGGCAGTTGAGCTCGGTAATATTGCTATTGACAGTTCGTCAAAAGTTGTGAATGACACTAAACCAAATCCATCAACTGTTCTCTCATCTAGGTAGTATAAGAGATGTTTTTGTTAAGTTGTGTATTTGGGTAGTTTGGTTGATAAACTTTTGATTTGAGAAGATTTAGATTATGGTAAATGTGGTTTAGATTTGGTAGTTTTTAGGTTCTGGCGCGGTTTGATTCTCATGGGGCTGCTAAGAGTGTTCCTCTTATGGATTGGATGTATTTTTTTTTTCTTTTTGTAAAACGCCGCACATTCTTCAGATTCTTTTAAGAAACATTTGGATGGGTGGATTTCTTTGCTTGTGGTGGTAATAATAATAATAATAATAATAATAAACTATGACATAATATAGTATTTGTATTGCACTTCAGATATCTATATCTATATTATTAAAGTCAAGCACAAAAATGAGGCCCACTACGAAGTTTTGGCAAAACAGCTGTGTCACAAAAAGCGCGTCAATGCCAAGTTGCTAACATTTACATTGCAATGTATATCTATCTACAAGTTATACACAATTAACATAATTCTCTGTTTGCTTTCATAAATCAATCAAAGCAAGCTCAAGCTTTTAATGCTGAGACCATGTTTATAAAATTAAATTAAAAGCTCTTACCAGTAAGCAAAAAATGATTGAGATACACTATAACACAAAAATACCATGATAAATAACAAAATAACAAAGACAAAAGGAAAATAATTGAAAAAAAAGGAGGAACAATTACAATTTATACAACACGTTATTGCGCCATTCGCCCGACAATAGAGGCCATGTACTTGCCATGATGTTCGGCAAGAGCTAACTCTGTCTTGGATGGGGGCCGAGACCCATCAGCAGACACAACTCCAGCACCGTATGGTGAACCACCTCTAATCTCATCCAATTGGTGCATGCCATCCCCAAATGTGTACCCGATAGGTACATATATCATACCGTGGTGCACCAACTGTGTTATTGCTGTCCATCTGTTGACAAGAAAACATACACATGTCACTATGCCAGCCTTTCAAGGAGCAAATTAAAAGCAAATGCAGACTGACGTATTTACAAATGAGACACTTGCAAATATACAATAGCCAACAGAGATAGCTTGTTTGAAAGCTTACATCTGAAACCAGGATATTAATTCAAATATTATAGAGTTTTTCAATGCTATTCCCTAATTCCTATGAAGGATTTCCAAATTAGGTACCAGTATTTTAGCAGACAGTTGCTAATTTATATGATCTCGCGTATTATACCAAAATGTGTAGAGATTGGACACCACAAGAACATGGCTAAGAAACCCAAACTTACCGCGACTCCGAATCTTAGGTTACATTGTCTCTTGTTTAATTTAGCCTTATGTCTGCCAATGTAATAATCTCGGTACTGTTACCATACCTAGAGGCTAGAGCTATCTACATATTTGAACACCAATAACATCCGTGCTCTTTACATAAAACTTTGACCCGATTTTAAATAATTTTGACATAATTAAATGGTGCAATTAATAGCTTGTTCTATTAAATAGTATACATCTAAATTACAGTAATTCTCTAATCTAGGATAGCATGTTCTATTGAGCAGTGTCCATTTGCTCGAAAAGTACATCAAACCTGAGCTTGAAATCGGCAAATTCTGTTTATAGTAATAATTAAGACAGAACTCCAATCTTTACAATTTTTTCTCAAAATTAGCTGATATGCCTAAAATATATAATCTTCGGCCTTTCTAATTCATAGACAAATTCTATCTATTTAACAAAATCAACACTGATCACTTATCACTGTAAGAATTCTCCTCTCTACTTGAGAAAGTAAATGGACTTTTTTTAGCAATCCAATCACCATAACACATTGAAAAACACAAATTAAACAAACAATTAGGAGATAAAAACAGAGGCAATAACTAAAGAAATTCTTACGCAGTAGTCTCTTGGCCACCACCTTGGGTCCCGGTACTGACAAAGAAGCCAGCTGGCTTCCCGGCCAATCTCTGCTCCTGCCACAGTCTTCCGCCCATTGAATCAAAAAGGGCCTTCATCTGAGCTGGCATAGCACCGAACCGGGCCGGGAATCCAAAAAGAACACCATCTGCCTCCTCAAGCATTTCCACCTGTATTTCGGGTATTTCAGTCCCTTTATCGGGCACCATCATCTGCTCCAGCGCTACTTTGGAGAGCGTCTCGGGGACGCGAAACAGCACCCCCTCAAGCCCATCTACACTTTCGATTCCTTTCTTGATAGTTCGAGCCAGGATCTCCACGTGGCCGTACATAGAGTAAAAGACGATGAAAATTCGAAGCGTTCGAGGCAGTTCCTCTGAGATAGTGACGAGGCTCTTGAGATCGCCAGAGTAGGGGATCGGTGGAGGCGCCGAGGTGTGGTTTCTAGGGGTCGAAGTAAGGATATGGTGCATTTTCTTGCTAGGTACACAACCCCCTCCTTTCCCCATCGCCTAGTAAAAGAGAAAAGGGATAAGCTCGGAGGAAGAACAAAATTTCCCGAATTTGTACTGGGTTTGACCAGAATTACAGAAGAAACTGTTCGAGGAAATGTCACAATACTCAAAACTCAAGTTTAATTCCAGAATAGAGCGAAACGGAGTGATTAAATGCTATAAGGGAACTCTTGGTGAGGCTATCGTGGACTGAAGACGAGTTGTAACTTTCGTTGATTTATGTCGAGTCTGGAAAAGCTTAAACTTTTCAAGTCAAGTTCCATGGCGTCAGAGCTGCCTAAACCGGATCTTATATGGCAGTGCTCGTGCGTGCTGCGATAATGTCCGTGAAACCGTAACAATAAAAACAATTTCGGGTCCAAATGTCGGACATAGATGTGTAGGGTTTTGGATCTTTTGGGAGAAAACGGTTCAGATGGCCAATTAGTTGGTTCGATTAATTGGCTATATCATTTATATTATCATTAAAATGTATAATTTAAATTATGAATAATGATACTATATTTTGAATATGGAATTGGCACTCAAGAATCAAGACTAACAAGTCGGCCATTTTCTTCAATCGACATAATTATCAAAACTTTATTTTGAACGATGAACTACGATACTTAGTGCCTAAGGAATTTTAAAAGTTTCTTATAAACTATTTATCATCATTCATCTATCAACACATATATTTAATAGGTAAACAGGTTATTTTTCAACGCGGAGAATTAAAATGCCTTTTAGTACCTTCACTATGACTTTATTTTTTAATTTTTTAATAATTTAAAATTTATTCAAATATCAGCATAAAAACATATCGTCAAATGTAATTTATGTCAATATTTATACACAAAAAAAAAAAAACTTTGATATTTCAATATCTTACATATTACATCTAGAGATTTAATTTTAAAGAGGTGGCATGGAAAATAAATGCTTCTCAACTCTTAATATATTTTTTAGTTTACTATGGATACTTGTACACATTATTGAAAAACATCAAATTATCATAAACATTTAATTAATCAACCTCATTATTGCTCATCAGAGCTCCATCGATATGTTAAACACAAACGAATTTTTACAACACCGAAACATAGTTCATAAACTGTGCTTTAATACCTGCTGGCACATTAAGATAACATAGTCGTTGTCAATAACTAATTTCGATTTTATTTAAGGGACACTCAATTCTCGGTCAAATTTCTCAACTAATGACTTGTGATCAGAACTACATTCTAAAAAGTCGCTAGTGCATTTATAGCTGGTGCATGCAAGTCTTTATATCTAACACACCAATTCTTTACAAATACCGAACATATTAACTCCTTTTGAAGACTGGACAGCTGAGATTATAAAAAATAGGACTAGTTAGTGTAAAATATTAATTTTTTTTATTGATTTTAAACTTTTTAGCGGCAAGACTTTATATCTAGCATATCAAGTCTTTATACCTAACATGTTAAGTCTTTATATATATAGCATATCAAATTTTTAAAGGTTCAAAGCGCAAGTCTTTAAAAGATTCAAAATGTAGTCTTTATACATAACATATCAAGTTTTTATATCTAGCATATTAAGTTTTTATACATAGTATATCAATAAGAAAAAAAATCCTAGAGAAACAAATATCCCATTTCGCCTTACCAACCTTGGGGAAACTCCGAATACAGGCCGTCATCCTTTGTACAGACAGACTACCAAAAAGTACTTCGTATTGATCTCATTTAAAAGAGAAAATCTAGTACACAACGTTCGTAGTTTTAGATTTACAAAATTTCTCAAAGATTGTTGAAAATATAAATGAGATTGAACGGAGGAAAAAGAAAGAGAAGGACAGGTGATGAGAGAAACAAATGAATATTTTCTTTTTTGAGGACAAAGAGAGAAAGTATCAAAAAAGAAAGTGAGTTTGGGAGCAAATTGGGAGATTGAGATATGGAGGACCAAAACATTTCTCTTTATTTAATTGGAATTTATGGTTAATATATAATGAATTCTTGCAATTAATTGTAAAATATATCCTACTCCTATTGAGCTGGTTTTATTGAATGCTCTGCTGTTATAATTAGGACCATCGACCATATCAGCGCCAGTCAAGATGGTTTTTGTTGGCCCCTGAGCTTAACATTATTTCCTAAGACTCCAATCACCATTCGTAAACTGGTCCTTTTCTTTTCCATTTTTTATTGTTTAAGAAATAAAGCCTTCCATGATCCATACATTAAAATCAACTCAGAAGATAGTATAGAAGACTTCACTTCATATCCTCTGTGCCACCGCACCTGTTTGTAAGTGTGCCGTACCACTAATGTGCATCGGAAATTAACTGGTCAGGTACCTGAAAAGATCCCGAGTAGACCAGAACAGTCCTGCCAGAATGTGAAAAGGCTTATCACCTCTTTTTTTACCTTTTCACTATTTAAAATTAAAATACAATACAAAGCTCAAATTGTAGAAATGTAGAAATGCTGCTCGCAAATAAGTCTAGTCTAACGAGCTGATTCTGTCACACGACATGACAAAAAAAAGGCTACAATACATAACAATTTCATCAATTCTTTTTAAAAACATGTGGGGCCTTCTCTGTGCATTCATCGCCCAAAACCAGGAATTTAACAACTCCAGTCCTAGCAGAAATCCTGCTGCATTAATTCTGGTCGCTCCTTCAGGCACACCTGCTACCACTTCTCTCATTAAATTAATGTGTTCCACTACAAAATAAATAAAGAAAACTACAGTACAAAGAAAGAAAACAAATTAAACCACAATAACAATAGTAGTTTCATCTCTCTAATATACACCTGATCTGAAATCAAATCGTTCTATCACACGTTTCCATACTTTTTAGTGCAAATAAATTTCAGAAATCACATTTTATCCTTCTGAAAAATATCTCAGGGGCTGTGAAAAGTGCCAACGATGTGCTCTAGAAGTCCGGCTTAAAGAAGACCTGCATCTTTGAGTGCCTTCTCAAAGTCTTCTTCTCTCTTCCAGTTTGGCACCTAATTATTTATACAAGTTAGATACTTCTTGCGCTGCTTACCAAAGATAATTGTTACAAGTTAAATGCACCATACCATCAAGTATCAACAAATTACCTGTTTCACAAGTAGCCAACTGTAATCATACCAATGTGCTACAGAAGGTCAAGGAACAAGCACGAATAAGAGATTAGAATAGCATTATTATTACCTCAGGAATGTAGTGCTCAAAATGACGCTCTATCTTCTCCATAATCATCTGATCCCGATCTGTGCATATGAAATTAAACACAGCTCCTGTTTCCAACAAAATTGTGTGTGAGTAAAGAAACAAAAATATAGAAAGGGGGCACACCCAGTGCCGAAAGCTCCCACACGTTGTGGGGGTCTGGGGAAGGGAATTTCTAGGCAGCCTTCCCCTTGCATTTTGCAAGGAGGCTGATTCGAACCTTGTGGAGATACTCTACCACTGCGCTAGGCCCGCCCAAAGAAACAATAATATAGAAACTTACAAAAAAAAATTGAAAAAAAATTACTTACCTTTACGACCGAAGCGTCCAGCTCTTCCAATCCTATGCAGGTATACCTCGCAATCAGGCTCTGACGTACCGTACTTGACAGGCAAATCATAGTTTATAACCAAGTTCACCTGAAGTTTTGTACATAAAAAGGTAGAATATAACAGAGTGAGTATAGGGTAAATTACACGTGGAACCTTTGCATAACTGACAATCAAACTAACCCTCTAACTCTGCAAATAAACCAGAGTCCAACTACAATGGTGTGTTTAATTTGTACAAGTGGTAGAAAAACACTGAAAAATGAACGCACCAAACAAACTTTACAACCTACATTTATTTAACATCTTAATCTTGTACAAAACAAACAGCAGTGTTTTACAAATTTTCGATGTGCAAATACATTGCTTGTGAAGTACATCAAGGATCAGCTATTCCAATCTATTGTTTGAAACCCAACCAACAGTAAACATTAAGGTCACTCACAAGTACCCTGTTGAGCTTAACAACACTGTAGTTGGCTTATCCAACCACACAAATGCTGAAAGCTAAAGTATTCATCCAAGTTCATTGCCCATAAATTATCAGGATTAGGTAGTTTGTATTTCAGAGGACTAAATCACTCGTTCGGGGATATTTAACAGCTACAAGGTAAGGAACCCATTTCCTTAGAAAAGTAGAGCTCCATCCCATTTTAGTATTGTTTTGTGCTACATTTGGTGTTTGGATACTGTTGAAATATATAAAAGCATATTAAAGTGGGTATGCACACAACACACACACGCACACTCTGTACCTGTGCTTGATCAAAACCCCTGGCAAGAAGGTCGGTAGTAATAAGAACCTTAGTCAATCCATCTTTGAATTCTCTGATGATCTTATCTCTATCTTCTTGCATTAAGGCACCTTGAATAGAGGTGCACTCATACCCCTCTTTGACAAGAGTATGGTGCAGCTTTTGTGTGCTATCACGTGTACGCACAAAAATAATGGTCTGCCCGATCTTCTGACCAAACTCAAAAATTTTGTCTTTAATCACTTCGAGTTTGGCCAGCTCGTCAGGGCACCGCACCTTGTATTGTTTAACTTTTTCTAGAGTTAATTCTTCTTTCTTGACGAATATCTGGTTTCCATCCTTGACGACCTTTGAAACAAAGGCTTTCACTGTTTCACTGAACGTGGCAGAGAATAGAAGAACCTGATTTGCAGAAAATGTTTACTATATTTAGCCTATTTGTTACAACTTGAATTTCAAAATAAACTGCAAGTACAATTAAAAGTATGACCTCCAACGAACAAAGTGAAAAAAGAAAAACATGAAGTTCATAATATTTGAGAATTTTGCCATGAGAAGGAAATTTTAGTACATACTTTTTTTTTTTTATACCATTTGAATGTATACCATCTAATGATGATCGATTATTGACAAGAATATAGCATTCATGAACAAAAGACAAACCTGACAGTGTGCACTGCTTCTTTGGATGTCCTTCATGATCCTTTCCGAGTCATCCCTGAACCCATCCTGCAATATGACCAAGTAACTTTTATTTTGGACTTTTTTTGGTGTGTGTGTGTGTGTGTTGCGGGGAGGGGTTCAGAGGGGCAACAAAACAAGCAATGAAACTGAAACTACATAAAAGTGTGCACCACCATGTTTAATGCATAAATTTTAGCCGTATGCCCTGACATACTCATGTGGAGTGCACATTTGCAAGGTTGAATTGATAAATAACAATATCCTTCAAAAAGTAAAGCTACCGGAGAACGGACAAATGACATAGGTTTCCATTATATAGATTAACAACAAACAGGTTAATTAAAATGCCAGTTTTGACACACGTACGGAATTATTGATTAAATATGGAAAAGTCAGATTCAGCCTGTAATTATATTACTGTCTAGTGCATGGATCAGGACATCTAGTTCTGTTCAATAAACAACAGGCACTGCTAGTTGAAAACTGTACTAGCTACACGAATGGGTTCTGAAATTTATTTGAGCTTTCGGTATGTCTAATTTAAACACAGGAATCAATTAATTTCTAGTATGCTAAAAGAGGCATCAGGATGTTGCATTCAGATTAAAAATACCTCAGCAAGCATGTGATCGGCCTCATCAAATACGAGTATCTTGATATCCCTGGTGGATAGCTTTCGAGCTGACATCCATTTTTTTATTGTTCCTGGTGTACCTATCACCACTTGCTCCGTCACCGGTGGCCGTTTAGCAATCGGAACGAAGTTTGATGATTCTGATGGAATAGCACACATGGAGGTTATTGCACTGAACTTTCCCATTCTGAGCAGCACAGATTGGTTCTGCATCATTAGGTCAATACAATTAAACAGTTGCATATTGCTATCGGTACTAGGTACTGTGATTTCAATGCTAGACCAGTGCTATGAATTTGGTAAAGCAAATGAAAATAAATTAAAAATAAAAGAGAGAGAGCGAGGGTTAAAAAGATACAATAGAGAACAATATCTAAGAGATTCCAGAAAAATTAGTGTAAGAAGAGTTCATCATCATGAGAACCCTAATTGGAAAATGTTGGTAACACAATAAGCGAGTCATCACGAAGACGGAATTAGTATCCAAAACTAAGATCTTCTAATATTCAACATTTTCTGCAAAATATGCAATGATATTTTTATTTTCTCTTCTTGGCCTCAGTTGCAAAGAAATGCAATATCTCAAATCTGTCAGTCTATATATTATATATGAAGTTACAGTAATTACAAAACAGGAAGGGTAACAAACCTGTTGGGCTAGCTCCCTAGTTGGGCATATACAGATAGCCTGAGGCGCCTTCAAATTTGGGTCCACCCGACTCAACATCCCAAGAACAAAACAAGTAGTCTTTCCAGAGCCATTGTGCGCTTGGGCAATTAAGTCTTTGTAAGGTGGTGTGAGAATCATGGGAAGTGTCACGCCTTGTATTTTGCTTGGCCGGCTGAAACCCATTTCCACATACAGACCCTTTATGAGGTCGTCAGACAGGTTTAGGTCTTCAAATTTAAGAGCCGAGGTATATACAGTGTCGCCAGATACAACCTGTATAAGAATCACATTAATGTTCTCTTCCACAAAATCACAGAAGATAAGTATGGAGTAAGTAACTACTGAATTATTATATACTTGCTACTCAGCTTCATTAAGTGTCTGCATAAACCAGCCAGTACATAATGTTTACTGATTTAATAGTTTGCATTGTTGTGATATGATTATTGTGTTTCAAGTTCAGGTATAACTTCCATGTGAAAAAGATCCTATGCAATTGAATTGACAAATTCAACAAAAATATCGATTAAGAAAAGAACATGTGGGGAATATAACCCTCTTACCACGCTAAATTTACACCTCTATACTTTTTGAATTGCAAGCCGGAGTCAAACTTAACTACAGAAAAACTAAGCCGTGCTAATTAAAACCCCATGAATTACTAAAAAATACTTAAAAGTATTATGTAAAATGAAAAACCAACAGCTTTGATCTGAGAATCATCAGGATCTTCGAGAAGACCAGGATCAGCGCCTTTGCTCTCAGAGACAGTGAGCTCCTCCAGCTTCTTCAACTCAGCCTCAGACTCCTCCTCCGCCACATCAGCCCACGACTTCTTCTCCTCTACCTTCGCCGGAGCCACTTCAGACGAACCGCTTTCTTTATCCGCCATCAAGTAAAACCCAGAGAAACAGCGATGCCTTGATCTGACGCAAGTCAATTTTAACTTTCTCCCTGCACAAAACCACGATCGTTTAAAATATCCGGGTTTTTAGTCCGACATTTTTATTAATATCCAAAAATAATTACAAATTAATAAATATACCAGCTAATCCGGGTATTTTTAAAAATAACCAAACCGGCTATTAAATGGCCGGTCTCCTTTTTTCTCAACCAGCCATTAAATGACCGGTTAGGACCTCTTCTTTTTTTTTAACTTTTTTAGACCCGATAAATATCTATCTTTCTCTCTCCTACCTCTCACAACTCACTCAAACTCACATAACAAAAAAAAAAAAGAGAAAGAGAGAGAAGGTGATTTCTGAGACGAAAATGGCGATATTTGAGGCGATTTTTCTGTAAATTTATTAATGTTTTTCCTTTTTTTATTTATTAATTTTTTTTAAAAATTGTTTAGAATTAATATAAATTGTCTAATCCATAACTTTCATTTCAAACCCTATATCTTACCATGGCACCCAAATCCGAACTTCGAAAAGGAGGAAGTGAAACCGCACGCAATTCTCGCATATCCCTCGCTAACAATTTTTGGACGGGTGAAGCCCGCTTGAGGAGATGTTTATCTCGTTTAGGGTTTCCACCCAACGAGATTGGAGAATATGCTACCATGGATGATCCGACTATTAAAAGCGTTCTTTACAAGAACTTCGGCGATATCGACCCTCCACCTGATTGGAAAGTATGCCCCGCATGTCGTGTCAAGGGAGATATTGCGGAGATGTTCTTTTGTCATCTCTGTGGCGTAAGAGTTCACCCCAAATGTATCGACAAGAATGCTGATCTGGTAAACAATTATCGTTTTCAAACGTGGGAGTGTGTTGCGTGCTGCTGCAGGCCTTCGAAGACGACGAGAGAAAGTTCCACTACTCCTAAGCCATAGTGTTTGCTATATGAGAATATGTGGTGTGTAGTTATTCTAGTATTTTCTGTTAAGATTTTATGTTGTAGTATGTTTGTTGTTATTTATGTTTTGTTGTTTATCTATTCGAATTCTTCCAATTTATTTTAGTACAATTTAGCATAATTAGCATGATTTATTTTATTTTAGTATAATTTAGCATAATTAGCATGATTTATTTTATTTTAGTATAATGTAGCATAATTTAGTTTATTTTAGTATAATTTAGTGACAAAAAATCTAAAAAAAAATATAAATACTACCATAAAAACACAATAAAGTAGCACATAAAAAAAACCAAAACATAAGATAATCCAAACATAGTATACCAAATATAAATACAACAAAACAATCTAACTAAAACTACCATAAAAAAAATGGTCAGCTAGATATGCTATCCAGAGGGGGACCATCGCGTTACCGGATGTCCCTTGTTAACTCTGTCAGGTAGTCCCGACCATGCTCCCGGCCAGACAACCTGATTAGGTGTAACAACATCAGCCTCGGCCTCTCTGCTCACTCGTACTGCGGTATCCCAGACTGACTCATCCTCACCCCTCGGGACTGGCAGGGGTGTAGAGAAGATGGACTCTGCCAATTCAGTCGCGTAATCATGCTGAGTCTGTGACCCGCTACCACTAGCATCTCTATCATGTTGCCTCTCGATAGCATATCGTCGGCTCAAACTCTGGAGGGTCTCCGAACTCAAAGTCATCCAGACTGAAAGATGGCCCCTCATCATCCAGACTGCGCTGGCGGTGGTGGCGGCATGTAGGCCGGACCCTGCAATCATACAAATAATTAAATAAATTTGCTCTAAAGGAAGAAATTTGTACTAATTTGACAGCTAATGAAATATGACATACCGGAGGGTGAACTGGATGTCCCTGAGCGTCATAAAATGCATGCCACCAGCTATAATCGGGGGCGCGTCAGGCTCGTCCGGATCTACCCTACGCCAATCGATGTTCTCTCCGGTGTCTCGCAGCATGTTGATGAGCTGCCCCCCGTGCCTGGTATCCTCAACAATATTGGCATGACTCCTCAATAACAAATATCCAAAAGCTCTATAGCCCCTTTTTTCCAACATCTTGATCCCATGTGCGCAACTTTTAAGCCCCACTAAAAGCTGCAAAAAAATAATTTGTTAGATTAAAAATTTATGAACTAAGTTAGTAAAAAAATGTGTTGTTTTAGGTGCATTACCGTGCGAGCTCATTTGCGACCGTTAGGGGTGTAACCCCTAGGTCTTCCTGGATCTTCTGGCGTAGGAAGGTACCGTAATCGCCCTGCAAATACACCGATGCCATGCAGACCCACAATTTCGCCTCAGAAATCGCCTTCTCTTCCTCTCTTTTTGTTATGTGAGTTTGAGTGAGTTGTGAGAGGTAGGAGAGAAAAAGATAGGTATTTATCGGGTCTAAAAAGTAAAAAAAAGAAAGATCCTAACCGGTCATTTAATGGCTGGTTGAGAAAAAAGGAAACCTGTCATTTAATAGCCGGTTTGGTTATTTTTAAAAATACCCGGATTAACTGGTATATTTATTAATTTGTAATTATTTTTGGATATTAATAAAAATGTCGGACTAAAAAGCCGGATATTTTAAACGATCGTGGTTTCGTGCAGGGAGAAAGTTAAAATTGACTTGCGTCAGATCAAGGCATCGCTGTTTCTCTGGGTTTTACTTGATGGCGGATAAAGAAAGCGGTTTGTCTGAAGTGGCTCCGGCGAAGGTAGAGGAGAAGAAGTCGTGGGCTGATGTGGCGGAGGAGGAGTCTGAGGCTGAGTTGAAGAAGCTGGAGGATGTCACTGTCTCTGACAGCAAAGGCGCTGATCCTGGTCTTCTTGAAGATCCTGATGATTCTCAGATCAAAGCTGTTGGTTTTTCATTTTACATAATACTTTTAAGTATTGTTTAGTAATTCATGGGGTTTTAATTTAGCACAGCTTAGTTTTTCTGTAGTCAAGTTTGACTCCGGCTTGCAATTCACTCTGATTGGGAGCCCAGTTTTTGAAAAATATAAATAGACTAACACGATGTCAAACAGGTTTTGGTGTTGGATTAAGTTCATAGTCACTGATTACAAAATCAATTGGTCAAATTGATTTGGAAATAGGGTCAAATTTTAATCTTTTGCTTGAAACAACCTCTTTTTTCTAGTACACTTTGGTGTTTATATTGAAAGAGCTAGGAAAATGTTGTATTAATACTAATGGCTTTAATGTACCAAACTCTTAAATTAATCCTTGATTTCTCTTTGTAAACAATCACTTTCTTAGTTCTCCTATTGACTTGCTTCTATCTGATACAATGTTTCCAAATTTGCATTGCGGTCATTTGGTGCAGTTTTTGGAGGTTAAATGCAGGAGTTCTGGTAAAATCAGGCGCTTTGCAAAAGGAACTGAGTCAAGCTTCGCTCTTCGCATAATAAACAGTAAGTTAGAGATGGGGGACCCGCTGGCACTCTGCATTGCGGCTGTTAAAGAAGGGGAGGAGCCTGTCATTTTTGGGCCCAGTGCGCCTCTTTCCAACTATGGTGACGGTTGGAAATTGGAGACTCTTGTCAATGATGGTAATACAGAACCTTCAATTTCTGATTTTTATTTTATTTCTATTATCTTTTTAATTTTATTTTGTGCATTGAGTACAGGTTTTAAGCACCTTCTGATCTCAATTTAACACTTTTCCTTGACTACTTTGCTTGGTATTTGAATGAATATTTGATGGTTAATTGAGCCTTAATAGGTTCTTAAACAATATTTGTTACACTAATACAACAACAACAACCAAGCCTTTAGTCTCAAACAAGTTGGGTAGGTTAGAAATGAAACCCAACCAAAATCACAAAGCCAAGGTAGATAAAAATAAAATAATAATAATAATAATAATAAAAATTATAACAACAACAACAATAATAAGTAATACTAATAGTAATAATGGTACCAATAATAATAGTAATAATACTAATAATAATACGAACTATATTATGCCTACACTATAGATAGTTTGGGTCAAAGTCCTAAGCCTTACGTCCTTGACCGAGTCACTAGCCTTATGACATAAAGCCTATAACACTACACCTAAATAATATTTCCTAAGTCATGGTTCTGGTACGTGGATCGCTAACTTCCACGCCCTATTGTCCGAAGCCAACTCTTTGGGTGCATTCTACTCCTTCAAGTCCCTTTTTACTGCTTCCTCCCATGTCAATCTTGGCCGACCTCTTCCTCTCCTTGTGTTTTCGATACATCTTATAATTCCAGTACGCACCAGTGCCTCAGGAGGCCTCTGATGGAGATGCCCAAACCATCTCAAGCGGTGTTGGACGAGCTTCTCTTCAATCGGTGCTACCCCAAGTCTATCACGTATATCTCGTTTCCGATTCGGTCTCGTCTTGTATGACCACACATCCAACTCAACATACGCATCTCTGCTACACTTATCTTCTAAACATGTTGTCTTTTTAGTAGTCCAATATTTTGCACCATACAATATCGCAGGCATGATCACTGTCTTGTAGAATTTGCCTTTGCGCTTTTGTGGGATTTTTCCTGTACCCCGCTCTATCCTATGGCTAACATCTTCATCAATCTCGCCATCACTCTGTAGCATCGACCCCAAATATCGAAAGGTGTCCTTCTTGGGCACTACTTGTCCGGTCAAAGTGACTTCTTCATCTTCTGACTTGACACTGCTGAACTTACACCTTATATACTCGGTTTTAGTCCTACTAAGTCTAAAAACCTTCGATTATAAAGTTTGTCTCCACAACTCTAGTTTCCTATCAACCCTTATACTACTCTCGTCAATTAGCACCACATCATCAACAAAGAGCATACACCAAGGGATCTCACCTTGTGACTTCATCTACTACTAGGACACAAATGTAGGGGCTCAAAGCTGACCCTTGACATAGTCCTATCTTAAGAGGAAAGTCACGGTTTCGCTATCGCATGTTCTGACACTAGTCACAACGTCATCCTACATATTCTTGATGAGGGTAACGTACTTTGTTGGGACTCTTCTTTTCAAGAGCCCACCACATTACCTTTCTCGGTACTTTCTTCGTAACGCTTGTCATCCTTCTTAAGCGATGCTCAATCACTCTCTCCCAAAGCTTCATTGTATGACTCATAGACTTAATTTCTCTGTAATTGGTACAACTTTGAATATCTCATTTATTCTTGAAGATTGGTACTAACATGCTTCTCCTCTACTTGTCAAGCTATTGAACAACTTAGTTAGCCACACTATTGCGACGTCTCCAAGGCATCTCCACACCTCAATGAGATGTTATCAGGCTCCAATGTGTTGCCAACTTTTATCCTTTTTAAAGCCTCCTTTATCTCAGACTCTTGAATTCTCCGAACATATCGTCTATTGATGTCATCAAAGGAGTCATCCAGCTCCATCGTGGTGCTCTCATTCTCTCCATTGAACAACTTGTTGAAGTATTCTCTCCATCTGTTCTTTATCTCATCGTCTTTCACTAAAAGTCTATTATTCTCGTCCTTGATGCATTTAACTGGGTCGAAGTCTCTCGTCTTCCTATCTTGGAGTGTAGCTATCTTATATGTTACACTAATAAAAGAAAAAGAAAAAACATAAAATGCTGTTCCAGTTTGGTTTTGAATCAGCAAGTAGTGGAATGACAATATTTCCTTTCGATGCTTGTTATAGTTGGTTAGTTCTAAAATAAACTAGTAGTTATTATTTTTGTAATTTAAATCTTCTTATATATATTCAATTATCAGGAGAATACCACACACCAATGAAGGAGACATCCTTCCAAAAGGTGGAAATTTTTTTTTTTATTTTTACCTCCTTTTGTCATATATTATTTTAAAGTGGAGTTTCTTATTGAACTTCTCGAATTACAGGCCTCAAAGAAGCAGAATAATGATATTGATTATTCTTGGCTGGTTACCTATCTTGGGAAGATCTTGCTTGTCTTTGCGTTCATGTTCTTTATTGCAGGGGTATATTCTTACTTTCTCGCGGTTCTTCCAGACCTAATATCATCTCTCGGGTCGTATTGGGAAGGATCTACAACACTTGTTTCCTCTTAATCTGATTTTAATTTTCATACTTGTGATTAATATGTTGATTTGATGTAATTGTAAGTTTTTGTAAAGACATTTTTATTTATTCTCGACTGAAAAAGATAGTAGCTCGCCTCGTAATATATTGCTTACAGTTGTCTCATATGTAATGAAATGGTTTGAAATATTCTTAAGCTGCAACCTTTTTAATCTCAATTTGCTCCCCTTTGGTTGTAAGAAAAGATGAGTGCACGAATCTGACATCTTGAAATCCGACCGCAGCATGTAACAAAGGTTTTTGATGGTGATTTACATCTTGCCTAAGGGCTTTCCCTAAAAAAAAAAAAAAAAGGTTTCACGGGATAAAAGAAAAGGAAAAACATGACAGAGGTTCCACTTCCACCGGGTTAAAAAGGGAAATAAAGATTTTTACGTGCTAGGAAAAACTTATTCAGGTTACCACGTATATGTGAGTGAGGTTACTTAATCTCTTATTGTCAAACAGCCCCGGTAAGTGTAAGAGTGAGACTATGATGCTTTGCAATGTTCAGTCAAATTTACGTCAAAATACACATTTGATGAAAATCAAAACACATTCAACGGTTATTGTATTGAAGCACACTAGATACGTACATTAACAAGTGTCAATCGTTTGTATAAAATATCAACATCTATATATATAAGCGCCAACAAAATTGGCGTAGTGAAATTTGCCTCGCAGTATTAACCCGAACAACAATTATGGTGCCGAGTCAAACTTATGAGCCCACATCTTTGACGATGGTTAGCAACTTGGCAAATCTTTAGAATAAAAAAAAATTAACAATTTCTTCTAGAGCACCCAAAAAAGTAGAATTTTTTTCCTAATCTAAATCGTCAGTCTGCACTTTAAAATGCTCCAAGCATACATTCTTTCACGTTTTGTATTATTTGCTACCTGGACAAGATAACAAAATCAAAGTCCCAAAATCTAGCTATAATCAACAAAAAACATAGAATTAGCCTATTTCCTATTCATACTTTACAATAACACAAACTGTACAACAAACAACATTATAACCTTTGTTTAATACTTCTACTGTTGTCTACAAAATTATTTGCTCCCTCCAGCGACTACAGAAACCTTAAAAACCACAGCTAAAACCAAAATTCCATCACCAGTTGTGGAGCTGAGATGCAATGCTTTCACGACAGGGTGGTACTCGGTGTGGAGAAACTTCTTTGCATTGTCATAGCCAGGTTGTCCAAGCCATTCATCATACAATGTCTTTGCAATAGGGTTATCAAAGGGGCTTGCTATCAGTACCTACAAAATTTAAAATAATACTAAGTGGCACAACCTTAGGTAGACATCCACGTTGCAATAGAATTTGCAGGGATGGAACCTAAGAATATTTAACATCCTGAACCAGAGCAACACAAAATAAAGAAATCCACATAAAAAAATAAAGAAAGAAATCTGCTATGTCAAAACTGTAAAATAAGAGCTCACATCTTGCATATAAAGAGACTCCAATTGTTGGAGCAGCTCCTTGCCAGACTGGCTCTTCTTTGGTTTTATCTGACCTCCCCCATTCAAGCAGCCTGGACATCATGAATTATCAAAATTGAACCCAGTTTATTTATTTAATAATTGAAGATTATTTAACTATAAACTAAACTAAAAGAATTTAGCTTTGATATTCCCAAGAAATACCTGAAGGGCAAGCCATAACTTCAACAAAATGGTACTCGCATTTTCCCCTTTTAACTTTACTTACAATATTTTGCAAGTTCCTAAATCCATAACACACTGCAAATTTTAGAACTTCTTTACCATCCACCTGCAAAAAAAAAAACTCCAGCAGTTTAAGTATGCTTCTATATATGTCTTGCAAGGAAAAGAAAATGCTCTGTAATAAAATTTATCAAAATTTCTGCTATTGTGCCCCGACCCTACTGCGCAAAAGTGAGAGTCAGCAAACCCAAAGAGTAAGGACACAAAAATCTAGACACAGGGCCAGCGACTTGCTTAGTGTCAAAATCCCACAGCTTACTCAGATCTCAAAATCCAAATTTTCCTTTGCTAAAAATAAAAAAGTATTTATGCAAAAGGGAAAAGACAAAAGCAGGTCTGTATAGTTCAATCATCAAAATTAGCAATTTGGATGATTAAGAAATAAGTAAACAGTGTTTACCTCAAGCACTGCCTCACGAAAATCAGAGTTGCGCAGGGTTCTAAATTGAACAGGGCCGTCTATTTCTCTGTTAAAGAGCACTTTTGCTGCATGCCTGAAAACTGTTTCAGCATAGCCGCCTGATCCACCAGGCACCCCATAAAGTTGTCCTTTTGCATTCACATTTGTTAACCTGAGTCAGACCATGTAAACAAATTGTGTTCACATTTACACGCCTTTTCTTTTAGGTATATACAAAAATCTATAGATAACTAAAAGGCTTACATTCTGTCTAGAGGAGCTTCCTCCAAAGCCACAAAATCAATTGACTTTGACTGCAAGAGTAACATGCACCAATTTTATTATACTCCCATAACTCTGTAGTTTAAAATAGAAAGAAACTTCATAGTAATCAAATATTATATCTACCTGAATCAAGTCTAGCACTTCGCCAGTGGTCAAAACAGAATCTACCTCGGCAATATTTTTTTGATCCATTGAGAAAGTAAAGTCATCCCTCACAGCCTCAAGCTTCTTATCATAACACGGCATTACCGTCACATGGTATACATTGGATGGCCTAATATTGTAAGAAGCACCATGTAACTTTGATAGATGTTCATTAATTATCATAGAATACAATGATAGTTCAAGAAGGAACCAAATCTGCTTATCTTTGCTTGTCTGTATAACAATGTTGTTATACCCGCAAATGTCCAGTTGGAGCATAACAACTAGGGGTGCAAACGGATCGGATAGTGGTAAAACCATAGCCGTATCTGCTTTTATTTTTCGGATACGGATATGGATATTAAACGGATATGGATCGGATATCCGTTTTTTTATAACAGTAAATCACATAAATTTGTTCATAATATATATTAAACCATATGGTATATATCTACCATTCGGATACTGATAATTCAAATTTAAACCATATCTGTATCCGTATTTCATGGATATTCGGATATCGGATATCCGTATCTAATTTTCGGATACGAATCCGGATACGGTCGGATAATATCCGATCTGTTTGCACCCCTAATAACAACCAAACCACTAGTCCTGGGTAGTGTGTCAATAAAATGTTTTTTGGTGGCTTTCTACTGGAAGTTATGCATCCGAGCCTCAACAAAACCTCTCTAGTTTTGCATAAACATTCAACAAAAGAACTTACTTGAAGCCAAGTTTCTGAACCATATAATGCTTGATAGCTGAGCCAATTACTTGTTGTGGGCTCTTCACAGAGGAAATGTAAGGCAGAATAAATGAGCCAAGAGTCTTTTCTGCATAGCATATCCATCCTGGTGCAATTCACAAAAATACTTGCATAAAATCCGGTGTAATTTGTTTTTTTTAAGATGTCAATGACCTATGAACATTAAATACTTGACTAAGCCTTAACTGGGAATCTCGAAAAGCCAAGAAAAACCGCATAAAAAGTTTGGTACGAACATAAACACCCAAAAAAAAAAATACAACACCTGAAACCATTGTTGACTATCTACCTTGGTTTTGTGACTCCGGTTGGGTTTCATTTCTAGCCTACCCCAACTTGTTTGGGACTAAAGGATTGGTAGTTGTTGTTGTTATCTGAAACTATTGTTGACTGGGATTGCTTTGACACATAGGTTAGATTCAAACAACCTATTTTTTTTTCCAAGGATAAAGCACCGTTGAGGTATCACCAAAAAACCATATTTTGGCTCCCCATAATTTTTTGAGTACTCTACCTTCTTCATCTCGCATATTAATTACAGATTATATGACTGAATAGTGCATTTTCAACATCTAATGAATCACTCCATCTCTAAATTTTAAAGAAAGAATTTAAGTTGGCTTACCTGGGCATGCAGATGAGAGCACAGGAAGGTTGGATTCACACTCTTTACCGCCAGAAGACTCAGATTTACGGTACCGAGAAACAAATTCATTACACGCCTCAATAAGAGACAGATCTCGGCTAGAACTTGTGTCATATACAGCCTCAACTCCAACTGACTTGAACAAGCTAGTCAGCTTCTTGAAAACCTAAAGATAAATGATAAAAGAAGGTTGGTGAGTGCATTTTACTTACTGTTTTACTAACCCGGGTTAGCACTATTCCGAATTACTATTCTTCGTTTGGGGTGTGTTTGGATTAGCAAATATGGACTATTCTTAGTTTGTCTTTTGTGGGGTTTCTCACTATTCAACTAACCCAACAAAATATTGGGTTAGATACTATTCTCAATCTTGGGGTTAGCTCTATTCTTGCTCTATTCCTTGTTTCATCCAAACGTTATCAATTCCAAATTCTTATAAAGGACAGGCTCTTAATCTATTGAACACAACCCTCACCAAACTCTGCACCAACCAATTTTGTGGTCCGTAGACAAACTACGTTATAAGTTGTAACTCCAACATTGCTGGAGTTATTGCCATAATCTTGCTTAATAACCATCTAGGCATTAAACTACCAGTAGAGTTTACTATTAGTTAGAAGGTTGCCCTGCAAACACAAGGCGGCAAAATACAGTGTAAAGTGTGCTCTCTATGCCACCTCATGTAACTTCAAAATATCATATATGTAACGAGTATCATGCTATCCCCAAAAACACAGGAAATAATTCATGAATACCCCATAAAGAACCCCATACTTTCAAATTACAGATAAGTAGGGACGATTTTAATCCTTAAAAGAACTTGAAGATGAGGGGGCACTGTCAATATTGTCTTGATGTTTTTAGGGGCACATGCGAAGCATAAGTTTTTAGAAACATTTAAAAGGTAAAAGAAAACTATCATATAGAAAATTCTAGTAGAACTAAGTACCTGAGTAGGAGATAGGTCAAAGAAAGAAGCTAGAGATGCTCGTGATTGTGGTGAAACAGAAACAATTACTTTTTCCTCTGAATTTCTACAGTGAGACAGAAACTCATCCAGGCTCTGTTTCTCAAGCATAACAGTCTCTGCAGAAGTCACACAGCCACTACAAGTTCAAAATTTCAAATTTTAAGTAAACATGATGAAGCTGTAAGGTTAACAGGAGAGAAAGAGAATATATAAGAGAAGTACCTGCATGCCAAGCAGTCTTTCAGAGAAATTGTCACCTTCTCATCTTGTGTTTTTGTGCCAACATAGCTATCCTTGTCTTTTTTCTACAATTCATGGAATAGAAAATCAGCAATAAGCAATCTTTCAGGATTAGTTTTAGTAGTAAAAAAATGATATACATTTTTATTACAAGCCCGTACACACTACACTACACTACCCCTCCCGAACCCCCAATCCAGCTGCTGCGGGGATTTGAACCCAGGTCTTCACTGTATGAGACATGTGCCACAGAAATGATTTTGAAGCACCATCCATGAGGTGAACATGAGGTGGAAAGAGTCGCTAATGAATGGGTTCAAGCACCATCCATGAGCACAAATATGAGTATCAATAAAATATTACATAAAGATGTTGCCTAACAATCTCGAAAATACTGAAATAAGCTGTGTATTTATCCTATATGTCATCGTTCCTCACACATATCCATCTAATCCGTTTTTTTTTTTATTGGAAACCTAAAAACACTATATCTGGAATTGAGCGCAACAGCATGCAAACGAAAACGAAAACGCTGAAACCAGCTATGAATACGATCTGAAGCCATCATATTTCAAAATTTAATACATACACACATTAAATATAAAACTAAACAGAATCAATCACTGGAACACGTAGTTAAAGATAAAAGAGGGTCTATTTTGACCTCACGAAGCGACTCGGACTTCGCACGAGAAGAGGAGTTTAGAGAAACAATGCAATTCTGCGAAGGCGCAATGAAATCGTTCAGATCCGCCAGTCTTAGCGCCGGCGAGAACTTCTCTGACATCTCCGAGGCGCAATCAGAACAATTTACCTTCTCTTTTAAAAGATCTCTCTCTCTCTCTCTCTTAATTTTAGTTTCGTCTTACACGGAGAATAGGAAGAGATGCGATTGGAGAGTACAAGCTGGTCGGGGAATTGCGTTAGACGGCGCTTTCGTTTCTTCCTCCTGTCTTGGGAGTTGGGAGTGGGAATAATTATTGTGATTTCCACATGAGGTAAGGGTGGTCATGCAAAAGGAGAGGAAGGCAATTCGGCATTGTTTTGCTATATTTGTTTATTAGGCCTTGCGTTTTTGACTTTGTTTTTTTTTTTGGGGATTGGATGAGCAGCAGAAGAGGTCTGGAGTTTCCGAAATTTTTATTAATAGAAATTAAAAAATTTAAATATCGAGATCGAAGAAGACTTTCGGCGGAATTTCAAATATAGGAGTTCCGTGATTTACTGTAATGGCCCGATTATTCATCAGATTAGCGATCTGATTTACGAAAATCAAATCTCGAACCGTTACAGACAATCACGGTCAGGATTTATGCGGAAAAAAAAAACGGACTGGTTGAACCAAAATTGAGGTCATTTTGCATTCTAAGACAAATACTTGTTCCCCGAAATTCGGATCCTATGAGATATTTTTAACTTTCGGTAATGTCTATTCGAAATGCATGGACCAGTATTGTGGTGCTTTAATATTCGTGCATGAAGGATTTGAACGGTCCGAATTTTCTACATATCAACTCAAAGTTTGAGATATCTTGAGGGATGCGAATACTACTCACCGCGTTTCGGTTGTTCTCTTTTGTAACTAAAAAATAATTTTGTTTTTGAGTTGATGTAAAAATTTACTTCTAAATAGTTTTTTTTTATCTGAATATATTTAGCTTGACACTTAATTTAGTTTATTGTTAAATATGATGTTTATACTAATATGATTGAACACAAATAATGAGCACATAAAATTTCAACTTTTCATTAGAAATAGCGTAAGTATTAAAAGTCATTATGAATATATTGAGTATTATTAATTTATTATGCATTTTTCTATGAAATTTTTTATGTTGTTTTGTCTTACTATAAAAATTATACTTTATCAAAATCGTTGTGAAAAGTTTAATATGAAATCAATAATTATTTCATGACAATTATGGAAAATTGGATAGAAGAAAATTATTTGTTTGTGTGATTGATACTTTTGAAATTGACAATATAGAATATATTTGTATTACTCTCTTAGTTATGTTTGTGCTAAGAGTGAAGAATATCACCTTTTCACCTATAAATTATATAGAAAT
The DNA here is from genome assembly GCA_025461125.1 of Carex kokanica. Taxonomy (NCBI): domain Eukaryota; kingdom Viridiplantae; phylum Streptophyta; class Magnoliopsida; order Poales; family Cyperaceae; genus Carex; species Carex kokanica. The sequence goes on along the minus strand of JAJGRX010000867.1, from coordinate 13,948 downwards.
ATAGAATAGATATTATATTCCTTTTATGGAATATCTTATTCCATCCGATTGTAATGAAGATGAAACTACTAGCGAAATTGGAGATTAGTTGCAAAATTTTGTATCTGTTCCGCTATTTTCTATTTCATTATTATTAAATTGTATCCGGTTTCTATTTATTTTTGACACGTATTCCATATTTTTTCATCCAATTTCACTTTATTACGTCATCTTTTGAAAATGACAAGCAACACACATGATGTTATAATAATAGAAGTAGAACTAAGGTGCCCTTAAGCTCACCAAGCCCTTTGTGAGCTTAACTCAAAAACCCATCGGATTGGCTTCAAACGACATTTTCAAACCGTTAGATGTTCAATCTATATTAAAATGTGCTTGGAGACCAAATTTTTCATTTTTTGGAATTTTTTTACTATTTATTAAGCTGGATTGAAAACCGCTGTTTTTATTAAATTTCTGGAGCATTGAAAAACAGCGGTTTTCAAACCAGCTTAATAAATAGTAAAAAAATTCCAAAAAATGAAATTTTTTGTCTCCAAGCACATTTTAATATAGATTAAACATCTAACTGTTTGGAAATGTCGTTTGAAGTCAATCCGATAGGTTTTTGAGTTAAGCTCACGGTTTGGCTTGATGAGCTTAAGAGCATCTTAGTTCTACTCTAATAATTGAGCATATGATATCAACAAAATATATTTTACCATAAATATAAAATTAGACTACAATCATATATAAAATATAATATTTAAGATATGAATTTTGCAAGCTTATGAACTAACAAATTTATAAGATGCAAACAAATAAAATAGTAAATCTATAACTACTGTTCAAAATATTGATGTTATTTACTAATAAATGCTAAGCAGCAGCACTGAAGGATTTGGTGTGGTTAACTAACAAGAACCACGTCCATGCAGCATTTTGAAGCAGTTCGGCAGGGAAACGAATGATGACAGTATTCGCCAAAGATTTAGCAAAATAGACCTGGGCGGGTCAGCCGGTGCCGAAATTTTTATTAATAGAGAGAAAGGGCCTGTAATTAATGGAGACCTGGCCGGAATTCTCTATAACAGTCATAATTTTTTTTTTTTTCGTTTTTTTTTCTGGCTGTGATTCTCTATAACGGCCTGCATTTTTTTTTTTTTTCCGTATTTTCCCTGACCGTGATTCTCTATAACGGTCCGATTTTTTATATTTTTTCCGCAGAAATTCTGGTCGTGATTGTCTGTAACGGCTCGGGATTTGGTTTTCGTAAATCAGATCGCTAATCTGATGAATAATCAGGCCGTTACAGTAAATCACGAAATTCCTATATTTGAAATTCCGTCGAAAGTCTTCTTCAATCTCAATATTTAAATTTTTTAATTTCTATTAATAAAAATTTCGGCTGGAGTTTAGGTCTCTTGGGCTTAGTACGCCTGTTGGGCTATATGGCTCTTGCACCGATTTTTTTTTGTTTGTTTGCCAAATACCGAGTTTGTTAACAATGAGGTGAAAAGAGTCGCTAGATGAAAAAAATAATGAAATATAATATAAAAAGATTATAATATTTACCATCACCTTATTTTGACTGGGTTGCTTTCTTTCGTTAGTTTCCAAAATACTCCTTATTTGCATTAGAGAATAATATATATAGAGAAAAAGGGAAGAAGGAAATTTCGTAAACTAATCTTGTTTAGTTAATATTTAACAGAACGATAAAGTTAATGTAAGTTACCAGACTAATCTTTCGCAACCTCCTAAATTTATATCTTAATAAGATATAAATTGGGATAACAGAATGAAACAAGATTTTATTTAGAATGAAAAATATGATAACATTGTTATAATATTTTTCTATTCTTCATCGTTCTTTCATTCAATGTGTTAGAAAGTGCAACATTCGTTTATACAGATTAATTGGAAGTATTCATTTGTGAGAGTAACATCTTTTGTGATATTCGTTCACTTTGAACCTCTAGTTACAAAAGATGTTACTGTCGCAAATGAATACTTACCAATTAATGGGAAGTATTATGTATTCAAATTAGGTGTTAGAAGTTAAGCTCCTCTCCAATTATACGGAACTTAATGGAAATTCCAGGTGGATCAAGATCGCTAATTTCAGTTCAAATGATTATACATAGATCTGTTTGGTCCGTCCGAATTTCAAATAAAAGATTTACAATTGATCTCCATTGCTTACATTTACTTGAACTCTCCAACGAATTCCGTATAATTGAAAAGGAGCCTAACCCGGCTCTTATAACGTACAAGTGCCTTTTGCACATTTGAAGAGCTATTCTTCTGACGGCTTGTTTTCCAGCCCAAAACATTTATTTTCCACTTATACTGTAAATAAGCAAATTACCCCACTTGACCCTGTCAAAATCGGTTATATATCTCAGCAGCAACTTGAACCATTTGCATCTCTAACTGCTTACGTTTCATAATCAGGTTGTGGCATTAATAGGCACACATAAGAGAGGTATAGTCTAACAAGAACTTCATCGCCGCTTTGGTTTGCGTCTAGGCCTACTAAGAAGCTTCAGCATATTCTCAGTCAAGTCGATCGGTGATCATCATCATGCTCATCCTGGTTATTTCTATTATCCCCAGAAGTTTGCGTCAGCCACCCCAATGCTCGATCGCTGCATCTCTCTCAGCCAATTGCTTGTTCTTCTTTGGCTTACCCACAAACTGCATCCCCTTGAACTCCACTATGGCCCTAAACTCATTTGTCTTAAGGTGTTTTGTTTTGTACTTTGGGGGAGTGTGACCAGCTCGCATCAGTAAGGTCTGCAGAAGGCTCTTCGGGTTCATCCCATCTCTGATTAGATTGTTGTTTTTATTGCTATTGTTATCAATTTTTGTTAATCGTGGTCTTGTTGTGTTGCGGGCCCGAACACAAAGTGACCTTCACACAGGTCGCCAGCCACCAGCTCCTGCACAGCAAGCATGATGTACTTGCCTTCCTTGTGTATGTCAAGTGAGGGTTCCTCGAGCTGAATTAAAGTAGATAATTGTCAGATAGTAATATCAATTACTTTAAACAAAAGTTACTAATCGCATTAGACCAGCTAATAATGTAATTAATCATGAAACCGTACTGTCAGGATAAATAACTCAAATGTTTCAAGGTAACTAAATTCTTTGCTTAAGGCTTTTAAAGACTTATTTATTTTGCCCAAAAAAACACTACCATGAGAAGTTTATTAAAAATAAGAAAGAGGATGTTTCCAGTGCCACACTGTTTTGCCCCAAGTTTGCCACCACCCCACTTTTGGGCATGGAAATATACCATTGGATTGCCTAGCCACGTGGAAACATTTTCATACTATTTGTTGTTAAATGACATCTCCTTATAGAAAGTAAAATGGTTACAATAAAATATGCAATGGATTGGATTTTTCTTTTTAGCCAGCCAGAACATGATAGTATGATACCCTTCTTATGTTGAAATTTCTTTCTCATAAAAAACATTCCAACACAAAGCATATATATGCTTGCAGACTGTATATGAAAGAACTTCCACAATAAACTTAATAATTGACCTTCTTTTGTATAAGCTTGTCCAATTCTTCTTTGAGTTGAACATAGCACTCTGCGAGACTGGGATCCATAAACAAGTCAATATATCCATTTAGCATCTTTAAGTGTCCCGCCTAAGAAAATTATAAAGAAGAACCGAAAAGAAATAGAGAATTAAGAAAAGATGAGAAGTTCGCATAAGAGTAACAATATATCAACAATACTTTTATTGATGAATAAGTGTAATTACAACTCAATTACCATTTCTCCTTTAATGAGAACCCCACCGAAAAGCATAACTATGGAATCAGATACACCAGTTGAATCCCGTATGAAGACTGCATTCATTTTTCACCTTCTCACCAAATACAAGCCACGGAAATGGGATTGTCTGGAACCTGGCATTAACTGAATTCTGGAGCAAAATTCAGATACCAAAATGAAAATGTACTTAATTATTATGTATAAAACATATGCATTGTTTAAAACCGAAGGAAGGGGGACAACAATACACTTACTGCATAAAGGAGGACCTGGCCATCATCCATGGTCTTGAAAGACATAGAGGTCTCTCTATGCTATAAAACAAAATGCCATGAAGAGTAAGTCAACTTTTTGTTAATATTTAATAAATAAAAAGCAGCGCCCAAAGATGATTATAAAGACGGACAATTTTGTTTATCCAATTTGCAAGTTATCTTATACTATGGTAAACGAAATGTCATATAGTACTATTTTCTTTTTAATGGAATGTGCTCAAATTCATCAAAGCCAATTGCAGATTTGATTGCTTAAATAACACATTATTTAAAATCATGTTCCTTCCAATGGTTCATTGTTAGTTGATAATTACCCAAGTAACTCTAAGACCTTGAAAAATGTTGGGTGTGATTTGCAAATACAATAGAACATTGCGTATAATTTGCAAAAACCCTGAATTGCTGGAATTTCAACAACACATGCCCTGATACCATGTTACAATTCTCTAAAAAGCATAAACTGACATTAACATAACATGCTGGTGGCCTCTATTTGTTTATCACTCTATTACTAACATTAACATAACGTACCACGACAGAAGAAATCCCCGGGAAAAGCCCAGAGCAAATGATGGCACGAACCAGGGACTGGTTATGGCTAAGGCTGTTGCATGTCCTGGCATCTGGATCTACCAGTTCGGCATCTTTCAAAATATAGCTGAACTGCTTTCTAAGAGAGTGGATGGCTTGAAGAGTCTGAGCTGAGAGAAAATTTCGCCAACAGTACTCGTAAGCTGAGCCTTCTCTCTCAGCATCTTTCCATCCTTCATATGCACGCACAAGAGCCATGTGGTCACTATAGTCCTTTGCAGAAAATCTTGATTTTGCAGTACCAGCCATCTACATTGGGAAAGGATGCCAAAAAAACTCAACATACAAGGCAAAGATTACAGAATGTTTCTAATAAAATTGAACTGATGTGTAGCAGTTGATGGCTTGCTGCTGATCAGTATTGGTACATTTATGATTTACAAGTAACGATTAACTGTTATCTTTTACTAATCAATCCTTCTAGAATTTACGGTACTTTGTGCATGAAGAAATAGCAACAGAAGCCTATCATGTCCAATAATTGAAAAGGAGGCCCCATACTAATGGAGAAATTCCAAACAAGGGACTGTGCAGTAACTACAGTCAGCTCTTCTTCAACAATGCAAGTTTAAAGTTCAAAACTGTAAAATAACAGAAATAATTCTCGTAAACTCATTAACCCTTGTTCCCGGACCCTTGGTGTTGTTTTGAAGTTGGAATTCATGTTTAAATATAATGTAGTTTATTTTACTCATTTCAGTTATTACATTACTCCCATTTAAATAGCAATTGAAACTATAAACACTTAATGGATAACTAATAGCAGGTTCTTGTTCTCAAATTTCTCCAGAACTGGGAGGACTTTATTTGATCATACAAAAGATTTCTCCTCTATTGCTTTGATAGAGTGAGAGCATGGTAGCAAACTGGGGCCAGATGCACTGTTGTCCATAAAGCAAGGATGAACCCTTAACAAAACTAATAAATGAGCAAATAGTAAACTTACATCCTTCTTGTCTTGTGGTAGAAGGAAAGGATCACGAACACTTAGTCCCGAGACAACAGTCAAAACCGGATCAAGGCAACGAAAAACAGCACCCATTATTAACATCTTTCCTAGTTTCGGATCAACAGGAAGCATAGATAGATACCTCCCTGTGCCATGAAGCAAGAAAGAGAGAATCAAAATAAGCAAAAGGAATTCACCATAGCATAACTGTGCCAGATACGTTGATAAACATACCGAGATTAGTGAGACTTTCATTTTCGTTCAATGCCCCAATCATCTTCAAGAAATCAACTGCATTCTGGACCTGCATGTCATACACATTTTAATGAAGGAACCCTAAAAGTGATTTATATCAGGAATCACTGTACAAATATGTCCCTGAACAAGTATAGCAGTTACTGACCAGGTATATGCTGCTTTAATGGACAAAATACCAATTTAAAGAGTGTTTCTTATACTTCTCCTCAACTAAAATAAAAGTCTTATGGTCAGGTTAGCCTCAATCAAACCTCATTTGCATACTTTGACACTAAAACAAGCCAACATAAAAACCCTTGAATTGAATACCGCAAGGGGTTCAGGAGGCTGAAGAGCTGCCGACAAAAATTCACCAATGCTGCCAAGTTGCAAGCTTTTAATTTGCAAGCATAGTGAGTTGAGCGGTGTTCTAAGCAACTCCGGCAACTGGTACTCAGAAAAAGCCTCATATACACATCTTGGATAGAGGTGATAACACTCTCCTGGTTGCACACGTCCAGCTCTACCTTTTCTCTGAAATAAGACAACCGAAGAAAAAGAGGATTGTAATAATTACCAAGCGATAAATGATATTGAAGTCTACTGAGATGAAGTTGCAATTTGCAAACAAATTCAAAGGCACAAAATTCAAAACTCAACAAATAAGCTACTGGATTTGGACAAGTTGTGAAAAGACTTAAACATACTGCTTTGTCCAATAGTTGACTTACAAAAGGGGTCAACCCATAGTACCAAAGTTGAGCATTATATGGACTCTAAGCTAGTCCTCCAGTTAAGTCAAAACTGTGTAAAAAGGAACAATGAAGAAATACTGAAGATCAAGAAAATAAAAAAATACGGTACTAATTACACACCAACTATATGATCAAAGGATAAAAGGTAGTAAATATTTAAAATTGTAACTTTTACCTGACGGGCAGAGGCTTTGGAAATCCAAGATGGGAGCAAGCATGGGGTATTATTTAGAGCATCATAAGTGGTCTCCTTGGCTTTCCCACAATCCACCACAAAAACTATGTCATTTATTGTGATACTTGCTTCTGCCATGTTTGTGGCAAGGACTATTTTGCGTACATTCGGAGGTGGCCTCTCAAATATTAGTTTCTACAATAATTAGAGAATTAAAATTCTGTTCCTTTTCTTCTATTGACCTGAACAAATACAGGGAAGTCAAAATTGCAGTACTGAGTTTTCTGGCAACAAACTTTTTGTTTGGGTATCCTTTGCGATTAACAGGTGAGTAAATTAGACTATGTTTGATTGATACTGGATAAAGTTGAGATTCCAAGCAACATTCTATCATAACTTAAATAGTTGCAGAAGCAAGGCACTTCTGATACAAAATTTTGAACTCAACTGAATGACTTGATCGGGATCTAATGAAGGATATTACAAGACAGGATATTAGCCTTAGTAAACACTCTTTGCTATACTCTTAAACCAAAATTCACATATGTAACCAATACATATTACACTTAAAGAAAGGATATTACAAGAAATGGCTTAAGCTCAGAAAAAAGAAATTCAGAAAAATATATGCATGAATTATCACTTACCTGCTCTGAAGTAGCCATTGACCCATGGCATGTGAGGAGAGAAACCCTGTTAGGATCTCCAAGCAAAGGATGAGCTTTCAGCTGATCCCTCAAGCAGCTTATGTCATCCCACCCAGTCATAAATACCAAAACTGCCCCTGGACGCTCTTTCCTGGATATATGGCATAATACAGCCTCTATGAGGTTAAAGCCGATGCAATCTGGGTTCCAGTTGGACAAAGAATCACGTGTCCTTGACCCATAGCACTCAAAGCTCGAGTTCTTACGAGCATCCTACATACACAGAAAGGGTAATTATTGGACAAGGTAACACAAGAAAAGAAACTGCACTGCATCAACCAGTTCATACCAGTATAAACTAAGCTCCAATTAGTGTTGAAAACAGAGCAAACATCATCCACATATATCCCAATCCGGATCTGCATGGATTTGGATATGGAAAATTTATTGCACAAATTAATGCAGACACATAAACAGATATAGATTGGATATGGTAAATAACTAAATATGTCCGGTGATGGATATAGTGTGACCCTCTAGATGCAGATGTGGGATATGATATCCATGTTGGCATTGACCCTAAAAGTCTATAAAGATATACCGTACAGATATGGATTTTTGAAATGTGAATACAGACATGGATATCTGCACTCATTAGAAACATCTATTTTACAATGTTCTAATTTTCATGCATACTTATTAAATCAAAAAGTGGTTGCATTATTGACACACAATTTTGTTAACTCGAAATGCGCATGTGAACAGATTTTTGCCCAAGTATAAATACCAAATTGATAGGTATTCACTTTCTACAAAAAATGTTAAATTCCTATGGTGGTATTGTAATTTGTATGTCTATTCATTAACTAAGCAGTTCATGTCCAAATCAGTATCCATCTGTTATCCAAATTTTATCCATATCCATAGTAGTGAGTATACGGTTTTGCAGTTTTGTCCCACCACTTATTATCCATATATGCATCTGCATCCATACTAATATCTGTCAAATGAGATATAAATAGGGATGTTATTTTACTTGTCTGCACCAGTTTCACCTCTAAGCCCAATACATTCATATCTCCTAGATAAAGCACAAAAGAAACTAAAATAATAGAAATATCTTTTTCTTTTTCAAATCAACCAATTTCTAGTATTTACAAAAAATTCAACAAAATAAACAACAAACTCAGTACAATTTCTGAACAAGGATGTTGATTTTCAAAGTAAACAAGGAAGCTATGAACAAATTTGGCTCATCTGATAAGCAAAAAATCAACAAATTTGTTTTTTAAATTTACAGTAACTATATTAAGGGGAAAAAAAGGAAATTGTGAAGGAGCTTATTCAGGCACCTATTTAAGTAAAGAAAAAAATCGAATATGTACTAAACAGACAGGTACTTTACCAACATCCCAGGCCAATTTCCTGACCTACTTTTCCATCAGATCAATTGGTTTGTTAGTTCAATTCAGCAACAAACAACAGCAGTACCTCGACTAGAGAAGTGATCTGGTTTTTTCTCTTTCGGGCCATTAATTGCCTCTGGGTTTTCCAAAGTTTATCTTGGCCATAATCATCTAATTGGTTTGATGACGTCAGCTTGTATCCAGTTCTCTCCAGTATATCTTCTAGAAAGTGTGCCATTACAGGGTATGTAAAACCCTAACATCAAATGAATGCAGTAACTAAGTACAATATTATCAAGGTTTACAATTTCAGCCAGGGAGCTAAAACTTCAGCTTCCGTTTCAAACTGTCTGCAATTATTGTACCAACGTTATGTATGATTTTCCCTCAATTGTGAAATTAAACAAGCAGATAAACCAACTAGTGTAAAAATCTGGCTAAACTGGTAAAGATACTAAACTCATTAGTGTTATACCAGTCAAATGATATGTTAAATGTCGTTAGCAAGATCCTTGTATATTATGAGGTAGAATAAATAAGTAGCTCATTAAAATGTAGCATAGCTAAGATTATTCAATTTTACCAGAATATAATGAGAAACAAATATAATTGTATCATGACTAGTTAAAAGCTGACCGGTATATGAATGGTAGGAGCCCCACCAAAGTAGCTCGAAAACAATTCAGCATTTAATGTGGCACTCATCAAAATTAACCTCAGGTCTTTACGGCGCAATAGTAGGTCTTTTAAGACAATCAACAAGAAATCTGGAAAAAAGAGCATACATGAAAAACCAACTCAAAATGAGGCTCTATAGTCACACCTGTTAACTAGGTTCAATCCCTTCAAAATGATTAAAATGCTCTTCAGATGTTAATTATAAATGCAAGAAAATTGGGTGTGGTTTGCACAAATTGTAAAACTATGCACCAGAATTAAAAAAAATAAATGCAGGTTGAAAATGTGTGTTGCAAAACTGGTTTAAGAAAACAACCTTCATTCATGCCTCTTTCATGAATTTCATCCACAAAAACATGTGTTACACCATTCAAATTACGGTCTCCAAGTAACCTCCTCAGCAAAATACCACTCGTACAAAATAGAAGGTGTGTGTCTTTTCCTCTCATCCCCTCTAACCGAACTTTGTAGCCAACCTACAAATGAACAATAAAACTTCAAGGGCACTACTGCAATGGTTTCAAGAAGTAAAGGGTCTTTTGCAAATTACACTGGTATCTTACCAAACAGCCCACAAGACCCAAAGTTTTTACTATTTACCACAAGTGAAGGCATTATACTTCTATGCTTATCTTTAGATAACACCCAATAGCCAATAGCCAAAGGAACAATGATGTTGAGGGAAATTGACCATGTAGCCCCTGAATTTTATGATATTTGGTTTTACAAATCATTCATAACTAAACATGCTACATGAACCTGAAGAATTCATCCAAATCACTTTGCTACAAACTTGATTTATTTTGTACCATCTTATGAGATAAATGTGGAGGGAAAAATTGTCCAGAATGAACAGAAGTATGCTTTCCATCACATTAATATAAACAGTTGGGGAATAATCTGCAGATACCATACCGATATAGGCAAGTTGCTCAAGAAAGATATGTTAGGTTTTGTTTTGCAAATGGGGGCTCATTTGCAAACAGGTCCAAGAATATATAAAAAAATTAAAAGAAAACCATCGTGGACTTACAGATTCGCCGAGTTTTTGTCCTCTTTCAGTAGAAACTCTTTCTGCAACAGTCATGGCAGAGATTCTTCGGGGTTGGGTGCAGATGATGTTACAAAAAGCCCCTCGACCTGACTCTATCTCTGATTCTAGTACATACTGAGGTAGCTGAGTTGTTTTCCCACAGCCAGTTTCTCCAGAAATAACTATCACCTGACAAACTATCCTTTTCAATGGAGAAAGAGAAAAGGATGAAATGTTCAATTGATGCACAGGCTCTTGTTGCTGAGATCAATCAAGCATTCAATCTAAGTTCTTTATTATTCTTGATATAATCAATTTCTTTGTGTTTTTCTAGGTATGTTTGGGGACTGATGGCATCATACATACTTTCTGACACTTTATTGAGCCATGAAAAATATCTCGTTTAGTACAAAATTGAAGAAACTGCTGGCATGTTGGTATTGACAGATGGCGCTGGTATATAACAGTCCACAGTCAGGTAAACTTGGATTCAATCCGGAAGAAGTTGCCATATTTCAGAGGACTGGATAGTAAATTAAATGCAAACCTACAGAAGTTTATACAACATCAACATGGTGTGCTAAATTGTTTGTTCATTCATTTATTTAGTTATTTCTTTCTTTATTTTTTTAATTTTTTTTTTTGGGGGGGGGGGGGGGAAGAGATCCAACAAGACAGAATTGGCAGAGCATATTTTACTATGCTACTGGAGAAAATTAAACAACAAGGAGTTTTTTTTTTTTTTGGAAACAATTAACTTAGATAAGTTCAGGAACAAAAAGATACAAAAACCAAAAAAAAAAAAGGGACCTGATTGTGAGCAATGGCAGATAAAAGCCTTTCTTTTTCCCTGTAAGCTGGAAGTGACTTCCTGAAGTTTAGCATCTTAACGCCTTCTGGTGATTCCTATTGCAAAGCAAAACAGTACTCAAATTAATATGAAACCAAAAAGTGAGAACCAAAATTAAGGCTTATCTTTTATCAATTTTGACTGTGCTCCTGCAAAATATCAACATATGAGTGGGGGCAAAAAAGCACCAAATATCTTGCATAAATTCACAAAGCATCAGATGCCACTTTTTCCCTCTACAGAGGATTAATCACATCATCAAGACCCCTCTTTTCGTTGTTTTTTTCAATAGATCCACAAATGCTTTTGAACAGTCTCTCTGTAAATGGGGGGAAGGGCAGATATTTTCCAGTTTTTAATCACAAGGACAATAACGGTGCAGCTGATTGTACCATATTTTGCAAGGTTACATAATATTTTCAAAAAAAATTTGGGCACAAAAGAAAATTCTTCCAATTTTCAAAAGCAGTGGAAGTACCATGCATGCTCAATAGTACAACAATACCTGCCAGGTCCGTTGCAAATTTTTCATGCGAAAGCTCTTTCTATGAAGAATCTTCTCCATGACATGCTCATCTATCAGAGAACCTTGGTTGGCGTCCGGCTGGATTTCTTTTAAATCTTCGCTCATAGAGTTATCATTTGCTTTACCAGATCTCAACATGGCCCGGTCAAGGTGGTCTTGAACCAGACTTTCTACTCTCCTCTGCAAACTAAGAGGAATAACCACCTACGTTCCACATAAAGCAAGAATAAGAATTTTTCTTCTAGGAAAATTTAAGAAAAAAGGCTGCACCAAAATTCTCGGATTTTTGGCAGTTAGAAATCAGATTTTGAATTTGGAACTCACTAGAATTCTGAATTTTCAGCCACAAAATGTCTGTGATGCGCAGACTAATCAAGTAGAGCTACTAGATATTAATCATAGAGAAATAAGTAGCGCATCCAAAAAGTTAATTTTCTTCTTCAATTGCTCAGAAGTTAGAAGTACATGTAGAAATTGAATGTTCGGTTTTTAATATCAACAGTAGAAAATCTAGATGACTCTAGCTGCAATAAAAAACGTAGTCTGCTTAGCAGATTTTTAGAACTTGCCTCTCTTTGTGGTCGCTTGTCATCAAGGTCAGGCCGGTAGTTTGGCAAGGGAACTTTACTAGCTACCACCACTTTGCCATAAATCTCACTGCATAAATGCAGATGATGAGAGAACATTAAAAATCAACACCTAGACCAGCAAGAAATTGATAAAAGAAACATCACAAACAATGAAATAAAATAATGCCAATTAAGTTACCTATACAGACCCATTCGTCTAGCAAGTTGAGAGATTTGTTCATAATCTCTCCTATCTCTCTTATCTCTCGAGATAATCTTGCTCCTCAGCATTTCGCAACAACATGTCAAGTTTCCACCTCCATTCGTCAATATTTGCCACCGAAGAAGAAGGCTATAATTTAAATAACCATTGATTAAGCTAACAAACTTATAAACAAGAGACGTCTCTGAAAATTAGGAAGAGAGAAACCCCCTACCTTGTGATCTTCAAACTCGCATTCGTACTCGTCGTCTGAGAACTGATCGACGGCGTAGCCACACAAGGAGCGGTTCCGTCCGACGCGGCATGGAGACCGAAGATCTCCAGCGATGTTAGAAATGGAGGAGAGCAAGCCAGAGAAAGAACCCGGAGGAGACCTGTCCACTCTGAGGAGAAGCACCAGTGCGCGTCGCATGACTCTACCTATGGAGGCATGACCACTCTCTGGAGGAGCGAGGTAAATAGCTCGTGGGAACGCATTTGACAGACGACGACGGTACATAGGCTAGCCAAACTTGGTAGTTTGTACTGTTGATTGTTGGGCCTGCTTTCAATGGTGCTCGAGGAAATTTGGAATTATAAAATAGAGGGTAAATATTCAAGAAGGGCCGTAGTGGGCCGAAAGATTACTTAGCGTGTTGGGCCTTGTACTGTTTACAAATGACACGTCCTCTTATTTTCCAGTTGCTCTTCTCAGTGAACCGCAGGATAGAATACATGCACGCAAGTCCCAACCGAATTAAATCATTTCAGACCTATTCGTGCCAGATTAAAACGGACAATTCAGATCTCAAGTATTGCATCTAATCTGAATTCTCCCGCGACTTAGATCGTGACTCGGCAGTCGTGAGCATAAAGAAAAACAGCCATTTGAAACTTTCACAGATTTTCTGCAGCGGAATCTGTACAGACTTTTATTAAACGGATGAACTATTGAAGTTAACCTTGACAGTGTTGGCTATCGAATTCATCACCTAAAGTAACATAATATTTCTATTTAAATTCGGACCGTCCGATCATAATTTGCACAAATATTAAAGTGGTCTGTGCATTCCATCTAGAACCAAATTGATCAGAATATTGATCGAATAGTCCAGATCAAATATTACGTTACATACAGCCTCTTTGGCTATCTAGCTACCGACTCGCAATATTTCTTAGTTTTTCCGAACCAGTACCACTGTAGAAGTGTACGGACTGGAATATTTAAAAGTAGTAAGAAGGTAACAGAATTGTTAAGATGTTTTCCTATGGACCTTTTGG